>JAVJGJ010000035.1:1362594-1389086 GCA_035590215.1 Microhierax caerulescens
CTGCGGCCCCGGCCCCGGGCTGCGCCCCCGGCCGCGCACGGCGGAGCCCCGCGGCAGGACCCACGCCTCGCCGCTGTCGCCCGGGGAAGTTCTGCGGCGCGGAAATACCCCCGTGGGGTCGGGGCTCCTTACCTGCCGGCTGGCACTCCTCGGGGCGCGGGGGGTAGAAGCGGGAAAAAAAACCGGGGGGCGGCGGGGAGATAATAATAAAGCCACCCCAGTTTCCGAAACTGCACCGCTCGATCAGGTTACTATGGAAATCATCGCGAGGAGGCAAAGAAAAAAGCCAGCAGCCACCCTCATCCTCTCCGCCTCCGCGAGGGACCGCGGCGCCGGCAGCGCTGCCTCCCCCGGGCGCAGGGCTGCGCTCCCCCGCCGCCGGCCGCCGGCCCCCGCCCCCGGGAGCCCGCCGGTGCCCGGGGCCACCACGCTCGCCACCGGGCCGTGGGCCGCTCACCAGGGCTCCCGCGCGTACTCCTCCATCTTGGCAGGCGCCACCGCCCTCACCCGCCTTCCCGCCGCGCGATTGGCTCGCCGCCCCCCTGCGCCGCCAATGGAGGCGGAGGGCGGGACTTGGGCGGAGGTGTCTGCGCATGCGCCGTGCCCTCTTCGCCCCGCCCCGCAGCGGCCGCTGCCCTGAGGAGCCGTGGGGGAGGGCCGGGGCCGAGGGGCTTCATGGGCTGCGCTTGCCCGGCCCTGCGCGCCCCGCTCCTGCCCTCCTCGGGCGCAGCTCCTCGGGCTGTGCCCCTGTGCGAGGGGAGAGGTCGCTTCGGCGGGGCTGGCCTCATGGGGCCTGGGAGCGCTGCCCGGGGTGCCCCGTGGGTGTGGGTCGGGGCCTGAGGAGCGTCGGTGAAGCCTCTGGTGGGGCTGGGCCGCGGCGGTCTGGCAAAGACCTGGAACTGGGCAGCTTCCACTCTGCTCTCTAATAAGTAGTGCCTGTGCTAAAAGGGTGAGCAAATCCATGGGGCAGGGGTCGGCTTGGCGACCCTTAAGGCAACTGGTCTGCCTGCAAATGCTCCTGCAGGAAGCGCTGCGAGCGCCCTGGAAGTGCGTGCTGAGGAGCCCAGTGGTGCCCAGCTGAAAGGGAGGAGGACGCCTGCACGGTGATGGAGGGGTCAGTGCAGGGCAACATGCCTGCACCGAGGGTGTCCGTCCCACTGGAGCTGCTGAGGCAGTCGGGAGCAGCACCCACCTCGCTCCTGTGTCCCTGAATCAGCTGGACCGTCCTTGAGGTGGCCCTGGGGATGCTCCTGTGGGCCAGGCGGCGTGGGTGAGAGATGGGCTTTGAGGTCCCTGCTTAAGAGACAGTGCCTGCGAGTAGGCAGATTTCCAGGGAGGCGGGGAAAGCAGAGCTGAAAGCCCAAGAATTAATTTCTGTGCCAGCAGCGAATGCCAGGGCAGCCTACAAAGCCCCCAAAGTCTTTCCCCACATGTTCGTAAGCGCTCCAAGTTGTAAATTGCTTATTCTTTTCACACTCCTAATTTAACCTTACACTGTGCTCTCTTGTAAGCGTGGTAAATCATTCTGTTCAAACAGGCGATGCAGATTGCGCGCCAAGGCACTTAAGTGCTCTAATAAATCATGGGCTGAAGCAATGGAAAGGAACTGCGATGCTCCGCCTGCTTTAATCGGCTGGTTTCGAAGGCTTTAAAAGACTCCTTGTAAATGTAAGCCTTCATGATCTGAGTGTGACAGTGGCACGTTTGTCCTTAATTTAAGGCAGGATGGGAGCAGGGGATGATGCAGTAATGGAGATTACCAGAAGGTGGTATTGTGGCTTCTGCTTTGACCAAGGAGAGGAGATAGGAAGAGTGAAAAATCTCAGCATTGTCCCAGCTGGTGAAGCCTGGGAGCCGACCTCTCTGCTCCCATGTCCACTGTTACTGCTCCAACTGGTCCCACGCTGGTCTGACCCTTCTTAGGGTGGCAATTTCCTCTTGTTCTTTCCCCTAAAGAGTGGCAGGTTATTTCTGTCAGGCTGAATGATCATTCTGGCCGTCCCTTTCACAAGCTGTGGGAGAACTTGTGAAACCCCCTGCTGAGCCCCTGTGGTGCTTGAGCTGCAGTGGTCATCAAAGGGGCCTCCAGTGCTGGTGTCACCCCTGGGCAGGCTGCTGGTAAAGGTGCTCAAGGGCTTTCTGGGGATTTCTGAATTTCCCTGCGAGCAGGAGTTGTTTCCTTTCCCAATATATAACATCTTCTCCACACTTCCCTCACTCTTGTGTGAGCAGGTGTGTTGCAGAGGGAGGTTTTGGGTGAAGTTGCAGTTGGGTTTTGGAGAGAATTGGTTTCTCTCGCTGGCCATGGGACCAACATGTTCCAGAGCAGCTGCCTGTCACAGCTGGGCAGGGAGATGCCACTTTCTCAAAGAACATCTTATAAAATGAAAAAAGGTTCAGTGTGTTTAACCTTTCCTCCTGCAGACTCTGAAGGAAAAGGAAATAAAACAGATCAGAGAAATCCATCCCATTTTCAGTTGACCTTTATCAGCTAATAGGAGAAAATGAAGGCAGGTGGATGCTCCTAGGCAGGGGCATGGAAAGCTTTCCCAGCTCAGCCAGAGACCTGGTACATGTGCCTGGAAAAGCTACTTAACCTGACTCTGTCTCAGTTCCTCATCTCTAAGATGTGGCTAATCATGTTGCTGTGTTTCAAAAGCGTGTTGTGCAGAAATACTCATTAGTGCCTCTGAGGTGGCCAGTTGCTATGGAGATGGGGATCCTGATAAATGCAGAGACTGAGGGAGCCTCGGCAGAGCTGCAGAGCTGCTGGGAGCTCCTCTGCGCCAAACTGCATCGTACCGCACCGCACTGACCTGCCTGGCGCAGCCCCAAAGAGCCAGCGTCAAGCCCACGGTGGCTGGGGCTGCCTGTGTGCAAGGCCCAGGGTCCCCACGCTCGTCCCCAGCTGCTGGTGGCCCATGAAGGAGCAGCCAGTGCA
Organism: Microhierax caerulescens; assembly: GCA_035590215.1. Classification (NCBI taxonomy): domain Eukaryota; kingdom Metazoa; phylum Chordata; class Aves; order Falconiformes; family Falconidae; genus Microhierax; species Microhierax caerulescens. The sequence continues at coordinate 1,365,536 of JAVJGJ010000035.1, forward strand.
GACATATCCAGAGCTCCTCTTATTCTGGGGTGAAAACAGTAGATTTTCTTTCAGTGTTTTCTTTCTTACAGTGCCTGTGGAATATGGTGCAGTCAAAGCTGTACTCATCCCCATGTAAAAAGAGATGTGACAGCCAAGATAAATTGCAGTAAAACCATCCACTATAAACCCCAAGTTTAGGGTGACCCCTGCTTCTCTCCCAGCTTTTCTGCTAATGGAGTATTTCTTTGCAAAGCTCTGACTCTGTTACCTCGGCGTAGCCAGCTCAGCAGCTCAGCGGAGCAGAGCCTGGCAGGCAGGGACAAATCAGGGAAGGATGTGTGATACTTCAGGAGAAACTCACAGCCTCCCAGGTCACCTTTACAGCTTCTTAAGGAGCTCGGTGTCTGGTGCTTCTCATCACTGGAGTCAGGATTCAGGAACCAAATAGAGACCTTACCAAGGTGTTGATAGTGATTTTATTCTGTTGAAAACTGATGTACAATGCAGGAAAGAGTTGTGAAGGAAAGGCAGGCAGACAGAAAGACAATTCTAGGGTTTGTTCGCCGGCAGAAAGTTTCTTTGTTTTAGTGTTGCACATTGTCCCTGGGACTGTTCACATACCCTGTCCCTGAAGCCAGGGGTGGCACACCCGAGGAAGCTTGGATCTTTCTCAGAAGAGGGAGACACACAGCTATGATTCCTCTCCAGCAATTTTTTTGTGCCCTCTGCAGTTGGGAACTGAGCTTCCAGTTCATTACTTACCTCTTACAGGCACTTGGTGACTGAGCACAGCAACACCACATGGGAACAGCAGGCGTTTGGCCATTTTGTCCAGCCCCAGACTCTGTTAACGCAAATTTCTCTTCCAGAAGACACAGTATAAAACATTTTGGACTGTGTATCCCGAAGAGCAGCCAGACAGCACATTAGAGAGGTTCAGAGCTGTAGTAAGGTGGAACAAGACACTTATTGGGCTTCTTCGGCTGAAGAGGGCACCAGGTGGACACCGATATGCTACATTCACTCTGGTTTCTGTTGCCTTCAGTGGTGGTTTTGGGGTGAGGGAAGGAGAAGAGTCTGACTGGGGTGCAACCAGATGAAGGAGAAGGAGATGGCCATGTCCCTCCTAGTCCTTGGTGCAAGTGAGGGTCATGATATCAGGGAGATAGAAGCGATGGAGTGAAGTGAGATGAAATTCAGCGCGGCAATGTTTAAGGCTATGCGCTTGGAAACTAAAACCAACAGTTTCTTCTACAATCTGGAAAAAATCTCAGTCGTGCTGGTGAATCATAGGAAGGATATGAGCAGGAGCTGGGAGCTGTGATGCCGGAGATAAATGAAATCCTAGATTGCCACAAGAATGTGCATTTCCCATCAAGATGGGGTATGTCTAGTTTGTAACACAAGGCATTGGGAGGCTCACCTGGAGCACCTCTGCCAGTGTTCAGGATGGGATCTGAGCCAGGGAGACGGGCAGAGAAGGTGATGAGGCTGGCGAGGAAAATCTTACAAGGGCTTATTTTACTGGAGAAGATAAAAGAGCTGCTTGCTTGAACTAGCAAAGAGGCCTGAGAGCAGACAATAAATATTAGGAGGATGAAGAAGAGAGGATGAAGTTGGCAGCGTAACAAACAGGTACAAAATGCTGAGCATGGGGTAAAACTGCCCTGAAACCTAGAGAGAAGAGCCTATCCGCCTCTGTCCCTCCAGGAGAATTTGCCGGTGCCAGTAAGCTTTATGGATTAGGTTGATGGAAAGTAGGTGCCTCCAACCAAAGCCCAGGCTTAGGGCACTGCCTGAACCAGACACAGGAGAGACTCAGGAATTTAGTCTGTGCAGAAGGAGGGATGTCTCTGGGGCTTGGTGGGGTAAGTGGGTTGTGATGAAGAGCAGCTGCAGAAACACCACTTCTGCAGCGGATGGGAAGCAGCAGAAGCTCTGCTAAAGCGACTCGAGGACAGTGCTGGGATCAGACTTCGCAGAGCGAGGGGCTGGCGCTGGGCTGGGCTGGCACATGCCTGCTCCCTCCCCGCTGCAAAGGTGCTGGACGTTGCACATCCTTCGTAAAGAAACCAGCAGCACAGCCACCCGCCACCTCTCTCCCGAAGGGCTGTGCTCTTTGGCTAACCGCTCAGATCCTGCAGGGCAGCGGGATAAAGATGAAAACTTTCTCTGGGGTGGGCGCTTTATTGCCCATTTCAGACAAGAGCGGTCACTGCCACAGCAGAAACTCTCCCTTCCCGTGACAGAGGAGACGCCCCGTGTCTTCTTCAGAGCCATGCTGACCTCTTCAGTAGCCCCCCAGCACCCATGGGCACATGCCAGGGATGTGCCTCCCCCACCCCCTGCATCCTCAGCCTGCCAGCTTGTACATTTTTGCGTGTTTTCTCACTAGGTTGGCCCACTGCCTTTAAAAGGCGAAATGCTCCGGACTAAATTTGGTCATGCAGCGCTGCATGGTTCCCTGGAATGTCCTCGGGTTTCAGGCTCCTCTGATAGCACCATTCCCCGCCTCCCGCTGGGCTCCATTGGCTTCCCAGCACCCGAATCCCGGCTGGATCCTGTTATTGGCCAACCCTGGGACCGAGGGGTGTCCCCTCTTGATAGCTACTAGATCCCGGGCTGCAGGGATTGAGAGCTGCTGAGATTTAACACTTCAGCACCTGCTGCTGCTGGGGGAAGTGGTGCTGGAGCTTCGGCTTCTATTTTTTTTTCTCCTTCCTTGGGTACCACACACAACCGCAACCGTGTCTCGCCAGCGAGCCAAGATGTCCAAAGTGGCCAAATACCGGCGACAAGTTAGTGAAGATCCAGATATTGACAGTTTGTTGTCTACTCTGTCTCCAGAGGAGATGGAAGAGCTGGAAAAGGAGCTGGATGTGGTGGATCCAGATGGAAGCATCCCTCTGGAGCTCAGTCAGAAAAACCAAACAGAAAATTCCCCACCTGGCTCACAAAACTGCGACACGGTGCTCAATCACTGCGAAAAGGAGACCAGAAAACTTATTCAGAGGGAACACTCGATAGACGTAAGTCACATCTCCCCACACTTGAGCTGTTTCTGTGAGAAATGCCGGGGCATAGCTGCGAGCACCGCCGGGCCGGGTTAGGGAACGACAAGGAGCAGCCGAACCCCAAGAAAGGTGCGCTGTGCTTGTGAGGAGGAGTAGCTGTCACGTAGGGGCGAGAGCAGCGAGGCAGGGAGCTGGGCCAGGCACTCCGGGAGGGAACGGGGTGTTTCGTGAAATCCCAGTGTTGCTCGCAAAGCCAGAACCTGTGCTGGTGCCAGGGATTTTCTCCCTGCCTCTGCTCCAACATCCTTCGGCAGGGCTGGGAGCAGAGGTGGTGCTCCAGGAGGCAGCTGGAGGGGCCGCTGAAGCGACAGCAATCCCACGGTCTGCATTTCTTTTTCCTCCTGTTATTTTCCTTTGGAAATCTCCCGACTCTTGGTCCTTTCATTTCTTCTTGTCCAAAAGCTGAAACAGTCTCTCGTTCTTGTGGAATAAAGAAAAGTTTACTGCTTTATGGAAATCACCCCAAGAAGCAGGTTTTGCCCCAAGCTGTTTGTGTGTATTGTTCAGTTCAAATTCATTCTTTTATTTTGATTTGGGTACATTTATCTCCTCCTCTGCACCTGGCAAATCCTTTAATAGCTTTCTTTGAGCTAGAAAGCTTCATACCAGTCCCTCTCCTCTCTTTGTGCCTTGCCTTAGTGGGAGCCAATCCCACTTCTCTGTAACATTTATTAACCTCTGCACTAAGAATATTTGGTATGTGCTCCATGCGTGGGAGGCCGGGAAGCATTTGGTTTCTCTAGTTTTCCACGGCAGGCTGAGCCAGAAAGTGAAAGAAGGAGACTCTTCAGCTATTTATCTGTGTAGTCACGGACAGATTTCAGGTCCCAGGCTGGATTTGCATCTGCTGTGACGGGACAGGGCTGAGGAGTATCAGCTGCATAAACGGAGCAGAGGCTTATGTGGATACCCCTCTTAACAGACTGCTCTGGCTCTGATTCCGTATCTATTCCAGGTCACCCAGCAGTACCCTAGATCTTCCAGCTCAGTAATCAAGCTCTAACTAGCTTGTGAGCACTTGGAAATAGCTCTTTCTGGATGTTAACAGAGTATATTATAGGAAGGTCCTCTCCTGACCGGGGCCTGGGAGAAAACAGGGAGAAATGGATGAAAATTGCAACTATAGGAGAAATAAATGAAGGTTTATTTTGGAGACCTGAACAAGGGATCAAATAGTTCCCCCCACCCCTTTGTAAGCTCTGGCTGTGCAGCCAGGGTGCTTTCCTTTGGCTGTGAGGACAAGTCACTCGCAGCCTTCACCTTCTGTATGTGGCGTTTGGCATGGACTGGGGGACCAAAAGCACCATGCCCCTCGCCATGAGAGTGCTGGGTTTATTTTCCCACTGGTGGGCTGGTGGAAAATTGCCTTGTCGTGGGGAACTGCAGGGGCTGCAGGACAAAACTGTCTGGGAAGGGAAATGCTGTTATGTGGGACCAGTTTTCCCAGTGACACTGCAGGGGTTTGCACTGGTTTGCAGGTAATGCCAGCTTGCAGCCAGCACTGAGAGGCTGGCACTGAAAAAGTGTTCGGCAACACTAATGGTGTTATTTTGTTTTTAGCCATGGGAAGATGAGGAGTTGACTGGGAACTGGGATAGGGAAGTGTCTGTGATCAGGAGGAAGAGAGGAAACCTGTGTTTTTTGGAAAAAGAGAGCTGGGAAATGGTCTGGTTAAACACTACATTATTTGGAAGATGCCTGAGAGTGTGTGTGAACTTGCTTCAACAGTGACTTGGACTAGATGATCTCCAGAGGTCCCTTCCAACCCCGACCAGTCTGGGATTCTGTGTTTCTATGTGCTGTGGGAGAGGACTCGGGATGGTGGCAAGGGATGGCAAGGAGAGGCAACCCAGGAGAGGGTGTGCAGCCCTGGCTGGCGGGGAGGGCAGCGACGGGGGTCCTGGGGAAAGCACCTTTGAGCTCTCCTTTGAGCTTCAGTAGCTCCGGGCCATGGAAGACAAAGCAAGTTGGCTGCCTGTCAGATTTGTCAGTGAAACGGGCCCAGTTAGATTGCATTGCAGTAACTGGATATGGCAGAACTGACTTTCTTCTATTTCAATCCCTGGAGGCCAAGAAAAAAATATCCTCTACCCCTTCCTCCTTGGCATTGTTAGGACCTGGGATTAGCACCTAGAAAATGCCAGCTTGCAGCACTGGCAGGTCAGCCCGTGCTGGTGGTGGAGCAGGACCTCTGCTCCACCATGGGGCATGAGGACAGGATGGGCAGGATTGTTGGACCACAGAAGCAATCACAGAAACCAGCACAGGCTCCCTCTGCCTGAGGCAGCCACAAGGCTGTGTTTTGCTGTGGGGTAGAGAGAACACGGAGCCATCCGGAGCATCCCAGGTGGCTCCCGAGCTCTCACCCGGCTGCTCAGGGCACTGAGGCTCCTGATGACAAATCCCTCTCTTCTGTCACTGGTTTTCATGTTGCAGCAGGCAGCAAAGAGCTTGTGCCTGCCAACCCCAGTGCTGGGGCTGTGCACCTGTGGGGGATGGCATTCCCCCAGCTGGGTGCAGGCATCACCCCATCCATGTCCCCCCTGCCCCTCTCCCTTAACAGCTCCCAGCGTTGTGCATCACAAGCCCACACGGTGCCTGGCATCCCCGATGAAACCCATCGAGCAAAACCTTTGCAAGCAAGAAGCAGACGTGCAAGCATGGGAGGGAAGCGCAGGCATGAGAGCAGGGAAGGAATGGGAAGTCATTCCAGTGGGACTGGCCCTCGGAACATCTGGAAGATGCTATTCTGTGTCTGTGAAATTTCCTCAGTAGGGAGGGACAGGAGGTTAGCTTCTGGTCCTTCAACTACAGAGTTTATAGGTCTGTAGTTGCCTTGCACCAAGACACTGAGGATAGAAAATATTAGGGAGTTCCTAGCTCAGCTCCGCAGCGGTGCCTCGGGCTGTATCGTTATTGCTAAAACTCATTTTGTGAAGCTGTTTGGTGGTGGGGTGACTGGGTCACAGCCCCCGTGGTACAACGGCCGCTCCAGCTCCCCGCAGCCTGCCGGGACCGGGGACCCAGCAGCATCCGCGCAGGGCTGGCAGCACGCTGATCCAGGCTGCTGTGATCCTGTCTCCCCATTATTTTTCCTCCTCCCTCCTGTTCTTCCATCCCTCTTTGTGCAGTGGTTGGTTGGATGTTGTCTGTTAGCTGAGGTGTGCAGGAAATTCTCCAAAGTACAAAATAAGGTATTTTAAAGGGAAAGGTTAAATTTCTGCCCATCTCAGAGTTCTTGCAGTCATTGTTCCATTCTTCAACTGGCTCCAGGCAACTCCATTCCCTTCTAAATACTGGGAAGAGTGGGTATATTTAGAAATATTGTAACTACATAATAACACATCTTCTTAGTGATGAAAAGGGCAAACTTGGGTAACTAGGAACCAGTTTATAAACAGCCCAAAATAGACGTGAGCTTTGCCCTGGCTTCTCCATGCTGGGGAGCTAAATTCACATCTTGGTGATGCATTAATTAATTAATCTTCATTTTGTATTGCTTGCGAGCAAAAGTAAACCCCGGTTCAGCAGTGGGGCTTGGGACAGTGCCTCTCTCTGGATGCACTCGAGACCTTCCTGCAGGTCCATGTATCACGGGAGCCAAAGTTGAATTAATATTCACAAGAAGATAAATGAAGGGATGATTTCTAATAGATTGTGACTCTTTACTTAGCAGGAAAAGACATAAGGAGAGAAAAATTCAGGTTAGAAACGTGCTGTAAAGTTGAAGCAGTGGCATTACCCAAAGGATGATCTACCTGGGGGCACAGCTGACTTGCTGTCACTTGAAATCTTTGTATCATGCCTGAGTTTTCTCTTTGGCAGAGGAAAAGTTGTCTGTGCCAGGGGACAGGGCTCAGCGTGGCTGTCTCTGTGGGGTGGGTTTCTCTGACAGCTGAGCTGTATGAGGAGATGGGTCTGGTGAGAGCCAGCCTGGTTTTGTCCAGTTCTTCCTCTGCTGTTGGTGACATCTTCTTTAAAAAGCCTGTGGCTGTGCATATAGCACCATGATGTACACCCTGGAGGTACCCCGATCTTTCCCGTTGGGTCGCTCCTAAACCCCCTTGGGGGTACCTTTGGTGGGGGGGACCTGGCTGAGAAGAGCTACCCCGTGGAAGGGACCATCGCTGCGTGTGAACTGTGTGTGCCATGGGACCAGGTGGTTTGGTGGACGAGTGCTCCGTAGCAGCCGCTGTATTCACAGCAGGATGTTTTCCTTTACAAAGCACGCCACAAAATCAACCTCCTGCCGTTCTTGACTCTCCTTGGATTCCCATCTGGCTTCACCGTGGGCTTAGGTGGCTCCCAAAATACTGAGCAGTGGTGGGTGAGGCAGCCCCTCCCTGCACTGTCGTTCTGCACCACCATCTTCCCTGGGAACAGATGAAGCCTCCTTCCCTCAACTTCACCTGTGAGGAGAGGACACCTGGATGTCCCAGTCTCATGGGAGTCCCCAGTCCTGCCTCCCAACAGGGCTGCACTGATGCAGCCTCGAGCACGAATGACTGGGGAAATGCAGGGAAATCGCATACGGGGGCATTATCCTGCTGACCGAGGGGATTCATTGCAGGGCTGCAGAACTTCTTTTAGCAAGGTGCTTGCACACGTGGTGGCTGCCTCCTTCCATGTAAGCCTAGGGGCCAGCTTCTTGAAGGAGAAGGCTCTGCACAGGAGACATTGGATGCCAGGGCAGATGTGCACAGCCAGGGCCAGCTCTGCACAGTGCAGGTTTGAACACCCTTCCCACAGGAGAAGTTGAGGGGGCTCAGTTTTCCCCTTCCTCTCAGATGTCTCACTGCTGCTCCAAGTCCATGCATCCTTCTCCCTGCAGGCAGCTTTGCCTGGCCCAGAGCTCCTGGGGATGTCTCTGTGTCCCCGGCACTCTTTGCTGTAGGCTGAATACAGCTGACAGTGAGTGGTGGGACAGTGGTCCTCACGGCCGGGTTTTGATGCGGAGGGAAAAGCAGTGACCTGGGAGGGAGGTCACCTCATCCAAATGCAGCATATATGAAGGATGTCGGTGCCAGAGGGCAGCAGGTCCTATTGCTGTGGGTAAGGAGGCCAAAACTCCTTGGAAAGGTCTTGTAAAAAGTCCTGCCTTGCTTTTTAGCTTACTGGGGTCTGTGGCATAGGCTTGGCACTTGCTGCTGGGGTGGTATTTAATCCAGTTACTGGTAGCTGTATGTAGAGGAAGGTACCATGAAAAGTGGAGATCCTTAACAGTGAGCCCTCTTCAACACCACGGAAAAGCAAGTTAGCATTTAGATTTCTTATTACTGCTCAAAGCTTGTCATCTTTTCATGAAAATATCTGGAGGAAAAACAAGCTCCACATTTAAATAGCTGGGACAGACTCAAGGGAAATTACAAACAAGGGAAAAGAAGTGGTTGTATCATTCTTTAAGCATCTTACCAGTCTGTGACTAACATGTATGTATTTAAACTCTGCTGTTCTGTTTATCAGCCAGTTCTGTCGAGATGCCAAGACTGTTCCTTCTCCCTTGGAAGAGTCTTCACCAATTTCCAGCTCTTGCCTTTCTTTTAACCATGTCCTGGGCAGGTCTCTTGCAGGCTGGATGCCTCATCAGGACATGTTGTTGCTCTGCCCAGCTCCTGGCCTCCAAAAGAGCTGTAAGGGGTGGGTGACACTGGGGCATCCTTCCTCCTGGTGCTTCTTCAACAGCTCCCAGCACACGCTGGGGTAGGCAGGGGATGAAGGTGGGACCTGCCACCAACACGCAGAGTGGGAATGGAGCTGGCGGATCACTGGTCTTTGTGTCCAATCCAATGGATGATATCCATAGATATCCAGAACAGTCACTTATGTTGAAAGAGCCAAAGGTATTAAGTCGTTCCTAGTTGGTCCTTTAAGGAAAAAACAGATGGTCTCTGCCTCGTGGCCTCTCCAGCCCGCTGCAGAGCAGCCCATCCAGGAGACCGCTTTTGTCACCTTCTGTCGTTCAGAAATTAAAACTGCCATTGTCTGTGCTCAGATGTTTTGTTCTTTATTTCTGAAACCATACCAAGCCTGTAACGAGAAAGGCGAGCACCAGAAGCAAGAGCTGTCAGCTAGCAGCAGACGATAAAACAGACCTGCAAGGCAAAAAGAGAAGCAGGAACAATTCCATGACAGATAACTGAAGCATCCGCAGTATAGAGAACGGCTGAAGCAAGTGAGGTGGCAACGCACCCAGGTTTGACCTGCACATCTGAACAAGTGGTGGGAGCAGGAACCTCATGGCCAGATCAGAGTTTTTGTAATGCTGCTGGGAAACAGTGGCAGAGACCTTGTTCTGCTGTGACCGGGGCGAGTGGCAGCACAAAGTGTTCCCAGCATCTCGTAGGTCACTCCAAAGGCACGTTCTGTCTGGGAGATACACGGTCCAACTAAGGGCACAAGCAGGGAAAAAAAAAGCTGAATTTCTAGTCAGTCTGAAAAAAACAGGTATAAAAAGCTGAGTACTATATTTACATAAACCACAACTGGGATGCAGATAAATCCATGGAAATGCTTGGAGTGTTTAGCTTATATGGGCCGAGCTATCCAGGAGGTTTATTATCTGTTTATGTTGAGCTGATAAATAGATGTACAGAGGAGGAAAAGAGCTGGGGTCCTTTATGTATCGCTTTCTTTCGCAGTGTTATGATGTCATGTGCATGCTAAAATGGTCTTGGTGACTCAGCTCCCAGCAGGACACTGGGATTAACAGGTCGTGTCACTCAAGCCCACCCTTTGCCCTGTGGGAATCGCAGCACGACAGAGCGAGAGGATCTCACTTCGCAGGGGAGGAGGTGTCAGGGCACTTGCTTTGAAGTTGTGGCGCGGAGAGCGGCAGCGGCGGTGGAGCAGCCACACCATGAAGTGACGTGAGTCCTGCTCAGTCCTGTCCTCGGCCCAGGTGTGGTGCAGGCAAGGCTGAAAACAGACAGGAGCAAGAGCTGCAGAGATGCAACGGGAGAGGTGACAGCCCAGGGTCACAGAGGTTCTGGTGCGTGCAGCCCACTGACACTGCGTTGAGTAGCCCAGGGCTGAGACATGATATTGTGGTCAGGATCTACACCGAGACCTGCCAGATGCTGCCGAGGGCTCTGAGCGGTCCTGCAGGGGGGACCATGGCAGGATGCAAGCCTGCCCGGCACGGGAACCAGCCACGGGAGCCACCCCCCGCAGAAGGGGGGCTGTAGTTTGCTTCCTTTCAGGGAAGATCTTCAGTTTTTAAGAACTAGAGATCGTGACTCCTGGCATGCCTTTCTCTCTCTGATTGAGTGCTGTGTTCTGGGCTGCAGCTCCCACGTGGGGTGGGAGCCCAAGGAGCCAGTGCTCCTGCTCCTCGTAAGCTATTTAAGGGTTTTGACCAGCAAACAGCGCTCTGGTTTTGGCAGGTAGGCACCTAGGGCTGGGGCTTATCTCACCTGCTTCAAAGACCTTGATTCAGCCTGGGTGCCTGCGGCCACTGGTGATGCCATGGGGTGGCTGTGGTGGTCCTGTGGGCTGGGTGATGGGACCCATGGGAGACCTGCACCTGCAGGGGGCCAGGATGCTTTCCCTGTAGTCCCGGGAGGCTGGGAGTCAGCATCCTGCTTCTCAAGCATCCAGCCCCTGTGACACAGAGGATGGGACATAGGATTTAAGACTTGCTAAGGATGAACTGCAGTTCTTCTGTTCCTAAAAATCCAAGGAATGCTCTTTGGGGGCTGCCAGCAGAAAGTGCACCGGGCAGAAATCCAGCCTTGAGGTGGCTGTGGTATGAACCACTGATGTTCACTGCCCATTGCAACTCTGCCGAAGAAGAAGTGATCAGGGGAAAGGTCTGGTCTTGGGAATGTCCGGTTCAGCCATGGCAGTGCCAGGAGAAGGGGCTGGGAATACAACAGAAAGAGGAGACAAACCCAAACTGCCAAAACCAGGTTTTGTTAGAGAAGCAAGTTTCCATTTGCAGAGTATCCAGCGGTTTTAAGGCCTTTCTGGAAAATGGCTGCATGTCGTTGTCGCTATTCTATTAAAGGAAACCCGGCTGAAATGTTTGTTGTCGGCCCTAATTCAGCGGTGAAGGCAAAGCAAGGCAAAAGTCAGGGCCAGAAGTTGTCCAGTCTCTGGAGAACAGTGCTGTATCTCAGGAGGAGGATGTTTTTAAAAACATTGGCCTGGGAAGTGCAAAGAGACAGTGATGTTTGGGGTCGGAAAGGTCTGAGCAGAAGGGAAGGGGAAAAACTGAGTTCCTCGTTAAAATAACAGAGTGATAGCTGAGGCAGGACAGGGCAAGTTGCTGTTTACTTCGCCCTGGGCTTTAGCACATAGAGCATGGCCGGGGGGTCATGCTAGGTCTGTGTTCGTCCCAGTGCTGGAAGCCAAGGTCCTTTCACCCTTGCTTCATGCCAAAAGAATCCAAATGTGCCAACAGAGAAACTCTTCGCTGCCTGGGAATGGCCCCACCAGGGAGCCCGTGGGGGCCACAGCTCTGCGGGGCGTGCGGGGGTGCAGGCAGGGTGTCTCGTGACACTGGCCCCGTGACGTTTGCTCATAGCCAAGGACCAGGAGGGTTGTCCTGGCACTGCTGCAGGTAGAGCAATGCCAAATCCTCTCGTGAGTGGGTGGGTGTCACATAGACCTGGACTTGGCTGTCCTGGGCAAGCAGGGTCAGCAGAAGCCTCGTGGTCCCGCTTCCTCCGGTGGTCTCTGGCACTCCAGGTTTAGTGGCGCCCAGCGCTCGGCCAAGGACACAGCATTTTTTCCAGGAATGTCCTTGGCTCTGACTTGTGTCTGAGTTACTCAAAACTGGGTGAGGAATGGAGGGAAGGAGTAGCTTGGCCAGCTTGTTGTGGTTTAGCTTGGCTCCAGCAGCTCTCTCACATGCCTCATAATGGCAACAGGTACCCAAACACCCAGGAAGGGCAAGCGCAGAACCAGCTGCCTTTGCCCGCTGGCCACCTCAGCGGACTCCTCTGTGCAGTGGGACAGTCTCAGGGGACATCCCTGTCCCCTGGGAGCTCTCACATGACTTACGCCCAGCCTTCTCAGCCCCTTTCACCCATGGTCACACTGAGGGGTGGTGGGATGCTGGTGCCTCACTCAGTCTTTAGCTGGGATTTGGACGCAGGGGACACTGGGGCTCCTAGCCTGCGCGTCTAAGTAGTCACCTCCAGAAGATGATGCAGATGCTCAGGCTTAGAGCTGTGGGTTCAACAGAGTCTCTGGTGGCTCTGGAAACCTTTGTAGGACTCGGTAGCATGTGTAGGACAGACTGAAACCCCTCAGGTAGTGATACCAGGTTGGCTCGTTAGTTATGGAACCATAATTATGCCTAAACCCCCTACTTGAAATAACCAGACTTGGCTTCCTTCCCTTGCCAGTCTGGTCTGGGAGCCCCCAGCTGACCAACAGCTTTTGGTGAGCTGTCTGTCTGTCTCTCAGAATCCCCCGTCATCCCTGGGGCTTCTCCACTTCCCTGCTCTCCCACCTCCAAAAGCCCCTCCATCACTGGGACCGATGGAACTTTGCTGGTGGGTACCTGTTGCCTAAGCGGTGCCCGGCCAAGAGATGAACTGGAAAATGTCCTGTTGGCTGCAAGAGGACCTCATTATTCCAGCAGGGTCTGGAAGAATGGTCTATTGGCCTGGACTTTATCCCCCACCCTACAGCTCTGAAGGGATCTGGTTGCTTTGCAAGGAGCACGGCTCTGGGTGGAGAGTCTCTGTTGGCAGCCAAAGCCATGTGCCAGGCAGCCAGCACACCGAAACGGCTCTGCCGGTGGAGCTGCTGGGGAGGAGGGAGGCAGCGAGTCTCAAAGCAGAAGACTCACGGGCTCTGGTGGGCTTCAATGCACATGCAGAAGTTACTCCATGTGGCTGAAATCATCCCAGGATTAATTAAGTTGGTCCAGTTGTCCTTCCACAGACATCTGCATCTTGGTTTAGGAGGGCTGTGCACTGGTGCAGGGCAGTTTGGTTACAAGCGGTGGTAACCCCTTGGTGCTTGCAAGAGTGCAAGCAGTGGACATACAGCTCTGGCTCGGCTAAATAGGCGCCATGTCCACGGGTGGGCTGTTTCTGGAGGGGCTGACACTTGCCTCTCGCTTTGCTCCATGTTTTCTCCTTATACGCCTCAAGAACAGATGGCCCCATAGCTGCACACAGGCAAGGGCCGTGCCCCTCTGCTTGGGGGCGCGTGAAGCCTCTGTCCCCATGGCCACCCGCAGCGAGCAGCAGCTGGAGCCATCAGCCACGGCGGAGCTAACCCTGGATTTTCCAGTGGTGGTGATGGTTGGGATGGGCTTGATCGTGGCTGAGGCATTCCCTCTTGTGCCTTTGATGATGCTCTTGTATCAGCTGTGGGGTGATGTCTCACAGCTGGCTTCCAGAGGCCACCAGAGCTGCAGGTGACGTTAAGAGACCTGTGCCAAGCCTGCAGGTTGAGGTCACTGTTTCCGAAGCCATTTTAACCTGAACTGCAGGTGCAGGTCTGGCCCTGAGGTCCCTTTTCCTCCTGCGGTGCAGCATGCCACATGCCCCTAGCAGTGGCCCTCACAGAGGAGCCGTGCTGGGCTCTCCTGGCTTCCTTCCCCCTTTCATCCAAGCCCTCCTCAAACCCAGGTGGGGCACAGCTCCCCGGAGCCAACACGGAGCTGCTCTTGGCAGCACGTGCTCCCCAAGGCTTCCATCCTTACATCTTGTTCTTTAGCTGAGCTGAGCACGTGTCCGGCGTGGTGGGGCAGCCTGGTAATGTGGGCCATGAGGGACTCTTCCCAGGACGTGCCTCTGGAAATGAGTGCAGGCTGGTGAAGTCTGGCCCCTTCCAAAGACAAAATATTTCTTCTACAAATGCATTTCCCTATGTCCCCTCTGCCAGGGACTGATGTAACAACAGCAGCCAGGCCACGAAGTGCCCCTTCCCTCCAGCTCGAGCGCAGGTTCAGCAGGTCCCTGGGTAGCCCATCCTTTCCTCTCCTCTCCAGCGTGTTCCCCTTCTGCTGTGAAGCCTGCTTGTGGGCGCAGCGGGGTGACCAGCTCTCATTCACCATCAGCCAGATCGATACCTACCACCCAAGCAGCGATTTTCTACCCTAAAATGAGCCATGGGGCTTTCAGGGCAGGAGCCGAGAACCTCGCTCCACCATCACATCCCCACCACCAGCAGCAGACCTCGGCAGCCCCTCCACTCCCACCCATGCCCGGCTCGGGCGGCTGCTCCGTCCCCATCCCCATCCCTATCCCTATCCCCATCCCCATCCCTTCCTCAGTGCCGGGAGCGGTGCTGCGAGCACTCAGATTCCAGGCAAGTTCCCCGTCTCCTTTGCCTTTTAAGGAAACATCTGAGTGGGTTTGAGGGTTACAAATGCTAACAAGCAATGGCAATGCTCATTTTAGTCTATTTAGAGGAAACGGGAAGGCATTTCAGTTCATCAAAACACTGGTGATTAATCAGCCAAGTACCAGGCTGTTTTCATTAGGCTTATTTTTAAAGGTCTGACACGCTGTGTAAAAATATTCCCCTAATAATTGTGCTCACAGCAGAGGGAATGGCACAGGAGGGGGTGCAGTGGCACTGGTTTCTAGGTATCCAAGGTAAATATGTCATCGTGGCGGAGAGGAGCGAGCAGGCAGGACTCAGGATGGCGATGGAGGGGTGCAGGGCTGGCGCTGGCCCTGCAGATGGAGGCAGCCTGGCTGGTGGCCTGGGCCGCAGGAGAAGGTGCGCTGGTGGCTGCGGGCTCAGCCAGGGTTTCAGGACCAGGGGATGGATGCATCTCTCCTCTTCCGCATCACCCTGCCGTGCAGCTCGTCTGCTGAGCTCTGAGAGCTGGCGCAACGCGCTGTATTTCCAGCTCAGAGGGGAGGACATGTGCACCGTCTCCAGTGAGCAGAGCTTGGGCTGGTGTCACCACCCGGGGCTGGCACCTGCAGTGAAGTTGGGGTGGTGGGTCACACTGAGAGCCTGGTGGCGGGTGCACGGGCAGGAGGGGACAAAGGCACACGGCCACGTGGCCTTGGGCAGAGGGGAACAGGGGGAGGCAGCAGCTCTCATCCCACACACACACGTCCTGCCCAGCCTCCTGCCAGGGCAGACATGGCTCTTCCTTCACCGAGCTGCTTCGAGATGTCACTGAGCAGCCTTGCACCATCCCAGCCCTGGGAACAAGGCATGTCTTGGGGAGAAGGGCCACCAGCCCAGGGCCAGAGGAGGTGGCATCACCCACTACCCACAGCCCCTGGGGCCGGGTGGTGCTGGCACTGGGGCACCTCTAGGAGCCCCATCCCTGGTCCTTGGGATTTGCAGCAGCACAGGGCCATGTGGACACAGGGACAGGCTCTGTACGGCTCTGGCATGTGCCTTTCTGTCGCCTGTTTAGGTCTGCGCAGGGGAGCCAAGAAATCTCTTAACTAAATAAACAGCTCTCTCGACCCAGATGGCATCTGTTTATACACCAGGTACAAACAGTCCCCACGGCTGCCCCGCTCACAGCCAGGCCAGTTCTTTCCTGTGGTCCCTGAGGGCCAGCAGTGCCATGTGCTGGGAGGGCAGAGCCGCACTCTGCCCCGGCACGGACACCCATCGCAAGCAGGGCATCGTCTGGGGGAGGCAGCCAGCCCTGGCTGCAGGCAAGGGTGCCTGGACTCTCATTTTGGGGGTTCAAGGCACTGAGTGAAGTCACAGTGCTCTCCTAGCCCTGAGAGGGTCCAGGGAGCTTGTAAAGGCATCACAGCTGCAGCTCCCAGAGGCATCTTTCTTCCTCCTGAAATCCTAAAGTCCCCCCAGCAGAGATGACATCCACTCTGCCACCCCTGCGCCTTGGTGCTTCTTCCTCCTCCTGCAGCCAGCATCACTGTCAGGTCACCAGCATCGCTGTCACTGTCAGGTCACCAGCATTGCTGTCGGGTCACCAGCATCGCTGTGGTCAAGCCGAGGATGCCCAGATGAATCCCGCAGCTGTAGCTCTGAGCCTGTGCTAACCGTGGCTCTGCAGCTGGGCTCCCAGCTCGCAGCGTCTCAGAACGTCACCCTCTGCTCACCTCCGCACAGGACCCCCCGGCACCGGCTGGCGCGCAGAGCTGAGCCGTGCTGCCAAAGCCAGGCTGCCAGGAAGAGCCAGGCTCGCTGCAAGGGGCAGGAGCCGCATGCTCCCCGGCTGCTGAGTGGGGAGGAAGAGGTTTACACTGCCAAACCCTGACGTGGGCATTACAGACCCTCTGTACAGCAGCTTTGGTCCCAGTGTCAGGGGTTCATCCATCTTCAGTTGTCTGTCCGTAGTTGGGAGTGGAGGTGTCTCACATCTGATGTTTGGGGTGATGAACCCTGCCCCGGTGCCCTGCTCTTACTGCACGGCCCGTAACAGCCCTGGTCCCGCGCCCGCATGGCTGCAGGCGCAGGAGGAAGCGAACGCGGTGCCGTAAGAAAACCCACAGGCTGGAAGGCTGCGTGCACTGAGCTGAGATCAAAGGCTTTGGCTGCCGAAGCAGAACATGTCGTAACGATGCTGATGGGAGACTCTTCACAGCCCTGTCAGCCATGGGTGAAGGCTGCAACGAGGCATTTTCTGCACCCTGGAACTGCCAACTCGGGCTGTGGTCAGCAGCAGTGCATGGGACAGGCTGTGCCAAGGGTCAGGTTCAGGTGCTCGGCAAATGTACCAAAAATTATGTGAGATGGGGCTTTGACTGCAAGAAACGAATGATCAAATGGCCCTAAAGCACAAAGGAAAAGAAGAAAATCTTTTGCTGCCAGAGGTAGCTCCATCAAGCCTTGGGGTTGCATCCCTCTGCGTGCAGGGAGGGCGTAGCTGCTGCCTAAAGGTCAGTGTTGCAGAGCCAGGAGCCAGACTAAGCTCCTCCAGTGTACCAAAATCCAGTGAATGCAAGAGTGGCATCATGATAAGCATAAAAACAAAGGCAAAAATCACTTTTGGAGGGTGAATATACAGGAACCAGTCAAAGCAAAAGCATTGATGCTTGCCAGACCACTAGGGAGTGAGTAGGCATCCTGGCTGGATCAGAGAGAGAAGAAATGCAGGAGGTCCAGGGCACCACTGCACGGCTTCTTGGCACAGAGATGGGAAGACTCCAGGGGCAGGGGAAGGGGCTGCCAGCTGCAGTGACACTGTTTCACCCAACACATGCAGCAAAATCTGCATCCTTCCCCCAGACCACCCCGGATAAGCTCTTCCCTCCAATGGTACCTTTGGATGCTGGAAGATGGGCTGGGAAGACACCGTGTGTTACAAAGCAATAAACCGCATCCCCATTGCCTTGGGTTTCTGCAGGGAGATCAAAAATGCAAACTCTTGGTCAAAGGAGGCCGGCTTCAGAGAGCTCAGGGTGTGACGGCTGTGTCACCTGTGTCACCAGCTGTGGACGTTCCCCTGCTTGCACACACATCCAGGCTGGCATGGGAAGCGTGTTGGGCTCTGGACTGGGCAAAGCTGCAGAGCATCCAGCATCCAGGAAACCCTTTAGGAAAGCTGGGAAAGCAGCTGGGGTTCACAGAGGTACAGGCAGCAGATCATCCCTCGTTAAAAAGGTGATTAGAAAGAGGATAACTCGTAGGAGGTATGAATAGGAAAGGGTCAGACAGCACAGTCTGCTAAGGGAGGTGCACCCTGCGGACTGTTGGGCTCTCTGGCTCGCTGGGGATGGAGGGGGGCATCCCACAGACCTCTGGAGCCCTTTGGGGAGGAACTGGAGGCAGAAGGAGAGCAGAGGTGCCCTGGGGACCTGCAGGGGACCCCATCACACCTGGGTGCCATGGGCTCTTCCTGCATTCGGGGCACTTGGATACAAAACCCAGGACCTCGGCTGGGTTAAACCTTCCTTTTCCAAAGTCCAGCGTCGTGGTTTAACCCCAGCCAGCAGGTAAGCACCGCGCAGCCGCTCGCTCGCTCCCCCCTGAGCAGTGTGGGGAGAGGAATCAGGAAAAAGGTAAAACTCGTGGGTTGAGAACGATTAAATAATTGAAATAAAGTACTAATAGTAATGAAAAGGAGAGAGAAAGAGAGAGGAATAAAACCTGAAGGAAAAAACAAAAAAATCCCAAGTGATGCACAATGCAGTTGCTCACCGCCACCGACTGATGCCCAGCCAGTCCCCCAGCAGCCATCGGTGGCTCCCAGCCAACTCCCCCCAGTTTATATACTGGGTGTGATGTCCCATGGTGTGGAATATCCCTTTGGCGAGTTCGAGGCAGGTGTCCCAGCTCTGCTCCCTCCCGGCTCCTTGTGCCCTGCTCACTGGCAGAGCAGGGGGAGCTGGAAAGCCCTGGATTTAGATGATTTAGAGTAAGGAACTTAGCAACAAGTAAACCACCAGCGTGGTACCACGATTATGCTCACACCAAACCCCAAGCACGGCCCTGCACCAGCTACTGAGAAGAAAATTAACTGTATCCCAGCCGAAACCAGGACACCAGCCGCAGGCTGCAGGGTGTGAGCGTGAGGTGGTGGGTCACTCCGCTGGGATGGAGGAGATGGGCCCATACCCAGGGCTGAACCAACACCACTTGGAGTAGGTCACTCACCTCCGTGATGGGTCCTGGCCACCAGCCTGTCCCCTGCCACAGCACAGCTGCAGTGCTGGCTGTCCTCGTGCTCCCCCACGGCATCTCCCTGCCGCCTCCCAGGGACCCCACGTGATGCCCTCACAACGTTCTGCCATAAATGCCTGGTTTGGGGCAGCTCAAAGGTGTAGTCTAAGACCCTCCTGGGGCAGGACTGTCCTGCACCCGTCCTGCGCCCCCTCCCCGGCTGCGGCACTGCCCCCCGGTGCCCTGTGGTGGCTCCCCCGTGACAGAGGTGCGGAGCCGGTGACGATGAAATGGGTGGTGAGTCTGGAAACTGGAGGCATCTGTCTCTGTAACGCCTTGGTGTTTTTCTCTCATTAGGAAAGCAGATCAAGCGAGAAGTGTAAGGGAGTCAAGAATGAAGAAGAAAAGGGAAAGGAAGCCCCTTCCAAAGACCTGGCCCAGAAACGGGATACAAAGGTGGGGAAAGATTCTAAAAAAGAAGAAAACGTTCTGAAAACAGACAAGAAAGTTAAAGCTGAGGCTGAGGCTAAGACCAAAGAGGACAAGGCTATCAACGATAAAGTCAAGGCCATGGAGAAAAAGCTGATGGGGAAGGACAAAAAGGAGGAAGAAAAGGGTTCGGTGTTGAAGAAAGACACAGGGAAGGACAAAAAGGAGGATGAGAAGGGCTCAGCATTAAAGAAGGATGCAGGGAAGGATAAAAAGGAGGATGAGAAAAGCTCAGCATTAAAGAAGGATGCAGGGAAGGATAAAAAGGAGGATGAGAAGGGCTCAGTATTAAAGAAGGATGCAGGGAAGGATAAAAAGGAGGATGAGAAGGGCTCAGTATTAAAGAAGGATGCAGGGAAGGACAAAAAGGAAGAAGAAAAGGGTTCAGCATTGAAGAAGGGCACAGGGAGGGATAAAAAGGAGGAAGAGAAGAGTCTGGTCTCAAAGAAACAGGCAGAAGACACAGGAGAAGATAAGAAAGAAAAAGACAAAAAGGAAGAGGACAAGGGTTCAGCTTTGAAAAAATCAAAGGCAGATGAGAAGGAGAAATCCCAGCCAGAGGCAGAAAAGGCAGTGGAGGAGAAACAGGAGGCCAAGGCAGCAGCCAAGAGCAGCCCCTCCAAGCTTGCCACCAGCAGCTCCTCGGATCAGGCCAAGGATGATGAAGCCTCCAGCATCTTTGATGAGCTCATCGAGAAGGTGAAGAACAACGACGCCGAGGTCACCGAAGTGAACGTGAACAACTCAGACTGCATCAACAACGAGACCCTGGTGCGCTTCACCGAGGCCTTAGAGTTCAACACCGTGGTCAAGCTGTTCGCCTTGGCCAACACCCGTGCCGATGACCACGTGGCCTTTGCCATCGCCATCATGCTGAAGTCCAACAAGGTGCTGACAAGCATCAACCTGGACTCCAACCACATCACAGGCAAGGGCATCCTGGCCATTTTCCGGGCGCTGCTGCAGAACAACACGCTGACAGAGCTGCGTTTCCACAACCAGCGGCACATCTGTGGGGGCAAGACGGAGATGGAGATCGCCAAGCTCCTGAAGGAGAACACCACGCTCCTGAAGCTGGGCTACCACTTCGAGCTGGCCGGACCACGCATGACGGTCACCAACCTGCTGAGCCGAAACATGGACAAACAGAGGCAGAAACGCCTCCAGGAGCAGAAACTGGCACAGGAGCGTGGGGAGAAGAAAGACCTCCTGGAGGTGCCCAAGACCGGAGCCCTGCCAAAGGGGTCTCCTAAGCCATCCCCACAGCCGTCCCCCAAGGCTTCCCCCAAAAGCTCACCCAAGAAAGGGGGGGCGCCTGATGCACCACCCCCACCTCCTCCTCCACTCGCCCCACCGCTGATCAATGAGAACCTGAGGAACTCGCTCTCACCGGCCACGCAGAGGAAGTTGGGAGACCGGGCACTGCCAGCCCAGGAGAAGAACTCACGGGACCAGCTCCTGGCGGCCATCCGCTCCAGCAACCTCAAACAGCTCAGGAAGGCAAGTGCGGGGCCACGGTGGGGTCCACCTGCGGGGCGAGTCTGTGGGCTGAGCCCTGAGGTCACATCTGCTGTCACTTGGGCTTGTCCTGCTC
Source organism: Microhierax caerulescens (assembly GCA_035590215.1). Taxonomy (NCBI): domain Eukaryota; kingdom Metazoa; phylum Chordata; class Aves; order Falconiformes; family Falconidae; genus Microhierax; species Microhierax caerulescens. The sequence continues at coordinate 1,386,185 of JAVJGJ010000035.1, forward strand.
CTGTGCAGGGTATGGAGCGGTCCCAACCCCCGCACAGAGCGAGCACGTGGCAGGGGAGATCCATCCCTTTGCTGGGCACACGGGGCGGCAGATCTGTCCTTTTGCACCATCCCTCGCAGAGCAGACGGGGCTGGCAGATCCGTCCCTTGGCAGAGCATCCAACAGAAGACCCATCCCTTGGCAGAGATCACGGAAGGGGCAGCCCCATCCCTTGGCAGAGCCCCCGGGGTGGGCAGATGCAGCGGGCAGGTTTGGCTCCAGGGTTTGGGACATGAGGGCGAAGCCAGCTTTAACCTACACCCCCGGAGGATGGAAATCCAGGACCTCCCCCGACAGAAACCAGTGTCCATGCAGGCAGCGGGTCCCCAAGAGGAGCAGCTCGCTGAGCTCTCACTGCCATGCTGGCAGCACCCTGGGGGCACGGGGTAGCCAGGGTGGCCGGGGGGCTGCGTCTGCAGCACCGGTCCCAGCACGATGCCTTGAAACATCTCGCTCACCCCAGTTTGTGTCCCTGACCAGGCTGCCCCTCAGCCTGGGTGTGAGGACAGCCAGCCTGGCCAAAGGGGAGACATCCCCGGGTGCCCAGCACCCCCCACAGCACAGCACAAGGGTCCGACCCCACCACGGCGGGTCTGCACCAGGTCCCTCGTGCCACCCCAGCGTCCCCTCTCCTTGCTCCCAGCTCCCCCCAGTAACAGGGTGTTTTCTCTGGCAGGTGGAGGTACCGAAGCTGCTGCAGTAGGAGCGGGATGGCTTTGCCCCTGCAGCGTGGCGGACCCCGGGCCACTCGCCTTTCTCGTGACTGTCTCCACGCCAAGCCCCGTGGGACCCCGCAGTGACACCGCCGAGGAGCGGGGGTCTCTCTGGGACAGAGGAAGGGCCGGCCCGAGGAGGGCCAGCATGGCCGCCCAGTGCAGCACCGGAAGAAGACGTATTTATTGTGTTGATGGTTGCAGAGCCCCCCGAGCTCTTTCTGTTGCTGGCACCATGCCCTGCTCTGTCCGGTGACACTGGGGGCAGAGGAGGAGGCTGCAGAGCGGGGGGCTTGGCCAAAGGGGCTTGGTGCCCTCCAACCCCGCTCACCTGCGGGGCCTGCCTCACCCCAGGGGCTCCAGCTGGTGGGCTGGGGGTGCCGTCTTGTGGAGTGCCGCCTCTATGGAACCGGGGGCTCAGGGAAAGGGGCAGAGCGGGGACAGGGGCAGTGGGGGGACAGAGCAGGAGGTCAGCCCGGGCTGGCGTGGGGGGCTCGGGGCATGGCACGGGGGGCTTGGCTCAGCTCGAGGGTTTTCCTCCCTCTTGACCCCACGCCCAAGAGGCTCCACCTGCCCCACATCCCCCCCGCAGTGTGGGGCTTGCCCGACTGGTGCTCCGGGGGGAGACAGGAGCCAGTGCCACTGGCAGACACCTGTGGGCACGGGGTGGGCAGGGACACTGTATGCCCCGGGACCCCCAGGGGAGAGTGGCAGCTGGGGGACTAGCAGGTTGGGCCCCACGGTGCCCCTGACCCCCAACCTTCTGTCCCCAGGTGGCCACGCCCCTCCATGCCTGCACCCTGTGCCCCATGTCCCCCTGTGCCCCATGTCCCTGTCCCCATGCCCCACTTCCCCGCTTGCCCGTGTCCCGTATCCCTGACACGTCCCCACGCTGCCCTGTCCATATGTCCCTCCATCCCCACGTCTCCGTGCCACGCACCCCCGTGTGCCCCCCACGCCACCCTGCTCTTGTGTCCCCATGTCCCCACCCTCCATCTCCTTCCCCATGTCCCCACATCCCCATGTCACCATGCCCCGCGTCCTGGTGCCACCAGCCCCTGACCTTCTGCCCCCAGGTTGTCGCATCCCTCTGTCCCCGTGTCCCGCATCCCGGTGCCACCGTGTCCCCAACACCAACCCTTGTCCCCAGCCCCGTGCCCCCCCCGACGCCCCCACCTCCGGTCCGCAGGTGGTGCAGCCGGTGCTGCCAGAAGCTGCGGAAGGGCGCGACGCCGGTGCCGGGCCCCACCAGGATGCAGGGCGCCTCGGCGGCGGGCGGCAGACGGAACGACGGGGCGCTGCGGGCAGCGGGGCACCGGGGCACCGGGTCACCGGCAGCGCCCGGCGCGGGGGGTGCCGGGGGATGGAGGCCGGGGTACAGGGGGTGCGCGCAGGGCATGCTGGGAAACGGAGCCTGGGGTGCTTGAGGGGGTAGTGTGGTGTGCGCAGGGCATGCTGGGAAATGGAGTCCAGGATGCGGGGGTGGGGTGCGCATGCAGGGCATGCTGGGAAACAGAGTCCAGGGTGCTGGGGTGTGCACACAGGACATGGTGGGAAATGGAGTTCGGGGTGCTGGGGTGTGTGCGCACGCAGGGCATGCTGGGAAATGTAGTCTAAGTGGTGGGGAACGCACAGGGCATGCTGGGAAATGGAGTTCGGGGTGCTGGGGTGGGGGTGGGGGTGTGTGCGCACGCGTGTGTGCTCAGGGCATGCTGGGAAATAGAGTCCGGGTGCTGGGGAATGCACAGGGCATACTGGGAAATGAAGTACAGGGTGCTGGGGTTTGCGTGCAGTGCATGCTGGGAAACGGAGTCTGGGGTACTGGTGGGTGGGTGTGGTGTGTGCAGGGCATGCTGGGAAACTAAGTCTGGGGTGCTGGGGGTATGTGTGCACGCGCACACAGGGCATGCTGGGAAATGGAGTTTGGGGTGCTGGAGGCATGTGCGCATAGGGCATGCTGGGAAACTATGTCTGGGGTGCTGGGGTGCGTGCAGGGCATGCTGGGAAATGGAGTCCAGGGTGCTGAGTTGTGTGTGGTGTGTGTGCACAGGGCATGCTGGGAAACTAAGTCTGGGGTGCTGGGGAATGCACAGGGCATACTGGGAAATGAAGTACAGGGTGCTGGGGTTTGCGTGCAGTGCATGCTGGGA
>JAVJGJ010000035.1:1508612-1519080 GCA_035590215.1 Microhierax caerulescens
AGGGAACTGGAGGTTAGCTCTGGGAAACCGAGGCGGAGGCAAACCTGCTTTTTGATTGCCAAATACCGACAATGAGCAAGCCATGGTGCACCTTGCAGCAGCCCGGTGCCCTGTACAAGCAGGCCAAGGAGATCTCTTCCACGGCAAAGCCCAAGGGACAAAGCTGGGGGACAACATGCTCCGCCCTGCCCCTTTGCCAGGAGCAGAGGGAGGCAGCATCCAGGGCAGACAGCTAAGACACTTCACAGGGCACACACCAGAACAAGACATACTTGCAGAATGACAAGGCTGGAAGAAGAATGTAAGCAGGACTTTGGTTCGCACCTAGCTTGCGGTACGAGAGCCCAAGATACAGGCAGCTGCCGAGGGCAGGCAAGCCAGCGAGCTTGCAGGAGCTGGCTGGGATGCTCCAAGACCTCGCCTGCAGGCACCCCCTGGCACCAGGCACATCTCTTTACTCTTAGGGGATAGAAGCGTTTGGTTGCAATAAGCTGAAGCTGCAGAGGGTCCTGGCAAGTCCCAGAGCTCTTCATCCACTTCTCTGCTTGCAAGGGCACCCAGAAAACAGCATGAGATGGTAGGGCATGCTTCTGTGGTAGAGGGAGGGTACCCAGAAGCCTTTCACAAGGAGAAACATCCCAAACACAGCCTGAGAGCCCCTGACAGCCCAGGCTTTACCTGGCCATTCTCAGACATGTCAGAGACACTTAAGAGATGCCACTTCAGGCCCCTCAGATCACCTGTATGGGCACTGGCCTGTCGCTACACCCACATGGACTCAGCGACACACATACAGTCACCCTAATCCCAAACCACGTTCAGAGACGCCAAGTACTCCACTCAAACCTGTGCCTCACCTTCTCCCTTCAAACAAAACCTTCCCTCAACTATTCCCTTATAGGCTTCACAGGGAAGTAATTAATTTAGAAGCCTAACATTGTTTAAGGCTCTCCCGACCCTTGCTGGCAACAGATTTAACTCTTCCACGGCCACACATTGCCCCTTCTCTCCGCTGCTAGATGGAAAACCCCATACAAGAGGTGGAAGCAGCTAGAGTAAACAAACCCGAGCACCACATACTTCTAAAAGGCTAGAAAGCAAAACAGCTACTTCAGGTAGAAGATTTTCAGCCAGAAGGGTGACTTGAGTCAATAGAAGAGACCTTTTAATCCTCAGCGCATTCTTCTCATACTTCACCCTGATATGATTCCTCAACACATTCAGAGCTTTGCCAAGCACAGTTAAGCCCTGTTAAACGGGGACATGACATAAGGATACTGTACACGCTCCCCTGCCTCAATTTCTTCGCACTGTATGCAGATCTTCCAGAAGAGACCTGAAGCTGATCAAGAGAGAACCGATCAGTGCGGGTTGGGAGAGCATCTGGGGAAGCAGATTTCAGCCAGCCAGCATCGTGTCTGGACAGTGTCCAAGTTTTCAGCATGCTGTTGGCCCTTTCCCCCCAGAGACAGCCAGTTAATCACATCAGGAAGGGTCCCCAGCAGCAGTTATTTATTTAAAAAAAATGGGGTGCACACTTTTAGGCTGTTTGGGAAACAGGTTCCCAGCACTGAGAGGAAAGGAACAGGACAACGACGGGAGGAGAGCAGCTCTGGAGTTGGAATGACATGATTTGAAAAGGTCTAGTGTCTCATAACCCACCAGAAATAGAAACAAACTCTATACGCCAGCCCGGCTCATCATCTATCCATTATCACTAACAAACTGGAAGGGTTTTTACCTTTGCTGCCTAAAAAGGAGCACTGTAAGTCTAACGAGCAGGGTTTGAGGGGAGCGGTGCCACTACATCTGTGGGGATCTCAGAGCACTGCACGCTCGGGTCAAGCTGAGCTCTGTGAGCCCGGCCACTTGTGGGCAAGAGCTGGGGGTCAGAGGAACATATTCACACCCGGAGGCTTCACCAAGCTTCACCTCTTTGGTCCTCCTGTCCAACAGATTTTTGGCCCTGCCCCAAGACTGAATATAGCAAGTCCAGAAGCTGTATAATTTTCATTCCTTCTAATATTACAAGTACCACGGAAAAAAAGAATGGCTAAACCCAGGGGAAGAAAAAGCGATCCGGCTGGCATGGAAGGCTCCCGCTGGCTGACTCGGCCTGTGTAAGGTCAGCAGAGGCTCCAGCCCACATCCAGGGAGCCCCGCGAGAATCGCTGCTGCCACCACTCGTGGATCAGCCAAGCTGCACACCTCTGCAAGTCCAAAGAAAGCTCCAACCTTCCCGATGTGCCACACATGACATGCTACAACGGGCAGCTTGAACGTGTGACAACATCTGCAGCCAGCCGCTGGCTTGGGAAGCCCCGAGCCGCTCCGCTCACCCCTTGCTCCAGAAGCAAAGACAACCCTCCTCTCCAGAAAGCAAGCAGGCAGCTTTCTCACCTGCATGTTTAAAATGCAAGACCCTACCGACCACGACACTCGCTGTGCAGCCAGCAGGATTTGCACCGAGGAAGCCAAGACCCCAGGCAGCGCACGCCAAGCGCTGCAAGCCACCATCACATGCCGCTAACGGGGTCACAGTTACCTCAATGTTGGTTGCATTCAGTTTCTCCTCCATAACTTGTTTCAGGATGACGAGGGAAGATTTGATTGCTTCTTTCAGCGTCATCGACTGTAAAACAAATCAGTCATTAATTGCACTGTTGACGTTCAAGGAAGTGCTTGTACGTTTCCCCTTTGACCGTGAAAGCCTGCTGCTCTCCCTCCTGCTCTTCTCAAATCCTTCAAGCTGTCACTGGCAGCAAATTGAAAAGCTTATCAAGTTATCTACAGCATCAACAAGAGATCAAAGCGCACTGTTTGGGCAGGACAGTGACAATTGCAAGGATGGTGACTTTCTGCTTCTGTGTAACTTTTTACAAAGCTTAAGAACTGTTAATCTGGGCACATAAACCTTACTGTCAGGATCGGGACACGAGGGTCCGCTTCTCTTCACCAGTTACTGTCTATCAAGCAGTTCCTCCCAAAAAACTCCAGCAGGAGCTCCAAAAAGCTGGACTCTCTCTTGGCAGAAGCCTTCATGCTTTAATCATTTAAATCCCTGCAGAAGGGGGAACTAGAGCCAGAGGGCAATGCAACATTCGGAGAGTGACAATAGCTGTGTTTGCAGTTACTTTGCACTTGGAAGACGGTTAAGGAGCCAGGGAGCCCAGAGCTTGGGACAATTCTGCTAGTGAACAAATTAAGTTATTAAGTCTTAGGCTGGAAGTCTTCACAGCAATTGACACCATCAATTGTGCTTCTCATTACAGCGTTTGGTTTCTCACCACACAAACCAGGCACCTCCCTCCTCATGGAGGGAAGAAAGTTTGTATTTGATATTAAATAGGATCAGTACTTGCAGCGTAAAATCCATTAACTTCACTGGCTTAACAGATCTGGTGAAACGAAGCCGCTTGCTTTAGCTCCTTATGCTTCAGGCTGCATCCATACCAAGCCCCGCTGCTGACCAGCAGTTCTTTTATTTATAGAGTACTTCCTGACATGGTCTTAATTATCACCCGCTAGAGGCAGAGACCGTCATCTCAGACACCGGTCTCGTGTTCCAGCTGCAGCCTGGGGGGAAGCTGCTGGTAGTAGTACTCCTCATCGTAGGGATCCTCATCCAGCAGCTCAGCGCTGACACCTAATCACAGGATCAACTGCCAAGGACCGAGTCCCACCCTGACAAGCTCACACACCTCCTCTATAGGGCAGGAGGAGTCCTGTGAATCGCTCCTTGGGAAGGAACGTAGGTCGTGAGGTACCTCTGTAGCTTGTGAGATATCAGCCCCAACCCAGCCTTTTACCTTATGGTAAACCTCCTGCAGAGAGCTCTGTGCGCCTTCCGAGGCCGAGCCGATGGCTCTGGCGTCGCACTGAACAAACGTCCCCGAGGGGTCCATGTGAAACCTGCAGGAACACGGGTGTGCGTGAACAGCCGCTGCACCCCACCCGGCGCCGTGGCACCCCAAGGGCTTCCCCACCAGACCCACAGCGCTCCCAGAGCTCCCTGCACGGCTCCGAGCTGCGGATGAACAAGGGCTCCTCAGGAGTGAGCTTGGCTGCCCAGGCGAGGCAGAGCCCGCAGCAGCCCCATGCTGCGCCCAGCCTCCCCCCTTGCCCCCACCCAGCCTCCCCCCTTGCCCCCAGTGGCCTCAGGGCACTGCTGCTGCCATTAGCACAGGGGGTCTCTCCTTGGGGTCCACACAGGAGGAGACCAAGGTCTGAGGAGAGCCACAGCCACCGGCAGACCCCCGCTGGGCTGCTATGCTAGGAGAGCCACACACTCCTGACACAGCCCTCCAGGCTCAGAGCAGAATCATTTTCCTTTTTATTTTATACCCCCCCTTGGGTTTTTTTTTTACTAAACCCAGCACGTTTTCGCTGCTGCTCCTGGGAGGGAGAAGGTGGGGAGACCTTATTGGGCTGGCTCTTCCCACCGCCAGCGGAGGCTGAGCGTTCACAAGTTCAGGTTACAAGCGCTCCACCACCTCCCCAAGGAATGTTACAGCAGGCTCCACATATTATGTTACCAGTGGCTCTGCTAGTCCTTTAGGGAAAGGTAAGAATATACTTGGGATGAGGAAAGCTTTAACGCCTGCCTCCTGCCCGGGAAACAGTGTTAAAAAATCAAGGATTCGGTGAAGACGGTGGCTGTGTTCTCTTCCAGCCCCAACCAGCAGCCAGCACTCAGGCTGCTGCAACCCATGCTTGAAAGGAAAGGTTTAAAAGCATTAACACACACGTCAGGTATATAATGGGATAAACCCCAAGTATTTGGCTTAAGTACAACCCCAGAATGAAGCCATTAAAATGTCCTGGGAAGTTTCAGTAGAGATTCTGCCTCTTCCCAAAGCTGGTCTGGGTTAAGAGAGCCAAACTTACAGCTGGGGTCCCTTCTCATCAACTCCTCCAAAAAGCAGCGCAACGCCAAACGGACGAGACTGCAACAGAAAGGAGCCAACAGGTTAGGCAAGGCCGAGGGCAAAGTCAGAGAAGAGCCAACAGCACCTTCCCAGAGCACCCCCAGCTCCGCACCATCGCCCCCGGATCCGCATCCTCCTCCCCAAACTGCAGCGCCAGGTTGGACACAGCCTGTGTCACGCTCTCCACTGTCATGGTTTCATTGTAGGTGAACCAGTGATTCTGCAGGGGAAAAAAAAATGAATAAAGATTCAAATTATCACCTTGTTCCCAAAATAACAACAATCCTGGATTGTTCACAGGGCGGGCTGGAGTGATGCCCTGCATAACCACAAAGACAACTTCCCTCCAGAGCCCCTGGGCAGGCTGCTGGCACCCAGGGCATGGCCTGTTCAGCCACAAAATGGAAGCACCAGGAAGACAGTGGGAAGCGCAGAAGCTGGGAGGCTTGTGCAGGGATCCCCCAGAAAAGCTTGGGATACCTAGGTAGGTCTTGAGATGCCAACAAGGAAAATACAGGGCTGGAGCACTTCATCCCAGTATCTGTTTCTGAAGCGATGGGGTTAGCCACTTCTCCAGGGGGTGGAGGAGTGCTGACATGCAGGGAAACCCCACAGGCAAAGTCTTTACTACAGCACAGAGATTTGTACCTGGGATCTCCGAGCAGCTGAGGCACATTTAAGGGGCCAAAACCATAACCAATATAACCGGTCTTTTGTCAAAGCAAAGTTCAACACACAGCCCCACACCTTCACTGAAGCACATCTGCCAGGGCTAAGAGACCACCAGAGACCCTGCCGTAAAATTCCCACCAAATGTGCAATACCAAAGAGGAAAAGAATACGCATGAGACTCCACCTGTCCTGCAAAAACCCCATGAGTGAAGCTACGCTCCCCGCAAGCCTCCCACCCCACACCGGCTCCTTCGCTGTAACGATCTTCCCGTGCCAGACACTTCTGAGATGCCCCCAAGACTGGTGCTGGTGTTTTAAGAGGAGAAATGTCAAGTCTTACCTGAGTCTCCACTCTTGCTTTATCAATTAAAGTCTTTGCATCAGCTATTAAGCCACTCATGGCACACCCTGGAATCAGAGAGGGAAAACACGAGTCATTTCACTGATTATTTGTGATGTGCTCTTCCCTCAGACCTTCCAAAGCCTGCAGTGAAACGGAAAAGGCTGCAGGGCAGCGGGGGGCCTGGCACAGCAGCACACAGCAGTGCCGCACCGCAGCCTGCTGGAGAGGATGGGATCGAAACAGATTTGCTCAAGAGCAAGGATGGCCACCCAGCTGAAGGGCAGGCAGATCCCAGTTATCCCAGTCACACCTCCCACCCACCCCGAGCCTGAGCTGGTTAAAGGCAATGCATTTGAGGCCTTCCAAGGGAAGGTAACAGACAGAAATGCAGAAACTGTTTGGAAGAGGAACGCCTTTGTACCCTCCGTGGGGAGGGCTGGTTAATCCACAGCTGGGGGGGGATGCAGCAGGAGCCTCCAGCCCAGATCCTGTGCCAGGAGGAGAGGGGCTGTATCGCAAGCACACCGGAGGAGGAAATCAGACACTTGGAAAGCTCCTTCCACAACCCATGTCATCAGCAACACGGGTATTTTGGAGGTCTCCTGCTTTTCAAGGCGACATATTTGGTCAAGAGCCTGCCGTGGGCTCCCTCTCGGTGCAGAGGCTGCAGCGCGCAGGGGCTCGGGCTAACATTAGTGCTCCCAGAGAAACTGGCCTCCACTCAAGCCTTTTGCAGTAATTCCCTGCCCTCCCAGATCTAAATTTGGGATGAGCTTTCATGAGAGAGGTCACTGAGGCAGGGAAGGGGGGTGCTTCAGCTGCCTCTTCCTGCTCCTGTAACTATGTCCTGCTGGCCTGGAGCCTGGAAAACCAGTGACCAGAACCTGGTGTTCAGAGATAAGCATTCCCGTTCAGCTCGGTAGAGCTGTCCGCAGGGAAGGCTAGCCCTGAAACGCTGCTTCTGAAACTCCCAGGGGACAGAGTCTTATTACATATATATATATAATTATATCCAAAACTTGAGGGATGCTCCCAGGGCTCCTCCAGAGGGGCACCCAAAGCTCACATCTTTCTCTTTACCTATGTGGGAATCGATTTCTACAATCTTCTCAATGCTGCTGGGTTCCATGAGCGGGGAGGTGATCCTCTTCTCCACAGCCAGGCAGACACCCTCCGAGGTCTGGATCCCGATTGCCGTGGAACCAAGCTGAAAACCACCGCACAGTTACCACCACCTCACCCAACACAAGGTCTAGCCATGACAGCTCGCATAAATATAAACGATGCAATGCCGATTTTGACTTTTACTATTTGTCGGCAGTTTTGTTTTCAAGACAATTGCATCACCAACACAGAAACCCACCCGCAAGACTCTACGGCTTTGCACACCAAATTTTAAATGATATGACTTGAACTAGGAAACTGGAAAAGTTAAACTCTTGCTGCTTCTCAGCTGATTAGTTCATCAGAACCCAGCGGGGCTGCTGCAAATCACTAATCTCTTCCCCAGCCAACATCAATTTTTACAGCTTAAAGCCTTATGAATTTAAAAGGCCTGGTGAATCTTCCTTCGCAAGACAGAAATTAAGTTTTAAAGTGGGAGAGGAGGATTTCACATAATGGCCTTAATTCTGACTGCATCTGCACTTCTGGCTTTGGCATTTTTCTTTTCATTAGTTCTTGCTCTCCCAAGTGTTCTCATATCTGCAAACTTTACAATAGGAATGAGAGCAGTTTGTGCAGGTACCATTTTCCAGGCAGCAGTTAATCACCTGCAGCTGACACCGCAGCAGGTTTTACCCTGGTCTTGCAGGACACCACAGTGTCACTGTGGCCACAAGCGCAGCAAGGGGGGGTGTCAGGCCCCTACCTTGCTCCCAGCACTTGCAGCTTTGCCACACTGGGGAATTTACTGGAATAACTGTACTAGCTGTGGTGTGGAGATGCCGACTCTGAATAGCCCAATCAGGCTACATGGCTTAATTGCAGCAGCAGGCTTCCCCAGGTAGCTTGGCAGAGGGGAATCTCCCTGCCCCATTGCAGACAGTCATGGTTTTAGGCATTGCCCAACGTTCCCGTCCCTTAAGCATGCAGCAGGCCACAGCTGCGCACAAACCCCAAGGGAAGAAGGGACACCGGGTGTCATTTCAGATGTATTTTTGTTAATGAAGCTACAGCGCGCGAATAAAAACTCCTCCTACACCCCTAACGCAGCGGCACCACATGTAACGTGTCACAAGAGCCACCCGAGCGGCAGCAATTTCGTTGGTAAGTTCACGGGCTGACCTGGAAAAAAGGAAAAGCCAGATGGCTTTGGTACAATTGCTATGCTAGTAGATATATTTGTAATTATAGAGTCAGCATGGTAACCGACATCCTTCTGGGAGTTTTTACTTCCCAATGCCTTAATAAACATTACTTTTTGCCCCCTCCTTTAAGTAGTGCCTCAATGAGCTAAAGCAGTACAGGGAAAATAAAACCAGCACCCTCTTTTCCCCCTGTGCAAACACAGGCCTGCTCAGGGCTTCTTCACTTCAACACTTGACCAGCTTCCCCCGAGTTTAAACTGACTCCCAATCAATGCCCACATTCTCAGAAACAAGAACATTTATCAAGAACACTTCATGCCCCAGAAAGACCATTTGGCTCCGCAGAGGTAGGTTTGTTTGCTCATAACAACCTTTACCTTCAGGGTTTCAAATTCACCCGAGCAAACAGTGACACACTCCAAGCCACAACAGCGGCACGCTAAGAAAAGGAAAGTTGACCTAGCAAGAGAAGAGTTGCCACTTTGTGTTTACGTTATTCCATCTTTATAAAGCCCATGGACCAGAAGGGAATGCTGCATTAAGCTCAGGGAGGTGAAGAGAAAGCAGAGCACTCCTCTGCTCTTCGACAAGCGTTAATGGAAACAAAGCGCACAATGCACTGGCAGCGTGAACCTCTGCAGGCAGAATAACGGTGCACGGGCATTCAGCACCCCTCGCTTCAATGCTAGCTTTTAGTAGGTTTGACTTAGGGATTAACATCTCTGGATTGTGTTTGGTTTGAGGGTAAATTGGTTGGCAGGAGGTAGGGAGGGGAACATTCCCCTGCATTTGGGGGAAATCGATGGCTTTCGATTCTTCACGACCCATAAAGAGCAGAGCTGCAGGAGGTTCAGCTGGGCAGATGGAATCAAACGCTGGCACGCAGCTCTCCTACTACGAGCTGTAGGTGAAAGGCTAGAAAAGAGCTGCCAGAGCAGTGGCACGCAGGAGTGGCGCCTACGGGGAAAGGCAGCAGCACCCATTCAGCGTTGCATACTGCCCTGGGAGCCAGCCAAACCCTGCCTCGCTGGAGAGCAAGACCACAGCCCAAAGAAACAGAACCTGACTGTTTTATTTCTGATGAAACCCAGACTTTAGGCTTGAAAGAGTCCTTAACGTCAGTTTGGCAACCGGACGGAGCTGACAATACCTTTATGGCCTCAATGGCATACTCCACTTGGAACAGCCTCCCCTCCGGAGAAAAAGTGTTCACACCCCTGAAAGAACGACATCAGAGATAGTGTAAAGAGCACAAAACTGAAGGCTCACAAGAAACACAGTTCGTTATTCAAGAGCGATGGCAGAAAAGGCGATGCCAGCCGGGGACAGGTAACACAGGAGCAGCAGCTAGAACATGGCACGGCCTTGCTGGAGCCCGTCACCCTTGCGGCAGGGTCTGGATTCAGGGTAAGGTTGGTTTTCTTGGCACACTTGGCACTGTGGATGCTGGAAGCACACTGCCTTCACACTCCAATCAGCGCGCCTTCTCTCAGCGCCAGGAGAATTTTGTTTTACTGGCGCAGACCTGTTCCTATCTCTGGATACCTCAACCCACCCACCACCTCCCCACACGCCAACCCTACCTGGCTTCCCCCACTGCTCCCAGCCCACTGCACCAGGCGGGAGACCCCTGCCCTCCTCCCCCAGAGCCTTTGTGTCCGAGAACAAGAGCAGCGCAGTGCCCAGGGCCTCCATCCACACACAACACCCTCTAAGTGACTTCTCCAAAAGACTTCTTAAAACTTATTGAAAAGCTTCCAGGAGACATTTAGCAAGATAAACTACAGCTTTAGGAGACACCACCACCCCCTCCCACGCAGCGTCCCCCCGCACCAGGGGCCTCGGGGCCTCCCAGCACTGGAAATTCTCGGTCACACGGGATGTGCCCTCCCTTCTCCCATATTTAACACAACTGGACTCTCCAAAACCCCAAAGGAAACAGAAAGAGGGGGAAGAGCCGCCGCAGAGGGGGGACGGCCGCGACCCGGACGGCCGTACCGGTACCCAGTGAGGGGGGGGTCCCCACGGACCGGGCGGGGTGGGCCGGGGGACGGGCAGGGGCCCTTGGGCAGGGCCCAAGAGGGCCGCGGTGTCCTCGCCAGCTCCTCTGAGCAGCCCCACGGCGAGAGGCGCCGGACAGGGCCTACCGGGACGGGGAAGGTGATGACCGGCCGCAGGCCCGTGACTCAGCCGCAGGCCGCGGGCGGCGGGGAGAC
>JAVJGJ010000035.1:1551640-1584475 GCA_035590215.1 Microhierax caerulescens
GGGGGGGGGGGCGGGGCTTGAGAGGCCCGAGGGATCCCTGGGGAGGTGTGAGGAAGACCCAAGGCTCTGGAGGTCCCCCTGGGTCGTCTTGGGGGGGCCTGTGCACGAGGCCGCCCTGAGGGGCAGCTCTGCCTTTGTGTTGCTGGTGAAGGCTCGGGTCCATGCGAGGTCCCAAGCCCCAGGTCTGGTCCTGTCACCTCGCCCTGCATTGCGTCCCTGATCCCCCTTTGGGTGAGAGGGGAGGAGGCTGCCTGCCCTGCTCCCATGGGAGGTTGAGGGGAGTGGGCTGCTCTCCTGAGGGGGGCTTTTCTGAGCCAGCTGCATGCTGAAATAACCCTTCTGAGCCTGGATGTTACCAGTGCTCTCCCCTGGCTGCTGCGTGGGGAAGGTTCCTCCCCGGTGACTTTGGGCTGGGGCTCTGAGAGCAGAAGGTGCTCCTTGGGCTCGTGTAGGCATCCTTTCATCTTCTCCTTCATGGGACAGGGAAGGAAGGGAGCACTTGTGTTCTTAGTTGAATACAGAGATTGGATCACTGGGGCTTGGTGGTTAAGGTTTTTGCTTATTATGGGGTACTGGAGTTAAGTCCTTTTATCACGTTGGGTGAAAGCAGCCCCTGGGTGCCCGTGTTTCTCGGACCAGAAGTGCCCGTGCTGGTGCGCGAGCTGCCTGGGTAGGGGTATGCTAATTACACTGGGTGCTCTGCCTGGCGCTGCCACAGATCCCCTGATAGAATCTGACTTTGCATGGAAGATGATTTCAGTTTGGCATGCTCTGCCGTAGCTGAGCTGGTTTTGCAGAGCTTGCAGGAGTATGAAACCGGCAGCGGTGTTGCTGCCCCGCTGCAGTCACTGTGTGTGCAGGCTTCCTGAGAAAGGAAATGTCACTTCTCTTGTGTTTTGACTTTTTCCAGCTCAAATGCATTCGTGGATTTTGAGAAGAGCCGAATGGAATATTTCTCTTCAGAAGAACTACAGATTCTCTTTAGCAGAGAACTTCTGCTGTTTGGTCCACTTTTTGCTGGTAGCCGTCTTTAGAAGTTCTTGTGGGTGATAATGAGAGTGCAGGAGAGGCAAAAGCTCTAAAGTCTGTCGGGTACAGGCTGACTCCTGTGCCCTTTCTTTGCAGCTTTGTGTGAGCTCAGGACCAGGCAGCACAGTGTGGGGTGGTAGGTGGACCATCTGGCCATGTAGGTCTGCCTTTTCCAACGTCTGGGTTGTGGGTTGTTTTTGTTACACTGATGATTTCCACCTTGGGGAAGACAGATTGAGTTTGTAAGGACCAGAACAACGGTATTGAGTGTCTCCTGTAGAACAGGGTGTATTAACAAACAATTCTGCTTCCTAAGTGATCCTTGTCCTAAGAATAATTTTTCTTTTCCATTTAACCTGGTTTCACTCGTACCCTTGCAAGAGGTGCTCTGAGGTTGACAATTGTGTGTGTATGTAGAAAACTTCTTGGCTGCGTGTCAAGATGCTGCTTTATTCTCTAGGTGTTTGTTCTGGTGTTAGTAAGCAATCCTTGCAAATCCTCTGGGTGGAATATTTCTTCCTTCGTATTTTTGTATGTCAGGGCTTTGGGTTTTTTTTTTTTTTTGGTGTTGAGTTCTTTGTGGTGATACTGAGAAGGCACCAAGGACTTTGGGTCTGAGGCTGCCTGTCCTTGTCAGCAAATGACAGAATGGAGGGAGTATCCCAAAGGCTGGACAGTAATTGGATTCAATGCATTAGAGACCAGGTGAAGCTTTTGAAAGTACAATCAGCAGCTGCCTTTTGGTGTGCTGTTGACTTTGGATGGCAGCAAAATACCTGATTGCTGTGCTTCTCAGCATGTCCTCAGGTAAGGGCTTGCGCACATCGTTACTCTGGAGAAGATCTTCTGGAATAATTGGACTTGCACACAGAGTGACACTGGAA
Source organism: Microhierax caerulescens (assembly GCA_035590215.1). Classification (NCBI taxonomy): domain Eukaryota; kingdom Metazoa; phylum Chordata; class Aves; order Falconiformes; family Falconidae; genus Microhierax; species Microhierax caerulescens. The sequence continues at coordinate 1,553,554 of JAVJGJ010000035.1, forward strand.
TAGTGATCTGTATCTACTCTTGTTTGGGAAAAAAACACCAACTTATCTCAGATCAGGTTTGCGCCTGGCCTTGACCGGCAGGTGCTTACCTGCAATCTCTCCCAAATGTCATGGTCTTCCAGTTTATAAGAATTAGTGTGATGATTCCTGGTGATCAAAGGGAAGGGAAATGTGCTCTCCCTACACACAGCCCTGTTAATGTGCGGGTAGAGCAAACAGTTAATTGCCAGAAGAAAAATACCTGCAAGTGGCAGTCCTTTCAGTAATACATCCAGAGCCTGGTGGAGAAATTCATGAGGTTTTTTCCATTGTTTGAGCAAGCACTTGGGATTTTTTTCGTAACATGGTATTAAAAGGTCTGGGATATGTAGTGTCTGGTATTGTTAACTGGTTGTAAGAGATCATGTGGTGGTTTATGTAACTGGAGTGAACCTCTTGCGGTACTGCTGATGCGGTGAAGTTTAGAGGAAATTTATTTCTTTATAGATGAGGTTTGGAGTCCATACGTTCATCCCCAGCTCTGTTAAAATAACTGTCCTAGTTTGGGCTTTGCAGAGTTATGTAGGCTAAGAAAAGGGTCGTGCTTGTACCCAGGGTGGCTGTTCTTTCCCAGCTCTGCTGTTAACCCAGCCTGGGTGTTAGGAGAGCTTGGTGAGTTAGTGACAGACCCAAAATCAGGAGTTTTTTTGGTGCATTTGACTTCCTTTCCTCTTCTATAAGCATCATCTTTTCTTGGACAGAGGAGTAAGGGGAGGGGACTTCAGCTGCACACTCCATTCTTCCCGGAGGTGCTCTGGCTCCATTGTCACAGCACCTTGCATCGCAGAGGTGCTTCGGCTGCTGGCAGAGGCGATATCAGTAGTTGATAGCTCTTGGGGTCGTTGGGGTAAGGGTGATCCTGGAGCTGTTTGTGTGGTTGCTTCTCCGTGGGGATTTCAAGTCACTTCACAATGTTTCCCTTTCACAATTCTGTGTGTTGAGCAACTCCTCAGCTTCTGGGTTTTTTATAAAAGTAAACCTGAGCGCTGAATAGCGACTGACCAAGGTCGTGCCAACCCCTGTTCCGTGTGATGGAATTGTTTTTGTGTGTGAATGCCAGCAGTGGCTCGTCTTGAACTGGGATTGGTTTGAGTGACTGCACGCCCCAGTTCGCACTGGCAGGTAAACGCTTTCTCCAACAAAAGCCAGTGCTCCTGGGAGGCTGGGAACAGCCTGGGAGTTCTCGCACAAATCCCCATCCTAAACACTGCCGCTCCTAATTTGCCTCCAGGAAAATGCAGCTCTGCAGGCGCAGGCATGTGATTCTGCTGATGCGGAGACCTGTGGGATTTTTCCAGTTGGGATGAGCAGCCAAAATGGAGGAGGGCGCAGTAACTCTTCCTGGTTAGGTTAGGTGCTAGCCCGTACCCTGAGCTCTGCTCTCCAGCACCTTTCAGAAGGCCTGGCGTGTCGTGCTGGGCTGTGTCTCGGGTGGGTCTTGTGTGGCACTGAGTGACAAAGCTCATTGCAGGATGCACAAAGTTGTCCCATCGCCAAATCCAGCCAGTTTCACTTCCCTGCTGGGACTGGCCTGTGCAAACGGCATTTCTGTGGCTCAGGCTGTGCGGGTGCAGCCAGCGTTGAGCCCTTCGTGCCTAAAACACCATTATTCAGCCTGTTACAATTTTACTGGGTTTAGATGCTCTGTGTAATTATGTTGAAGCAGCCCTGCCAATTCATGCAAAAATAATTAAAAGCATAAGTTTGTTTTAAAATAACCTTCATCTACATAACTAATCAAGCAAACTGCAAACTTTGCTGCTCCTGGAGGACTCAGAATTTTTCTGAGACTGATTTTTTTTTTTTCCAATCTTTTCCCCCCTCAAATTTACCAAAGCTTTGTCAGCGCTGGTACTTGGCGAGGTTGTGTTTTGGTAACAGCTGGAGCTGATGTCGGGACCCTGCCTGGGGCACCTGCAGGGAGCTGTTGTCCTCTGATCCCTGAGCGATCTGGAGCTTTTCCCCCGCCAGCTTTCCGAGGTACACGGTGTCTGTATTGTGACTCATGGCCACGTGATGATTTTTTTCCTCACGCATGCAGCAGTCAGGTTCAGCCCCGCGTTGAGTTTTCACAAGACAAAAATGAAATGCCTCGATCCAGTTAGCTTGCAGGGGCAACCTGTGGGAGAACTGTGATGAGATCAGTTGGGTGCCTGACTCCCAGCTCAGGTTGTGAAAGGTGCTCTCGGTGTCAGAGGCATCGTGATCTTCACGCAGAAGCATCACAGCCAACTGGTGACCGCTTCCCGGCAGAGAACACCTGAGGTGATTTGGTAACGGGTCATATCTTCTCTCTGAAGACACGGCATTTCTTGGCTGTGCTTTGAACTTCTTAGAGGACCCGATGCACTTGTCCTCTGCTGAGATGGAGGTGGTATCTGGCTTGGTGCTGGTATTTCCCTGTCTTCAGGTGTCGGAGCTGCAGCTTACAGCCACGTTTTCCCACCCGAGCATCTGATGCAGGATCTCTGTGTGCCTTCCGCTTGGATTTCAGTTCTGCCCTTCATCCACCGAAAACAAATGTGGGGCAGGCAAAGTGTTTCTTATCTAAGAAACAATCATTCCTCAGGGTGACTTAACCTCCATAGTTTTTTGAGGTGTCAGCTGCGATTTAATCAGGGCAACTGCAGCTTGGAAAAGAGACCATCACACCACACTAGGTGCTGCTGCGTAGGTGCAAAGTTCTGTTTTCTGCCTGATATCGCATCCCATGCCATTAGCCAGCTGTGGGATGGGACTTTTGTCTGCCTGGTGCCACCTGGGTGGCGTGTACATCGTGTGCTTGTGTAAAGACAGGCAGACAAGTGTGTTTGGGCCCAGTGCTGGGAGCTGAGGACAGATAATTTATAACACGCAGTTTGACTGCAGATGGAGTGACTGGCTGGGGAATTGGGATTTCATCTTATCCTCCAAGAGCCCTCTGGACATGGTTCAAGTTTCATTAAATTGAGGCAGAGCACTGAAATAACTTTTCTTGGAAGAGGAGTGTGTGCTGTGAAGAAGAATTTTTTAATTAGACCATGGCTTTTTTTTGTAAGTTTTGAGTAACTATAGGTGTAAAGACACAATGCTCCCCACTTCAGATGCATGAGATGCTCGCTCCTCACACCGGTAGGATTGAAGAGTGGTCTCTTAGTGACTTACACAGGGTTTGCATCTGAAATGACTGACAGATGCTGATTATTTTTCTAGTGTGCTCTTTGCAAACTGGGTGGTGAGGCTGGGGTAATACCACGCCTCCGTGCTGTCACCTTTTGTTCCCCGCAGTACCAGCCATGGCGGCGATCCGATGCCTGTCTCTTATTTCATGTTTTCTCAGTTGGTGTTTGGTAACTTCTCTGCCTCATTTAACCTTCTCTCGTTACCAGGGTGGCACTGGCTGGGTTATCTTTAAAAACAAACACTAAGCAGGATCTGAATTCTGGGGCGAGCGGAGGCGCCGGTGGAGCTCAGCCTCCTGTAGTTTTGTGTTTTGGGGTCTCCATCCACCACAAGCTCCTGCGTGTTTGAGGAATGAGCTTTTCCCTCAGCAGGGGAACTAACAGTCTGTTCCCTACCCAGCTGCTTATTTTGATAAATGTTTTTAACAACTCGGGACTGTTGTCCCTGCATGAAATTCAGGGGATGTTTGACTTTTTTAAAAACAGTCACATCACAAGAAGAAACTTGATACTTGGGAGACCAGGCTAATGAAAATCTTTTCCAAACCCCTCTGTTCCCACCCCTTCCAAGTCATCTGTTGCTTTCAGATACAACTCCCATTTTATAGGCCTTGCTTGGCTGTTTCTCCGTTGCCTTCCACCTGTGCCAGTAACCAAGCAGACCAGACAGTGCCTTTTTAAACCCATATCCCAGAGAGCATCAGCTTGTGTGAATCCTGCCTGAGAAGGATTGTACTGCTGTGTTACTCCATGGCATCTGGAGGATGAAAAAGCCGTGGATGCATCCTCAGAATGACTCTCACAACAGGTTAGGGAAGATGTTTGCCACGTTTGTGATGTGCTGCAGCACTTTGCTGGAAGCTGCTCCTCATGATTAAACTTCAGTTTGAATGTAAAGAACATAAAAACATAGGTCTGAACATAAGGAGCTGTTGAAGAGAAAGAGGTGCCCAGGAGACCCAGCCAGGAGAGACGTTCATTTGATCTTCAGCCAAAAGACACATCGCAGCAACGTGTTGCTTATCAGTGGGTGTCTTGAGTCCATGCTGCTCAACAGCAGGCGCAATTAGTTTAAAACACTCCCAGGAGTGGTGTTCAAAGAGCTGCAAAAACAACTGCAAACCTGAAGTCCCAGGCTGGCTCTTCGCTGTGTAGCTCAAACTGCAGCAGAGGGGCCTTTTCCTGAAGAGGGATAAGGTGTTTGCAGCTGATTTTGGAAAGAATTTGAACGGTCTGGTTGGGGAGGAGGGAGTGTGGGTCTCCCTTGCTGAGCATTAAGGACACGGGTTGCCGGTGTCGGTGCCGTTGTTACAGTGTTCTACCATGAGTGTAGCTGGTGCTGGCTTCACGGAGGAGAAGGGCACTGCTGGTATTTACAGTTAGCACCCCTGGGCCGGTTGGCCACTTTGTGGTGGGAATGGAAGGCTGCGTTTCCACCAGGGAAGTGTTTTCTCATGTGTTTGGGTTTGTGGCTCTCGGCAGTTTCAGTCCTGGCAGCGCTTCTTCCCTGCGCCGGTGGTGGCTGCACTGCAGTTGGGGTTAGGTAGTGCCATTGTTAGTAGCCCTCTCCTAAATTCCGTCTGACCTTTGATTTGAATCTGGCTGTGGATGAAAATAGGGATGTGTTGGGTTTTTTTTTTGCACAAGGAATTATCTTTTATCAAAGGTAAAAAGGGGATCTTGTCAAAGTTGAGGATGTCTCCCACATCCTGTTGCAGCCTTTGGGGTGCAGAAGTCTATTCCCTGTAGGACCAGTGTCCTGCATTCCTCAGGAGACTTGCTCGTGGAGTCACTGCTTTGATGTGTATGGTCTTGTAGATTTAGAACAAGGTGAGGTGCTTGAGGGGTGAACATCAACAGTTGCTGTTTGTCCGCTTCACAGCTACAAGTGGTTGTAAACCAGTTGTCCTCTCACTTAGCTGTGCTTCTGCAGGCTTACATGGTGGTTAAGATGTAATGCAACAGCCCTGCAAGAAGGGGGGAAAACCCAATCTGCCTGCCTTCCAAGACCAGCCTTTTTTCCCTTTTCCCAGTTTCCATCATTCATTCTATCAAAAAAAAAACCCCACCTTTCTTAAAATCTTTAATTCTGTAATTGCCTGATCTTGTGCCTGTTACTGTAACTCCTTAAGCAATTTCTTGGTGATGTCTGTGGTCACTCAGATCTGTGTGTAGGTGGTGGTGCTTTGGCAAATGGCCAGCTGCTGGCCCGGTGGTCGGCAGGACTGGTGCAGAATTGCTTGGGAACATCTCAGTCTTCTGAATGGTCACGGGGTGTTTTTAACCACGTTGCAGCGTGGAGCTGGTGCTTTGAACTCAGCGTTTCCCAGTCTCTCGCCACTGTTAGGCTGCGATGTGGTACGATGCCTGCATTAAATGCTGGAAATTAGGTGGGTTGCTGGTCTCTCCCCATGCTGGTACTGGCACCTTGGCATGCTTTCCTGGATTGATAGCTGCACGGTGGCCTCGGCGCTGCCCTGTGTGGAGGTGGTCACTGTGCCAAGTGCTTGAAGGCTTTCTCTTGTAAGGCACCTGGTAAAAATCTCTGCAGAAGCTTTAAGGCAATCGTTACATGTTCAAAGTCTTTTAAGTGAAACAAGATTAATGCCTTAATGGTTTCAGGACAAAAAGAAAAAAGCTTATAAAACATAATGCTTGGGTGCTCAGGGGTTAATGCTCATCACTGAGGCATTTACAGTTTTATGGTTTCAAGTCTTAGTTTCTCTGGCTTATGCAAACAATGCTTTAAGGCCTATTGAATGGCTGAATGATATATGTAAGACTAATTATTTCCCTGATTTTTTTCATATGGGGAGGTTATTAGATTCATATGGAAAGTAAACGCAGTGGTGTGTGGCGCAAAGAGCCCGTGACCTGTTGTGAGCACGTGAAAGCAGAGTGGCAGTGTGCTGCTCCGTGGTGGGTACCACGGGGCCGTTTGTGAGCTGGACTGGCCAGAGCCACACGGCTGTGGCTCTTGCATCACTCACCTCCATGTTGGGTGTTGGGAAACCCTCCTCCAGGGCTGGGGCTGTGCCTGAGCATCTTCCAAGTACCTTCTAGGGGGTGGAACCTGTGTGAGTGGCAGCCCAGGTAAGCCAGCAGGCAGAGCAGGATGCTCTGTTCTGTTCAAAAGGTGGTTGAAGTGATCCTAGAGCTCGTGTTGTGTTTTCAAAATGGCATTCCTTTAACAGCCCTCTGTTTTTATTTCATCCAGAGGTGGTGACATCTTCAGGTGATTTGTCCTATAACACTGGCTCCTGTTACCTCGAAGGTTAAGCTTTACTCAGCCCATATGCCCTATTTTATTTGTATATATTGTTTTTTTCCAGTGTGTGGTTATTCTTGTAAAAGCGTTGACCTAAGCTGTCCAGGTTCCCGTTGCTTTTTCTAACAGTAGTTGTATTTTTGAGGTTCAGTGGTGCTGAAAGAAAGGAGCTGCTGCTCCTTCCTCTAATGCTTTTGCCCCTTTTTCTGGTTCCCAGCGCAGCACAGTCGCTGCGTTTGAGTCCGTAGTTTGTTGAACACCTCTTGGCCTTGGGATATCCAAGAGCATTCCCGGGTGCCTTGACAGAAAAGATCACAACAAGGGGAGATGGGATGACCGTTAGCAGGGATGGTGGCTTGCTCTTGCTTAGAAATAATTACACAAGAAGGTAGGGATATCGGGATTTGAATTTGGCCTGATGAGGCTGGAAACCAGGAGGGAAGCGGCAGAGAGGAAGGAGACCTTGTAGTTCAGCTTTCTAGAAGCGCAGCTGCCCGGGTACGAGGGCTGCCAGGAGGGTGTCTAAGAGCTCATCCAGGTGGAATACAAACCAGGAGGGCAGCACTGTGGAAAATTGCCTGAGGAGTGTGTTGATGTATGAGGGGAAGTGCTCGCGTTCACTTGCGAGGGTGGGATGTTGGATAAATGTTGACAAAAGGAAACATCTGTTTTATCAGGGAGAGATCCACCGGGGTTTATGATGATTTGACTAGCTCCTGCTCCATGCTTGCAATGCCTCACCTGGTATTTTAGGGGCTGGACTCCTCAGCTTTGTTGTACTGTTGATTTGGCCCCTTTTTAGTCTGTTGGAGGGGAGCTTGGTGGGGTTTAGGGTTTGCAGGTGGGTTCTAACCAGAGCCAGGTGATTCAGCATCACTTCATAGCAGCACCTTAGCATGAGAGGGTTGCGTGGGCTTCCCGGGTCTGCTCAGCCCTGCAGCTTCAAGCTTTTCAAGTGCAATGTTTGGGGTTATTCCTGAGCTGTTTGAGAGGGGATATTTGAAACGCTGAGAGAAATTCCTGTGGATTTCAGAGTTCAGCAAGGGTTTCGGCATCACCCTGCCTCAGGAATGGTCTGGCAAAGTTTCTGCCAAACCCCTGCTGAGATTTTTAGAGCTGATGCGGGCTGTTGCTGTAGTTACAAGCTGTGCATGCTCTCCTCTAGAGGCTAGGAATCAGAAACATGTTGGTCTGTTAATTTCTGTCTTGCTCACTTGTACTTTAATGGATATTCCAGGTGCATCTCTTCTGTGTCTCTAGTAAGAATTTGTTTCAGCAGTGACCTGGTTTCTCTTCAGAAACTTTCAGATGCTGCAGGGCTTTTCCTCTTAATTTGGGGGCAGGGAAGGAAAAAAAATTCACCTGAAGTACAGTTCAATGCAGTTTTGATATGGCTCTAGGAAAAAAACCACTTAAAATAAGCTTGTTAGTATCTTCAGCAGTGAACTGGATGCTTGTGTCTGGGAGAGGTAGGTGAGTCTTTGACCTACCTTCCTTGTTTCCCAGGCAGGGTGAATTAGGAAGTAATTGGTGTAAGAACAAGCGTTTTATCCAGAGTGCAGTTGCATAGACCTGTAATTCCCATTCTAAGCTGTGTTTTGGTAGCTTGCTTGTTGCTCTCTTCCCTGTAATCTCCAGCGCGTCGACATGCCAAGCTGCTTGGCTTCCCATCTCCTGCTGCAGGAAAGCCTCTGGCTTCCTGGGGGGAAGTGGTTGGATGATAATTTCCCCCCTTTGTATGCATCGCTGTCGCAGGGCCAGGACTAGTATAGCTCGAAGGCTGCTGGGGCTCCCTCCCCTCTCCCTTCCTGCTCATGAGGGAAGAGGGGTCCGGCTGCAGGACCTCATGCAGGGCTGCCACCCTTTGAGCAGAAGGGTGTTCCGTGCTGTCTGAGGGTGCCAAGCTTTCCCCTCTGGGCTCAGGGTGTTATTTGGGTGGTCTGGGGGGAGCTCCGGGGGCTCCTGCCTCGGGATGGTCTCTGGAGGGAGGGGTTGCTGGCTGAAGGATGTGTGGAGGTACCAGGGCTTCACTAAATTCTTGTGGAGTGTGCATCGATGAAGTGGGGCAAGCCAGTACAACAAAAATCAGCAAATGCTTTGTGACAGATTAGTTGTCCTTTGTGCCTAGGGTGTGCAAGCAGAGCTGTGGGATAAATAGGTTCCGTGCTGCTAATTTGGGAAAAAGAGAAGTTAAGACTTCTGAAACAATTTTTCCATGGAGTTACAACATCCCTGCTTAGGTCAGCCTTGGTTTCTTGTGACGAAATGTGATCCCTGTGTAGCTGTGCTAATCGGGGCAAAAAGGAAAGGTTTGCTTTTCCTTTTACAGTGAGGAATGTCCCAGCAATGCTCAGACTTTCATGTTTTTTGAACCCAGTGAGATACGGCGTCCTGTTTCATGGTTTTTGAACTCTCTAGCTCCCTGTCTGATCCCTACCCGTGATCCCGGAGGCTGGGTGCTTTCCCTGCAGAGTCCATAAGAATTTCAATGTAACTCTATCCACTTGCACTCTTCATCTTAATTCTTCATCTTAATTTCTAATGCAAAGCATCCGTTTTCTGTAGGTTGGACCATTGTTTCAGTAGCATTTAAACTCCTACTCTTTTCTCCCGCCTCCCCCCAATGTACTTGACTGAAGGCTTAAGCCATGCTGTAAGCATAAACACCATGCATCGGAGTAAATGAAGCTGCATGATAGGAGGTAACAAAAGGTGCAGATTAAAAGCTGTTTACCAAGTAGATACAATATGGATTTCTTTATGTAAACCTTTTACAGCCACTCCAGTGGGTTGGAGAAAGGAGAATAGCAGCTTGTGCGGTGCCGACATCTGCAAATGCTTAGAGAAGTTGTGAGCTTCAAAGAACAGAAGTGAGACCTGAAGATGTTGAAGCTAGGGCTGGAAAGTAAGAGCAAAATGCAAATGATTGTGGACTTTGTCTGGGGTGGGGGGTAGGATCAGAGGTGTAAAGTGAAAGAGGCCCCTGAAAAAGCCTTATGCTATGTGGGAGGATGTACTACAGTATCTCAGAATAGACATGGGCAATGTTAATGGTTTTGATTTTTTTAGGTTTTTTTTTTTTCCTGAGCGATTGAGATGAGACCATGTGTGACGTTGGCCATCTCATCAGCAAGCAGCTGCCACCCCAGCAGGAGCTCCCAGCAAATGATTACGGAGCTGGAGGGCAGACGTTTTTAAATGACTGTTTAATGAGGCATCTTGTCTGGATGGCTCTTACAGGAGCAGAGGGTGAGTCTGAGCGAGGACCTGGAATGTCGAGAAAAACTCCTTTAGGAATAACATCCCAGAGGAGGTGATGACTTACTGCTTGGTCCTTTTAGCTGTGACTGCCAATAGTGTCTGCTGTAGGAGCCGGTTCTGGGTTGTGTGTTGGTAAGGAGAGGGGTTTAGAGGATGTGGGTCACCATTTCCTACTTCTGTTGGTCCCTTTGAAGTAACAGGGTGAGCAACCTCCGAGAGCGTGGATCGCTGCTCTGCTAAGCTGCCACTGAAGCATGGGGGGCGTTGGAAAAGAGAAGGGAAGGAGTTAAATGAGTATGGTTTGAATTAGTGTTGTATAACCAAATTGACTGTGTTGTCATGGCATAATTGTATCTGATACTGTTTTGTCAGTCAAATGACAGGTAGTACAAGTTCAGCATTGCCTGCTGGAGAAGCAGATTATTTTAAGATAATCTAAGGAGGAAATGACAGCAAATATGACTATGAGAAATAAAAGCCAGAGAGGCTGTGTTCAAAAGTCTCTTCTGAATTCCTGCTGTTGGGACTCAGGGCTTAACACTGCTGTTCTGGGACACTGAAGCTTTCAAATCATGGCACCTTAATACAGGGAATGTGAAAGGTGGCTGTGGAAAATCAAAAGGAGATTTTATGTTCCTCCCAGGGTGGAAGAGCTGAGTCTGTAGAGCGTTAACGTTTTCACATCTGACCATAAGTGCTGTAGCTGCCGTGCTGAGCACCCAAGAAGCTGTAGCAGGAGCACACAGATATTCCCAAGCCCTTCTTGATGCCATCTCTATTAAAACCTGTGCCAGCTGGAGGAGAGGCACAGACATCTTGGCAACTGGGAGAAGAGGCAATAACAAAAGAAAACCCGCCTGCTAAAGGGAAAGATGTTCCCTGCAAGCTGCTGGTTTCAGACAGTCTTGCTGTAGCTGGCTGCAGCAGGAGCCCTGCTGTCATCATGTGGTTTGGGATTTGCTTGGGTGGAAGGTGTAAACTCCCAACATCTGAGCAGATTTTGAGGAATTCTGCTTAAAACTTGCTTCATTTTTCATCCTTGTTAAAGCTTCTTGAATAGCTTTGAAGGTGGAACCTAGTTTATACTGCCTGCTCTACTTGAGGCTGAGCAGGCAGTAGCGCTTTTTTTTTTTTTTATTCTTGAGGGAAGGGGAAAAAAAATGGAATTGCTTTATGCTTAGGAGTAATTTAAAAATTAAATGTCTGCAAACCAAAGAATTTCAACTTGGCAGCCTGGAAGTATTTTGTCATGAGAGGCTCTAATCTGGTAACCCTTCAACCTAAACTAAAGGCTAATTGATTTAAATTGCACTACATGCTCTATCTTGGGAACAGTTTTCCTACTGTGTGGGGCAAGTGTTAGTGTTACAGTCCCCTGAGGGGGATGAGACAAACTCAAGCATTGTCTGAGCAATCAGCATTTAAAGGTGTGAGTTCTCTTAGATGTATGTCTTGGCCATGGCACCCCCAGGAGCTGTGCAGGAGAGGCACTGGGTACTGGTTGGTTCAACACTGTTGTGATTCTCTGGTTGCCTCTGTTCTCTTGTGCCAAATGGATCTGAAGAAGCAGAAATCCTTCTCCAGCCACTCTGCAATGGAGGTGCAACGCTGTGACACCTGGAAATAGGTATCACGAGTCAAGGCATCATTGGACTAGGGTTTCCTGGCATTTGGCAGCCTGAGAACCTGCCATGAAAGTGCTTGTCCTACTGCAGAAGCTTATACTGTGGGAAGAGGCTGATTTGCATCTGCCCTATTCAGCCACCAAGAGCTGTAAAAATATTTGGCTGTTTGGTTTGAAGCTAAGTGCAAATAGGAGATGCACCTTCAGCTTGAAAATGACTTTGATGTTGGGGAAACTTTCTGTTGTAATTTAATACAGCAGTGGATCCTCAGGAATGCTTGACAACATCTGGGAACTGACCTGGATGAACCTGGGAATGGAAATACAAGTGCATGGCTGTAAGGGCTGCGTTGTCCTCGTTAGGTACTGATTGCGAGCGACAGGTCTGGGCTCAGGTTGGCACGATGTGTTCACCGCTGGTGACTGAGCTACTCGTATCTGGCTGCTGCGTACTCCTTCCCCGCCACCGCTGTAACCGGTACCTTCGTGTTCCTGCCAGTACTTTTTATTACCTTAACCAGTCAAAAGGATTTTACTAGTGATGTTGGAAAAAAACCTGAAAGAATGTGAATTAAGCAGGCTAAAAGGTGTACAGAATTCCAGGCAAGGGAATAATTTGTACCTGTCACAAACACAAACCCTCTAAAGTGACCTCTTTATCTTCAAGGGTTTGATTTCTTGCTTCCTCAGCCGATACGACATAAAGTCGCAAGACTGAGAAGTGAATTCTGCTTTTTAAGAAGTGCTGCTGCTCCCACACCCTGTTCATGGTGCTGTTTCTAGGAGCTGGCCTTCCTGAGCCTTCCTGGATGTTAGAATGAAACTGGAATGCAGCGTTGTCCTCTCTGGATGTTCCAAGAGGCTTGGGAAGCTCTTTCCTGCAAGCTGTGCTTCCCTAAGGTAGCACCAGAAAACTTTTCTTCTTCTTCTGGTGGAGAAGTTTGCCACAGCCCAGTTCTCACAGCCTGACATTCCCCAAAGCTGGTCTTTTTGGTTTTCCTATTAGTCTGAAAATCTAAAAATAATTTTTGTCTTCCAACAAAGCTCGCCTTGCTTGTAGCACTGCCATTCTGGGTTAGCGCGCTGCCGCGTGGTGTGGACTCTGCAGGCTGGGACATCTGGTGCCTGAAAGCTTGACGTGAATGGGAGGTTGGGTCTTTTAGTCCATCCGGGATCTCGAGTCATCTGTCCAAATCCAGGCAGGCTCAACTTCATTCCATCGCCTTCAGCAAACCCAGTTCTGCAGATCAGAGTGAGCCTTTTAGGCTGAGGAGCCCTGAAGCCAGCAGCTGGTTCGGCTTGTTTGCAACGAACTCCTGGCGTTGCGGTCACACGAGGTAGAGTAACGCAGGACCTGCTCCTCTGCTGACATGCAGTAACGCTGTGCGTGCCTTTCGCATGCTTCACGGCTGGGACAGGCGTGTGCGTGGGCAGCGCACTCGGCTGCTGCTAACTGCAGAGCTCAGTAAACTGATAATGTGATGGCTTTGAATCCCAGAGTTAGGTAGGAGTCTGCTGCACTGAGCTGTGCAAGCGTGTCAGCTGCTGCACGGGTGTGCAAAGGTGGTTTCTGCCTTGTACGTGTGGGAAGGGGGCACTGAGTGCTCTGTAGTTCAGAGAAAAAGCTGTGAAAAGCGGGTTAACTAGCTGTTATTTTGCAGACAGATGGGGATAACGCACACCCCAGGTCTGCAGAGGTTTGGCAAGCCAGGTTTCTCTGCCTTTCTTTGAAGGAAGGCTGTTTGCAATGCAGACGTGCCCAAGTGCCACAGCCTGCAGGTCTGATATTTCAGCTGGAAATCATCCTCTGGCAAAGGTTCATTGCCAGGCTAAACTCAAGGGTCTCTTTAGCCTCAGTTTCCCAGAATAATAATTCTTGCGTTGTGGGAGATGATAGAGAATAGAGTTTGTTAATCCGTTAAAATTTGCCATGGGTGTGTGTGTCTGGGTGTGCCGTGGTGAAGATGCCCGAGTTGCCATGTGGCTGTGGGAACCAGCACTGGCAGCTGGAGGGGTAGGGCAGGGTCCCGGGTCTGTGCCGGGGTCCTGCTGCTGAGTCACGGGCATCTGAGCTGCTGCCTCAAGTCTAGACAGGCATCCTTGAATTTTACCAGAGCATTTCTAAAGGTATCTAGCTCAGGAGTGACACCAGTGTGCTCACCACTGTGCACTAGTAATGGATCGTGGGAGCGCACCTAGCTTCCTGCTGTGGGGAAAAAAAAATGTGTTTGAATGATTATGGGCAGTGTTTGGCTGACTTTGTGCTGAGTGGGCAAGGGAACTTGCAAGATCCATTTTGGTGTTCCTGCTCTGACATGGTAACGTGCTTCTGGGCTTTAATGTCTTAAGCTGCTTCACCTGGATCTGCAAGAGTAATTTCTGTGCGCCTTTGAGCTCTGTTCTATTACCCTTCCACTGTATATCACAAGATTGCTTCTGAATTAAATGTTCCCTTGTGAAAATGCTCTGGGATCTGCGATTGCATCCACCTGGTTATTTAAGGCGAATGCTCTTATCTTGCACAGCTCAGTAATGGTGGGTAGCAGCCGACGACGTTGATGCACTTGGCTGTAGGGCTACCTTGGACCGTAGTTACTGAGCTGGAAGAGAGGGATGGTAGTCTATTAGAGAAATCCTCATCCCGGTTTTTCAGACCTGCCTCTCTCCCAGGTGACTAGCCTCAGTGATCAGGCAGTATACTCTGGAAGTTCAGAAATTCTTGGGTTGGGTTTTTTTGGTTGTGTGTTTGGTTGGTTTTAGCAGATGAATGCATACGGACTGTCAGCGTCTGTAAATAAAACCCAGGAAGGACGTACCTGTGGATATGTGCTCGGGGCTGGCACGGCTGCTGCGGAGCTGTTACCAGCATCAACACACATGAAGTCTCTTACTCCAGACCCCATCAATTTCTGTGTGGGAGCTGTGAAGAGTACATTCTGCTTTTCCTTTTAATTTCACGTGGTTGCTAACTGCAATTTTTGTGCTTTTCAGGTGCTGGAGAGTCTGGGAAAAGCACCATCGTGAAGCAGATGAAGTAAGTGAGAGTGCAGGCATGTAACTTGCATTTTTGTACGAGATGAAATATAAAAAATCTGTGGTGCCCTTCTGGTTTGGCTTGGCAGTGATGGCTTGGTTTTCTTCCAGGATTATTCATGAGGATGGCTACTCGGAGGAAGAATGCAAACAATATAAAGTGGTTGTCTACAGCAATACTATCCAGTCCATCATTGCAATCATAAGAGCCATGGGAAGGCTAAAGATAGACTTTGGGGAAGTTGCCAGAGCAGTAAGTATTTCACATATTTCCCTTAGTCTGAGTCTGTGAATTGTGTTAATGAATCCTGGAAATTCAGTCTGTGACACTCACAGCGGAAATATTTGTTACAAGATACAATAGTGAAAGACCTTTCATTATCTGTAATGTGTTACTGGTACAGAGTGGTTAGTATTTTACTGAGGTTATGGGTAAGAAGCTTCAGTAGTTTGAATGCTAAAAAAAAAAAAAGGTAACCCCCAAACCTTTGTCTAAACTATTTGAATGTTAAACAAAATTCTCAGCTTTGGTTTAAGTTGCTTGACATCAGCCTTCAGCAGTGTTTCACAGCATTGTGCCAGTTAATTTTTAAGCTGAGCCAAATTTTAATTGCTTTCACTACTCATACTCGTCCTTTTGGTTTTTTGGGGATTTGAGGCCCTGTTTTCCCCCACCCATCCAGTTCTGCTGATTCTTTGGGCTGTTACTAGTGTTTGTCTCCAGCACTTCAAGATGGTAGAAACTGAAGTCAGGAGATCTTGACTGTGGTGGTGGTAAATTCACAGACAGACTGGGAGGGCAGGGACTCCTGAAAACAGGTAGGAGAGAGGAATTGTGTATGTCAGCACAGGGCACAGGCTGCGCAGCCCGTGACTTGCTATCTGGCACTAATTCCTCATGCTTACAGTTAATATACAGTAAATGAAATAACCTGCTCAGTTTCTTTGTGATGCAACCACAGATATCTTGTGATATAAAGCATCCTGGCTGAAGGGCACATCTTCATTTGTGTGTTAACCTGGGCTGTTTGTCAGCTGCTGCTCCACATCTTTGTGGGAGTTCTCTTCCACCTTTCCTCCGTGCTTGGTGAAGCCGAGTGGTGAGCTCAGCCTAGCTAACGCAGCTGGAAGGAGGAAGATGGTAAAATCCAAGTCCCTTTCTCAGCTGACCTGCCCAGGCTTAGCTGGCTTTGCAAAAGCAGAACAAGAGCAGAGTGCTAAGAATTTTCTTGTGTCCCAATCTACCTTGAAGGGCAAACAACTTGCCACACTTTCCTAGGAAAAGACCAAGAGTAAACCAAATCAGCTGTCTCATAGCAAACCACAGCAGGGACCTGTCAGCACAGCACCATGCCCACATTGCTGTACCTACAGAGGCTCGTAACAGAGGTCCACCTCTGTTGTGGTGTTTCAGACCTTGATTGAGTTAATTTAGGTGCCTGTTGCTTGTGCTAGGGAGGTATGTACCCTTTGGAGCAGTGTGCTGAGCAGACTCTTGCCTGAGCTGGGGTACATGCTGGGCCAGTATGGTTTAGGGCTCAAGTGAGAGGAGCTGATGTCAGGAGGAGGCAGTCTGAAGTTGAAAACTTGCTGGGATAGCGAAAGGTCTCTTGCGTTTCCCGAAAGGATGTTGGCAGGCCTGATCACTGTGGGAATAAACATCAGTGTGGGATGTAGGTCAGCCTGTCTTGCACTCTGAAAATCTGCCTGTTAATTTGTAGAAGAGTGAGGTTCTGCTCTAAGACTGCTGAGAAAAAATTTTCATGCTCTAGGGCTAACGCTCAAATCCTGATCAATCCATCCCATCTCCTGATGAAATGCTTTATTAAGAAATTGGCCTCCCTTACTTCTGAAAGCTATTTTAGCAAGTGGCAAGTTATCAAACTTTAAGGACCTATAATCCTCCAAAAACCTGTAAATGTTTTAATTTTAAACCTATAATCATCCAAAACTTGCTTTTGAAACTGAATTTTTCCTTCTTGGCATACCATACAACGCTATAAGGGAGGTTTCCCAGTTTAAAAACTATTGTTTAGTTCAGCCTCTGTGATTGTTACTGATGTTAATCCTCCCTAACATTTGTAAAGGTACAAATGGATCTATGAACTAATTTGTCTTGATTTCCCCTTTTCTTGCAGGACGATGCCCGCCAGTTGTTTGTATTAGCTGGAAGCGCAGAGGAAGGAGTGATGACCACTGAGCTAGCTGGTGTGATTAAGCGGTTATGGAGAGATGCTGGAGTTCAGGCCTGCTTCAGCAGATCAAGAGAGTATCAGCTTAACGACTCTGCGTCATAGTAAGAAACTGTTCCCTGCTTCTGCGCTCTTCCCAGCTAACCAAGCGTGTCCAAAAAGGGCTGGTGTGACTGGAAGCAGCACAGTGCTGGGGGGTGAGGGTCCCCTCCCGAGGGGGTGGGCAGGAACCCTAGTCTAACTGGTGTATAGGGGGCTGGGCTCACAAGCTGACTTGGTGCGTTAGCTCGTCAAAGTCAGTTCTGCCGTTTGGCTTGTGCCTGGGTGAATTTACCGGTCTGGTTTTATGGGAAGACCTTAGCAGCTTGCGTTAAGAGGGCTTGTTACAGCAGGTGATCGGCTATGTCACCTTCATTATCCCTACCAAAAGGAATAATGTCTCCTGAAACTGAGCTCCTGATGACACTACCAAGTTTGCAACGAGCAACAATTTCCAATGATACTGGCAGATCAATATTCACGTTGCTGTTCTCCTTAACAGCTCTCACTGTGCTTCTGTTCCGGTGCCTGACACCACTCAGGCAGCGCTGCAGGCTGGCTATAAACCTGCCTATTGTTCTGTTTCAAAAATGCACACAAGTGCTTAACAATTGGAAAGTTATGACTTGATAAATAGGCTGCTGCTGGCTGGTTAAATGAGATTTTTGACTAAATGCCTCATCTGTTTCCAAGAGGCAGGTTAGTGCAGGGAGGGGAAATGATTTCTTTTAATGAGCAAAACAGTTGTTGCTTTCTTCTAAGTCATGTGCTTGGTCTCTGTAGAACAAATATTTGAAACTCTGAAAGGATGATTTTGGGGTTAAGCATGCCTCCTGTTGTCCAGCTGAAAACTTGTCTCAATTTAGCCAGGTTTTAAGCCTTTGAAAGAATTAGTTTGGAAGTGCTTTATAAAAAGAAGCTTTAGATGTGTCACAGCTCAGTTGCCTACAGGCTCTTTCTGTGCAGAGCATATTTTAGCTTGAAAATAAGGAAGAATTTTTCTAAATTTGTAACACCTTGGCAGGCTATCATGGGTTTAGATCAAGGTAAGTGAGTTGACAAGAGGAGGCTTTCTCAGATTCCTGTGTGGCTTTACAGCATGTGAGGAGGAAACTTCAGATTCAAAGAGAGAAAAAAGGATGGGGAAGGAGGGGGATGAATAAGGGCATAATTTAATGAAAAGGAGAGGAGAGGGAAAGCTTAAGGACTTCTTGAGCAGAGTATCTAGGGCAGAAAGTATAAGTGATTGCGTGGAGCTTGAGGAAACTAAAGATGAGGAACCTCGGTGTTGTGGTCTTGATGGTCAGCTTCGAAAGAGAAGAAAAATGAAGGCAGGCTGGAGAAAACGGTGTAGAGGGGGGTCAGAAGCAGAGCAGGTTGTGGGGAGAGAGCGTTAGCCTCTTTAATAGGTGCCTACTCGACCTGAATGCCTTCCAGAGACTGGATTTCAGTGGGTTATTCCTGTATCTGCAACCCACTCGTGTCCAGTTGCTGGTGTTGGTACGCGTAGGCGCAGCTACTGTGATGAATTGCCGTCAGGGGCTGGCATCGGACCTGCGTAGCAGGGAGGTTTCAGCCTGATAATAACACATGGTGTTTTTTCTGGTAAGTGCTTCAGAGAATGTTGCTTCCTGTCCTAAGACCACAGCGAGTTGCGCTAGAGCAGCGTTATTTTGAATCGGTAGCCCAGCAGCTTGGTGATTGAGGAACCCACTAGCAGCATTTCCTTAGTGCAGAGCGTGCCCATGCAGTTGAAGATCTGTTTTCTGTGGACCCCCCCCCCACCTTCCAGCGTACACAGTGAGCGTTCAGTCCCTATTTTTTCCTCGCCACTCAACATGTGGCTTCTGACCTGCTCTATTTTCCAGTGTTCCCCAGTTAGCCCCTTGTCCATGCTTAAAGGAGGGATGTCTTGCGATCCTGTTTGGTGGTGGTGGTGCTGACATAGGTACCAGCTTTTGTGCACATTTCTCTTGGGGGAATTTCACTTCCTTGCTCCTTTTATTATCTCCTACAAATGGGACTGAAACTTCAGGGTTAGCAGTATTTAAATACGTGCCTCACCGGAGATGACTGATTTTTCCAGCTGAAATTCAGTACTGCGCTGTGTTTCAAGCCTGGTTCTGGCTGGCTGGGTGCTGTGCCTCGCTTCACATCAGACCTCGAGGCCTCTGCTGAAGGGGAAAAAAGAGGAACATTGGGGCGATTGCTTGTGAAAATTAGGTGGCAACAAGAACTAGAGTGCTGTGGCAGAGCGTGACGGTTTTGAGGGCAGCATCAAATTGTTCTGAAAACTTTTCTTCCAGCTGTTTCCTGCCTCGCAGAGCGTTTCCCCTGGTGCAGGCAGGGATCCTGCCCATCGGAGAGCTGCCGGCAGGGTGGGAGGAGAGGAGGCAACTGTAATAACGGTGTGTCGTAATCCATACGCCACGGGTGGGTGTAAGCTCCCAAAGATAAACCACTTGTGATGCTAATCCAAATGATCTGTCCTGGAATCATAGTGTCTTGCATGTTTTTCCTTTTATGTTTTTCTAAGAACAGTTGAGTAATTGGTCTAAAACATGGATGGTCAAGCACTAGTGTAAACACTCAGCGTCTCCTCCAGGCACCATCTGATAATGTCCCTCTAGCAACCAGCCTGCTGATCTGGGGGGTGGTGTTTCAAACTTCTATATTTTTACTTATTGCAGCTTCCCCTTTTTCTTTACCTGTGACACGATTAAACGGCTCTGAGCCTTACCGCTTCAGTCTTGACTGAGTGCCGTGAAGAAGCATTTCAGACCTTTGTGCACAATTCTTGGTGTAATAGCTATGAAAAGTAAAAACCTCCTCGGTCGGTGCAGCAGTGCGGATGCGAAGGCATATTGCCGTCTTGCACATCTCTTCAATTACCTCTGTCTGATACTTGGAAATGTTGACAAGCAGATAATGCTTTTAAAATATTTCACTTGCTGATTTTGCTACTTTTTCCAATGTTCATGCTGACACCAGCCTGCAGATACTGTAGGTAATTATCTGCAGTCTCACAGGCAATTAGCATAGTTTCTGATCAACTCTTTTCTATTCTGGCATATCTTGTCTTGTTCCCAGGTGGTGGTTTTGGCCTGAATTCCCTGACATGATGCTGGATAAAACCTAGATTATTTTTGTGTGGTTTTTTTCTTCCTCTCTGCTTTCAAGCGTTGGTTTGCAGGGCTTTGTCCTCCCGATGCTGCCTTGTGATTCTCCTCAAGTAGCATCACCTGGAGATAACAGCTTGGAGTTTTGAAGGGAGCTTTTTCATCTGTAGGTCTGTGCTGCAGACTGGCTTTAGCTGGCCCAAATGACCATTCAAATTGATAAAGGGAATGTTGTGCATTACCTTTCCTTGGAGATCCTGCTCTGTTACCTTGATTTCCACTTTGCTTATCTGCCAAAACCCAGCTAAACATGAGGGGAAGGAAGAGACTGACTTCTCCGGGGAGACCTTATAGCAGCCTTTCAGTATTTAAAAGGGGATTATAAGAGAGATGGGGACAGACATCTAATAGGACCTGTAGTGACAGGGCAAGGGGTCATGGTTTTGAACTAAAAGAGGGTCGTTTAGATTAGATATTAGGAAGAACTCCTTTACTGTGAGGGCTGCAAGGCACCGGCACAGGCAGCCCAGAGAAGCTGTGGGTGCCCCATCCCTGGCAGCGTTCAAGACCAGGTTGGACGGGGCTCTGAGCAGCCTGGGCTGGTGGAAGGTGTCCCTGCCCACGGCAGGGGATGGGAACTAGATGATCTTTAAGGTCCCTTCCAACCCAAACTGTTCTATCATTCCGCAGAAGAAATGCATTTTTAAAATATAGGTTTCACCAGGTCTTCACCTGTTTTCTTCTTTCTGCAGGAAGCCGTGGCTAGAGATGATTAATTCTGTATGAGCTGTCAACCTGTGTAGGAAGAACACCGTTTGCATTTTCAGACTGGCAGAAGTGCTTGTGATGATGTTTCTTGAAACCCTGGTGTTTGGTAGCTGCGAACACCAGCCCACCTGGGTACCAAACCTGCGTCTTTCTGCCCTCTTGTCTCCTCTCGGTAGCAAAGGCTGGCTTTTGTTCGCTGCTCTGCCTTCGGGCGTGATGGTGACAGCCCCTCCTTCCCCAGCTCGGGCTGCGGCTAGCCGTTCATAATAAATGCTTTGTATGAATCTTTCAGAGCTTTCAGAGCCACTTTTGGCCTTGAAAGCATTCTTTCCAGCACTAAAAGGAAACATGATTGAATTGTTAGGAAAATACCATCCCAGGGTTCGTATGATCGTGTGGAGGAGGGGAGCTCTGTTAGCTTCAGCAACTGAAAGCTGTCTGCTTCGGAACATCCCTCTCCTGCAGTCGGTGTTCCTTAGAGCGGTCTGAGCGTGAGGTGGGATGACACTGATGCTGGCGGGTTTTCTGATCGGAGTGGAGCTACAGATCATGGCACACGCAGATATTGCAACGGTGCCAGCCTGTGCAGGATGTCCTGAGAAGGCTTGGAGGGTCACCAAGATAAACAGGAGTTATGCTGTAGGCTTCTGGTCAGCTTATTTTTTCAGTTGTACTCAAACCCTTATTTTAAGGGTGAAAAAAGAAAGGAAACCAAACAAAACTGTCTTTTTGCAAGGTTGTATTTGCAAGGTGGTGTTGAAGCATGAGAAATAGTTGGCTCTGTAAACACGGGGATCCAAGGTGGGGAACAAGTGTTGCAACCTCAGCATGGAAAGGAAGCCTGGTGGCAAAGGAGACTGTGAAAAGGGATTCAAACTGCGTGGGGCGTAGGAAGATGCAGTAATATGTTTTCAGTTCCCAAAGCAATATTTGTGAGGAATATCTTTAAACTTTCAGACAGACTGTGGTGAGCTGTGGGTTACGAGTTGCTCGAAACCAGGAGGCTCAGACCATGCTCTTCCAGTCTTGAGGTTTGGTTTGTTTGGTTTTTTTTTAAGTTCCACTAAATCTATCCATGGTAGAGGGAAACTAGTGGTGTCTGCATGGGCTGAGCTCTGCAGCCTGGTGTGGCTGGGGGCACAGCTGCTCTCTCTGTCCACAAATTCAGCTGCCTCTGGCAAGGCAAGGGTGGCTGGAGGAGCTGGAGTGCTCCTGCGCTTGGGCTTCTACTGAGAAATGCCCTGTGCTGGATCTTCCAACTGCTTAGGCATTTCCATGGGATTTGCCCTTTGTGTCTCCCTGGAATTAGTCTGGCAAAGCTTATTTTTTCAGGCAGCTTGCAGCTAAAGCGCTGCTTGAACTGATACACCTCGTTCCCCTGATTGACGTGCCAGCCTTCAAGTGGCACTTTGCAATTCATTTGATGGGAGTTGCCTGACTCCATTCGCTCTTTGCTGGCTGCCTAAAAAGCCTGAAGTAGGAATGATACCACTTTCACTGCCCAAATTTCTGGTGCTGAGAGCTGGCAATTGGGAGCAGATGCCTTACAGCTTCAGCTTGTGCTTTTATCACTTCGGTGATGCAGGGCAGCTGTGTGATCCGTATCAAAGCCAAGCTGTTAGGGAGTTGCTGGGGTCAGTTCTTGGGTAGCTCTCCCATCAGCTTTTGAACCACCTATATTCCAGCTAAACTCATATTGGTAGGAAAGGTGTTGGGGGGTGAAATCCAGGCACATTATTTCCCTGGCAGTAATCTCTCTTAACAGCAGCCTAATGAATGTACGTACCTTCCAAATTCTGTTTTACCAAGCTGAAGCTAAAGCCAAGTGTAGGTTTTGGGTGCTGCTTTTCTGGTCAAAGAGCAGTTCACAAACCTGTCATCCTGCTGAACGTGAGAGGAATGAGAGGACTTGGCCCTTTCTGGGCTAAAACTGCTTGCAGATACCAACCAGCTCTTTGAGAAAAGCCCCGCGGCGCAGGGCAAGCACAGGCAGGAGGCTGGCAGGTAGGCTGGATTCTTCTGGGGTTTGGAAAATAGGTCAGTGCTCTGCAAATATGCTGGCAGTCCTGGCCAGAGGAGATGCTGAAGCTGACAGGAGGGAGACGTTGCACAGTGCACTGCCTGCTTGGTGGTGGAGGCGAGTGGGAATTTGGGGTTCCCGGCACAGCTTTCAGGTGCATGGGAAGGAGCAAACCCTAGCTGACAATGGATCTGTAATAATGTTTGACTGGGAGGGCAGGGTTTATTGCATCAGTGTGGAGCCACTAAAATCTCACAGTTGCACAGTACTGCATTGATTAAATCCCACTCCTGATAAAGGCATGGCCGGTCCCTTCCCAACAGAGCTGGAGCGATCCTCATCTCCTCCGTTGGAAGCAGGAGGCCGTTGCCTTCCCCTTAATGGGAAAAATGAGCTCAGAGGTGTTGCTGGCTGGAGTGGGACTTCTGCCACAGCTGGAAATGATGGATACCTCTTACTTCTGTGCCCAAGAGCTAAACTTCAAAGGGAATCTGCTGTAGCTGGAATTAGTTGGGGTCTCAACGGGCGCGTTGCCTTGATGCTGCAGAGAAACGGTTTCCTCCGGCAGCCGTGCCCTGGGGGGGGCTGGCGAGCGCCGGGTTAGTTTGCTGCTGTTTAAGGAGGTGAACGAAGCCCCCTGGTTTGGGGGTAGTTCTGGATGCTTAATTCTTTCCTCCCGGTTCATTTTGATGTCTCCTTGCCTTTTAAAAGTGAACTGCTGGATATATTGCCTTGTGCTTTGATGCGAAAGACCTTGACTACTTTGAATTGCCCCAAGAGATACCAGCCTTGGCATGGCTTCTGCATCAGCAGCGCTCCTCGTGCTGGCTCCTTATCGGGCTTCGCTCCCCGGCTCGCTGATCTCTGCCAAGCACACGCTGCAAGGTCGTGCGGGGAAGGGTTAAAAACACCCCACAAAGTCATCCCCTGGGGTAGACCCGAGGGGGTTTGTTTGCTGCGCGTTCGAGGTCTGTACTACGTGAAGTTGATGAGTAAATTCCGTAATGACTGACTTCTGCAGTTCATAAAAGATTCATGGTGAGCCAGCAGACTAAAAAAAGCGCATCTTGTGTTGTCTCTTCTGGTTTAGTTACCTAAATGACTTGGATAGAATATCCCAGCCGACCTATATTCCGACTCAGCAGGATGTTCTGCGGACCAGAGTTAAAACTACAGGCATTGTGGAAACTCACTTCACCTTCAAGGACCTGTACTTCAAGTAAGTGAAGGGCAGCGCTTGTCCCTGTGGACTGTGCTGGTGGTGGTGGGTCCCGCACCTGCACTGCGAAACCTTTTGCCCTGTTGTAACTGTCTCCGTTGCCTCCATTACGCTCCCTCTCTACTGGCGTTGCTCACTGGAGATACCAGTTTGACTTTTATTTGCCTTCTTCTGTTCTTTTCAGCTGCTTTTATGTTGGAATCGCAGACACAGGTACTTGACTGCTTGTTGACAGGATCAAAACCAAAAAAAATACTAAAAGGACACTGACTCCTGGATTTTGAGTTTGAATTTAACCCCTCCCTTTGATGCGGGAGATGAGAGCTCTCCCCACAGTCACAGCCTTGGCTCTGGGCTGCATGATGTCCTCCACGGAGCTGCAGATGACTGTGCTGACTGACACTCGCTGCGGAGCAGGAGCGGGGCATGCAGCAAGCATGCTGGGGGCTGGCTGCCTTGGCGTGACACCGCAGGGGCTGGCACTCGTCTGTCCTCTCTTGCCTTCTAAATTCAGTCCCTGCAGGGCTCAGATGTCGAGCCTGATCTTGGCAGTGTCCCTTTACGTATCACTAATCGAGCTCCCTTTAACCTCCGTAGCGGCTGCTAGCCTGCAGTTAGCTCTCCTCCCCGCTTTTCATCTGCTCCTTAGAAAATCCTCGCTTTGGATCCCGAGCCCACTCCTGACAAACAGCCCGGAGCCCCGTGGCGTGGGCATTTGTGTCCTGTAACGTGGGTGCAGTTGTCTTGTATCTTGGGCGAGTTCCCTTCGTCTGTGGCAATGTTTTCAAGTCTTTGTTGCTCCAGAGCCTTTTAAATAAGCATTTGTTTGCTTATTTTTAGCTTGTGTTTGAAAACAGTTTTAAAGAGCTATAGCAAAACCACAAGCGTTGCATATAAAATCTGATTTGTTTGCATGGGGTTTTGGTTTTTTTTTTTTTTTTTTGGAAGAACAGTAGCATTTTAGCTTCTGAACTGTTTTAACTTACAAACTGTTCTAACAAATGCCTGAACAGTTTGCATCACCCAGCTGTTTACATAGCTTCTGGTTCGTCCAGGGAAAAACTTGTCTTTTGTTGTGATGTGTTAGGAATTAGCATTTTCAGCTGCGGTGTGTTGCTCTTTTAAAAATCATCGCATTTGACTAATGGAAGAGCGAGCTGGAGGTAGCAGGCGTATTCAGTTTAATCATTACAACCCTTCTTGTGAAGTGAAATGGCTGAGCGCTCGGAGGCGTGCCTCCCCGATGCAAAAAGGGGAATTGCTCTTTCCCAAGCCTGCCTGGAGTTATTGATCATGTGCAGAGCCTGAGACACACGAGGTGTCTCGTCTCGGGAGGGATTTGCTCCACAAAGGAAAGCATTAATACATCTTAAACCCTGAAGCTGCCATCTTTCCTGTGACGGAAGCCTTGATGTTAAATCTCAGACATTAATAACAGGCTGAGGTAGCCGTAGTATAACTGTGACTCGAATTTGGATTAGCCTGGCGAAGCGGAGCTGTCGGGGATGCTATTCCTTTCCAGATGTCTCTGCGCTAACAGCAGAGAGTAATGGCAGATGATACAAGCTAAGTAAATAGCCTGTATCCTCACAGAGATACTCATCTCTCCTGCCGCGGTCCACGGGGACGGTTTACGTTAAATGGAAGATGGGAGCTGGCTGAACGGCACTTCTGGCTGCCTTGTTTGGCATCATTAAATCACATTGCTTTTGGCCCACCCTGGGCAGTTGCTGTCTTGTCTGCCTGTTTGCTCTGGTAACAAATCAATGTTTATGACTTTCATAGCTTTTGAATATTGACTTGTATCCGGCTTGATTTAATTAAGTCAGAGTCCATCAGAACATCCTGGGCAATCCTGCTTCTCATCAGAATGTTTCAGTGAACAGGGTGTTGTAGCTATCCGAGACACTCACATTTTTATTTGTTTTTTTATAGACAAATTCTGTAAGCCACTCTGCAGCCTTTAAACTTAAGTAGCTCACAGATATTTTTTTTTAATACATAAAACTGTTTCTTAACCCCATTGATTTTTTTTTTTTAATTATTTTTACTTCTGGGTCTTGGTAGCAGCATGCAGGTAGTATATTCCAGCTAATCCTGTATCAGGCACGGTGTCAATTAAGTGGAAGAGCTGACTGTGAGTGTAGGTGTGTGGAGTTCAGTCAAGCAAATGGATTGTTGCTAAGGAAATAGGAGACAGAACAAAATAAGCATGCCCTGGTGAATCAGCAGACTTCTGGGTAGGGATGTAGGTAACATCTAGTTCTTCCTGCTGAAATTGCTCTGAAGCAAAGAATTCCGGGTTTAAAACCCACCCTCCTGAGGGAGGGCTCGGAGCCGCTGGCCTTGCTGGCGGAAGGCTGTGTCCCTGGCTTTCCCCTGAACCCTGCTTGTTTGAAAGCCCTTAGCCGAGCCTCCCCCGTGCCCTGTGAGCGGCGTGGGGCTGGGGGGGGTGGTCTCCATAGCTCGTGAGACGGTTCTTCTGCCTCCCCCAGGATGTTTGATGTCGGTGGCCAGCGGTCAGAGCGGAAGAAGTGGATCCACTGCTTTGAAGGCGTGACGGCAATTATTTTCTGCGTGGCCCTCAGCGATTACGACCTTGTCTTGGCTGAGGATGAGGAAATGGTACGTTACGGAGGAGTTCCCAGTGCCTGGCTGCGTGGCACTGTAGAAGGGAGGTGGAAGCAAGTGCAGACCTGTCCTGCACAGGGGTGGACGTGTCTGTGGCTTCCTCTTGTTACAGTTATTGGGGGGCTGTGAAGAAGGGCGCTTCCTTGCACCAGCCTACAGTATCTTGCCCCAGAAACCGACAAGCCCAATGTGTAAATGAGATTTTTCTCCTGGCTCTGGCTACAGGGAGGAGCCTTGAGCTGTCCCTGCAGCCTGTTCCCCACGGTGTGAGCACCTCTGTGGAGGAACAAGCGTGTGCAGGGGGAGCTGCAGGGTGGGGAGGTGACCTGACCTTGTGCCCGAGCTCTTCCTGATGAAGTAGCAGTGGGGAAACGTCAGTGACATTGACTTTTTAGTCTGGGCTTAGTAGTAAAGCCTGCTTCCCACCCCCAACGCCATCCTCCCCTAATAACTCCGGAATGGTGCATCACCCTTCTTCTTTTATTTTCCAGAACCGGATGCATGAGAGTATGAAGTTGTTTGACAGCATTTGTAACAACAAATGGTTTACAGACACATCGATCATTCTCTTCTTGAACAAGAAAGACCTGTTTGAGGAAAAGATTAAGAAAAGCCCACTAACGATCTGCTACCCAGAGTACACGGGTGAGGCTGGGC
Organism: Microhierax caerulescens; assembly: GCA_035590215.1. Classification (NCBI taxonomy): domain Eukaryota; kingdom Metazoa; phylum Chordata; class Aves; order Falconiformes; family Falconidae; genus Microhierax; species Microhierax caerulescens. The sequence continues at coordinate 1,580,585 of JAVJGJ010000035.1, forward strand.
TCATGAAACTGTCTTTTATTCCTGTTGCCGGGGCCAGGAATGAGTCAGTTAAAGCCTGTGCAATCCAGCATAATGCAAAAGCTTATCTTTTTTTCCCCCATTTCCTTAACTCTGTCTCTTGGGCAGTATCTCCGGGCTGTCCAGTTAGCTGGTAGCTCATTTTCTCAGAAGAGATGTGGTTGTGCGTGTCTGGCTCGGAACAGGCTTTATCCATGTGTTTTATGGCCTGGAGTATGAATAGCACAGTATTGCGCTCCAGCAAATCAAGGTCACTCCACATTTTCCACATCTTACTAGGACAATACTTTGATTTAACTTCAATTTCAGAGGCTGTGAGACTTATCCACATCCTGGGCATGGCACTTGTCCGCCCTGGTGTGTCTGTGTTCCAGCAGGAGTCTGGTTCACAGCCTTTCCCTGTGTGGCCCTGCACGGATGTAATACTTTACCCGGTCACTGCTTGAGGCATTTTGATTTTTTAAAATTTTTTTTTACATGGCCCTTCCTTCAAACCTGCTTATTCCTGTGTTTTGTAGCTCTTCTGCTGTAACTACATGTCTCTAGCATGAAGCATCGCTGTAGTCTGGGAGGGCGGCTGGAGCGGGGAGCGCTCGGGGAACTGCAGGAGTGACGTGTCCAAGGTCACTGACCAGCAGCTGGGAATAGACTCGAGCTCTACCAGAAGGGGTTAATGGTGGATTTGGATTTGTAGCTGGATAAGGCAGATGGTTGCAAGCAGCTTAATGTGTACTTAAAAGATCTCTGCTGTGAACTGCTGGCCAAAGTAAGGGATCTTATCTTTTTCAGGCTCCAACACGTACGAGGAGGCAGCCGCGTACATCCAGTGTCAGTTTGAAGACCTGAACCGAAGAAAAGACACCAAGGAGATCTACACACACTTCACCTGTGCCACTGACACCAAGAACGTGCAGTTTGTGTTTGATGCTGTTACAGATGTTATCATTAAAAACAACCTGAAGGAATGTGGACTTTATTGAGAAGGAAAGGGGCGTGGGAAGAAGGTAAAGCCGAGCTGCTCGTGGCGTTTAAGCATTGCACGCCAGCTTGGGCTGGCTTTGCCTCGCACCTCACTAATGCTCTCTTTTGATTTGGTTGTGTTGTTTGTTTGTTTTTTTTCTTTACAGTTTTTATAGCGTGGCGTTTTGAGAACCAGACTCTTTGCTGCCTCATGGGGCCGGCTGCAAGCATGAACAGGACCAGGGAAACGAAAACAGCATGCAGAATCGTTGCATTCTTTAGCACAATCTTCTGTATTAGGGACCTTTTTTTATTGATATGGGATGTTGAAGTTAGGTCGAGGTGGAACAACTGTTAGTGTGACTAGATCATCCTGGCATCGTTTGGATGGCGTAATCTCAAATGTGTACAGCTGTTGTGAAGTTGAGGTGCTGGATTCCAGACCTTCGATATGTAGCTTTCTCTCTTTTCTTTGGTTAAGAAGCCACCACTAGTCTGTTTTTAAGGTTTTTTCCATCAAGAAAACTATAACTTTACTAAATTTTATTTCTTTATTTGCAAACAAATCTTGTTTTAAAAATAAAACGACAACAACAAAAATAATCACTTAACTATGCACATGTGACCAGATCATGCAGAAAGTATTCCTCTTAGCAGGAACTCTTTGTTTTTAACACTTGGTATGGTCAGGATTTAATATTTCTGCAACTACTTAAAGGATCCTTAGAGCTCTTAGGGCGATAGCTTCGGCTTTTTCTGACGTGTGATCTGTTACCATCCTGCACCCACAAGGCTTTTGAAAGAAGCTTCTGCAGCAGGAGAAGCGAGTCTTTTTAGCTTACAGTTAAGGGTGAACCTGCTTTATGCCGATATCCAAATCGAGATTCCTTCTGCGTGGTAAGCATAAAGGCAGCTTCGCGGTGACCGTGTACTTGGGCTGTGTCTGCTGGAGAGGTGGAACGCTGAGCTCCGAACTGGATGGGAAGCGCGTGCTGCTACAGAGCTACTCAACCAACCACTTAGATTCTTGTGCATTTGCGGTTGAAACCGGTGGGCGGTTTTTGTAAAGGGTGCACCTCGTTCTGCATTGACCATGGCCTTTTCTGTTCAGAGACTCCCAAACTGTATTGACAAGCATGCCTTTACTTTGTATATGTGGTGCCAAATTCCTGTTTGCCATTGTTTTTACTGTAGTAACGTTCATAACCAGTCAGTACATTCCTTCGCTGAACCATTGCATCGAGACTCTTTCTCCCAGTTTGTCATGTGTACAGTTTCAATCTGTTATAGTTGTTGGCAGTATTAAAATGGTGAGTAAACAGTTTAGCCTTTTCTCTAGTTTTATTCTGAATTTTTTTTCCAGGAGTCTTCTCCCCTTTTGTGTGCTGTTGGAGAAGGTAGGTAAGCACTTTGAGGGGTAGCGTGTCTAATTAATGGGACAGGAAGGTTCCTCGTGCTTTGGTGGTACACGAGTGTTGTGCTCTCCGTGCTGCTCCCAAAGGCTGGGGTTGGGCTGGCACAGATGGAAGGCGGCAGAGCATCCAGTCAGTCATCAGGATTATTGGCAGATGGTTCATTTACTGCTTATTTATAGCGCGAGTCTCACTGCCTCTTTTGAACCCGATGGGGAAAACGACTGCTCTGGATGCTGGGACGTGATGGAGATGTAACCCGTTTGCCAGACACGTGTAGAAACACGGCATGAAATACTTGAGGGATGCCTGTGGGTGCTGAGTGGCCACCCTGTTGTGGCTGCTGGGTGTCTGAGGAGCAGCACGGCTCTGCAGCTGCAGGGAGTGTTATTTCTGTGCTGGAAACCTTCCCTCTGCCGACTGCCTGAGGGTTCCCTCCTGTCCAGCTTCCCGCTAACGTGTGGGATAACTCACCTTCGGAACAAATCCGTGCGGACCTCCCCGGTCACTGCACCAGCACCGCGCTGCCAGACTCGTGCCGGAGCGGTGGGAGCAGCTGGGGTGGGCAGGGTGCGGTGGTGGGGAAGGTTTTTTTTGCTTGGTGGTGGCTGGGTGGCACCTGTACATCCCCCCCTGAGCGGTGCTGGTGGTGGCCCTGCTCCGTGCTGGGTGCACTGGGAGATCTGTGCGCACAGCGTGCGGAATGAATGCACAGAATGTCAAATCTTCCTTGATGCAAGGTGTGGGACACAGGAACGGGGCTTGGGAACAGTCGTCCCAGAGAAATGGAAGTGGGAGAAAAGATAGACATCCACGTCATGCGTATTTCTTTATTTTGTTTTCCTACAGTTAAATGAAGCCGTATATGTGATCTCTGCATAAACAGTGCGAGGATACAGGACTTATCTACAGTACCAGCGTAGATTTATTTACAAACAGTAAAGAGCAAATACAGCTGTAAAGAGCAGAATGAAAACCTTTCAGGAACCCATTTCCTCTTTATCCAGCCCATTCCTCTTCTGTAGGTGCGATTGCCTCCCCCAGCCCCTCACACCTGAGCTCACCCTAGAGAGCTCACCCCCCTCAGCTGCACCCTAGAGAGGAATTCGCTCGAGTTTTGGGGTACACACGCCACCCACCCCCTCCGTTCCTCCTGCTGAAGGGCTGAGGTGGGTTCCCGGGGGTGCAGCCTCCGCCTCCCCCAGAAACTCCTGCTTGGATGAATTCAGGTTTGATAAAAGGGCAGAAGCCCCCTGAGGGTCCTGTCCCCGCCGCCCGTGGAAGCGGCGCTGCCGGCTCTCCCCACGCGCACCCAGCTGTGCCAGGGTGGAGGGGCAATGGCTTAATATTAATTAATGTGGCTGGTACCGGGGCCCGCGGGCTCTTTGGTGTCAAACGGCTCCAGGTAGCATTGACAAACGCTGCCTTGCACCCGCTGCAGAGAGCAGGGCTTGCTTGCTTTTTTTTTTTTTTTTTTTTTTAAAGAAGAAAAAAAAAAATA
>JAVJGJ010000035.1:1662749-1674004 GCA_035590215.1 Microhierax caerulescens
AGAAACGATGAACTTAAAAGACAGGGCACGTCAGGGCTGCCTTAGCAGCGTGGGCAACCAGCAGTGCCTTCCCAGCCTCTGCCAGAGGGTTTTTGTCTGGGAGAGGAGATTAAATAAGGGGAACTGGCTGCCCTGAATAGTCCTGATCTCTGCTGCTTTCTGCAGTCAAAGGAAAGGTCTCAGGACCCTGGATCCTTCCAGGCTTTTCCCTGGGAGGGCAGAAGTGGATTACAGAGACTTTCTCGTGTTCCAGGTGGTTGTAGTGCAGTGAGAACATGTTCTGCTCTGATTTTGCTGTTTCTTGCTGCTGCATCATCACGTCCATGGTGGATGGTGGTGGAGGGAACTTAGGAGGCTGGAGGGTTTTAGGTGGTTCGCTGCTTCCTTCTTGTCTTGGGTGATGTGCAGAGCCTGCTTTTGTACCCACCCCACCACTTACTCCAGGACAGAAGCAGCTGTAAGGACATTTCTATTTTTAAAGCTGTTGTGGGTGTGCCATCACTCGCATCGTCCTTAGTGAAAAATAATAATAATAATAAAAAAGGACTTGCTAAGGCAAACCTGGTGTTGGTAAGATGGGAGCCTGAGCTGCTCCCTGGCACGTGTCCTTTCCCCTGTGGAGCCTGCACCTCAGTGAACCGGGTCAGCATGCGGCCCTGGGGATGGCTGTGAGTTGGTGGGTGCTTTCCAAAACCTCTTCCTCCTCCTTCCGCAACCTGCTCCGTCCCCCCAAGGCTGTGCAGGATGCAATTGGGGATGCAGCGTGGTGAAGGAGCTTGAGCATCCTCTCTGGAGCCGTTCAGGAATAGAAAGAGTTTTCAAATTCAAAGTGGGGTTGTCTTTTGTGAGAGGGAGTAAATCCGGCTGGATTTACAAAGTCCTCTGCAGCTCAGAGGCAGGTGTGTGTAACTTCTCTTCCTCGCTAAGCTCAAAAAGCTGTGCTTGAGCTGGAACACTGGGGAAAAATGCAGGATAAACCATTGAGGATGGCACACCCAGCAGTCACGAGCTGCTGGTTCATTTTGATGGTAGCAGTCTGGATCTGGGATCTGTTTGCTCTTTCTATGTGGCAATAATTAAACAAAAGAGGCTGTGTGTGCTGCTGGGCTTGGGACTCCCCAGCCCCTGTGCCCATGTGTGGGCAGGTACCTTATAACGCAGGGAGAAGCAACTTGAAGCGGACTGTTTAGCTTCATGGTGGTTTTGGGATGTGCTGGGCAGTGCAGCCAAACAAGGTGGCTGGTGTTTGCCTTGGGAGGACCCAGGGGTCCCTGGCACTTCAGCGGCCGTTGTTGGAAAGTGTTGGATCCGTGTAGGAATGGGCACAGTCGTGCCAGATTTCACAAGGGGAGAAAAAATGTACTTCTGGCTTGGCAGGTGTGACTGGGAGCAGGCAGCGTTCAGTGTTGTTTTGCAACAACTTGGCTGGAGATGTCAGATCAGGACGTCTCCCAAAAACCCCTGTGATATGAGCAAGGAGCTGTTCCTTTGGCACAGGGGTCTACCCAGGACCCTGGCCCCATCCTGTCCTGTAAGGGGATGGTGGTGCTGGAAGCCACCCCGGCTCTGTTTCTGTGCAGAGATATAGGTGCTGTGTTGTTTTGTCTCTTTGGTCATGAATTGCTGGGATGAAAAAATATTTTCCTTGCTCTTAAACCCTTGTGCTCCACCCGGTTGGAAAAGCTGCTTCCAGCAGGATGAAGTTTGGGATGTGATTCGCAATCGTGCTTTCTGCAGCTGGATGGTCCCCATCCCCGTCCCCCCTCGCCGCAGCCAGACTGGCTTTGGTCATCTGCAGCCCCTGGCAGGGGGATGCATTCATTCAAATTCCCATGACAAGCCGAGGGATTACGAGATTTTCTCTGTCTCCTTAATGCAGCTAGAGAGCACGTGGAAGGTAACGCAGCCGACGGTGCCACGCGTCGCCGGTCGCTTTGCCTGATGGCAGCACCCGCTGTCCTCCCTCATCTTCCTCTCGGCTGGTTGCCGGATGCTGCGTTAATTTGCTGAGCTTGGAGGGGGTTTGATGGGCGAATGGTTCGTTCGACTCGGAAGCTGCTTGCAATGTTTCATGATAATTTTAGACAGGGCAGATTTTGCTAAGCTGTGGAGTTCAGATGAGCTCTGGTAAAGCCACGGCGGGGATTACTGTTGTTAATTCAGCACTTGGTTTCTTTAGCAGTGATTCTTTTTCCCCTTGGATTCAAACCCCCTATTTCTAGACCTGCTGTTTCTCCTTAGAAGTGAGACTGTGCCCGGGAGCGGGCTCAACACCCGTGGCTGGTCTGCTGAAGAGGTTGAAGGTGGTCAGTAGATCTTGGTTGTCTTGATGGTGTAGAGCTGGGGAGCGCAGCAGCCCTCCATCCTCGCCCTCTCCTTCCCTTTTGCATCCCAAAATTTGCTTCGTGAGGCCATCCAGGCAGCACATTTCATTGCAGGGAGGTGCCCTGGCCTGGGGCTCCCGTGTCCTGGGTGCTGTAAGCCAGGACAGACACCCACCTGCACGCTGGGCCGGAGCAGTGAAGCCTGAGTTATCTGCTTTTTCCCTCATGGATTCACCTCTTCCCTGGAAACCTTTCCCTGAGATGGAGAAAATTCTTCAGCTAAACACTTTAAGCTGTTTTAATGCCAGCAGCTGTTTTATGGGGCGTGTTTATACCTTCTGGTTTGATGAGTTGCCAGAGGAAGAGCTGGGTGCAAAGGGATGGAAATCTTGCTGTTCTGAAATTGCCGATTGATTTTTTTTTTTTTTTTTTTAACATTTTTTGTTTTTATCCCCCCCCCCCCTCCCCGAAATGGCCATGAGCAATACACCAGCACAGAGGTGCACGAGCCTTTCCCAGGCTGTCTAGCAAAGATTGATCCAAGCCACAGACCTTGAACAAATTCCAGCAATACAATTCCTTGGTTGGGAAACTGCCGTGCCAGCCAGCTCCAGCCCTGCACCCCAAAGACACTGCTGCTACCTGCCTGCTGTTGATGGCTAGAAGTGCTTCTGCACCTCTCTTATCGCTTGGTCCCAGCTCTCCCGGTGGTGCCGTGGGTTATGATGTCGTATAGTTCTTCCCTCTGCACCAAACGACCTAAAACACTCACAAAACCAAACTTGCAAACTCCATTTAGCGTTTTCATTCCTTCCACTAATGCACATTCATGTAATTTGCGTCAGAATTGCACAGGTGTCTGCTGGGAAGCCTGCTCTGGGAAGCAGATACCAGACTGTAACTTAGCCAGTACAGAGGAGCTGTACAAAGGCTAAAAACCTTTTAGCAGCAGCACCCACAAAAATGCGTGGGACGCTTGCCTGGGTGTGGTGGTGGACTTGATCTGGTGCTAGCCCCATTCCCGGAGGGGATGCTGGAGTCACCACCATCACCTCATGTGTCCTGCCTTGGACTGAGCCGTGGGTCTCGTGTCCCTGTTCTTCCCTTCCCGAGCAGAATGCCGGTGCTGCTTTTGGCCCATCAGCTGGGTGTCTCCAGGAGCCATAGCTCCGTTTTACAGCCTCAATAGCCCTGCTCGTGCTGCAGATGCTCCAGACTGCGCAGATTCCTCCTTTCTGGGATGGATCATCTCAGCTAAATAGTTTCATTCTTCTCCTCCTGAAGGCTGTTTGCTGCATCAAAGCTTTCAGGGAGCTTTTAGGATGGTTGTGGCATGGAAAACCCCTCCTCAAGGCCGCTGTGGCCTGTCTCTTTCCATCATCTTGATTTCTTCAGGACTCTTCTAGAGGTCTCCTGGGTCTGTGGGGATGCTTTGTTAATCCCACTCCCTGCGATGACGTCTCATCCCTGTTAAGTGGCAAAATTAAATCCTGCAGTGACGTGATCAGAGGGAAGAGGCTGTGCTGGGGCTCTTTGTCAGGGTCTCCCACATGGCAGTGTGCTGGGGAGGGGGGCATCAGGCTGGATTTGCTGGTGCTTTTCCTAATTCCCTTTCATCTTTGTCGTCTTTCTTCTGCAAAAGCAGCAATAAGGCTCTTTGCTGGGTGGTCACACAGGATGAGTGCAGCAGCTGAGCAGTTTGGGGCTATTTTTCCCCTGCTTTTGGCCCACCGCACTTGAATTTGATGAGCCAGTGGTAGGTGCTGGAGCCTTGAGTTGCCTCTGGCTGAGAGAGGAAGGAGGGGTGGCTGTTTTAGGGCTTCTCTTACAATGGAAACATCTGTAATACAGAGGAGACTGAAAGCCAATGCAATGTCAACTACTTTTTGTTGAAATGTTCTCTCTTGCTGAGTTTTCTTCCCTCTGTTTTTAGTGTCGATTTTGGAAGGATGCGCTGTGTTTTTAACCTGCAGGATGCTCTGTTCTTGGGGAAGAGCCTGGAAGCACCAGGGATCTGAGTTTGTGCTGGGACCACCCCAGCTTTCTCGCTGCTGCACTTTTGGGGCAGAAATCCATTGGGACCGGTTGGGAGAGGATCTCTGCGCAGGGTTTGTCTGCAGGGCTGCACAGTATTTGTGTTGTACAAGCAGCCTGACTTTCTTGGGGAAGCATCAGGGAGCCGAGATGGGTTAAGGGGGATGTTTCAAGCCTCACTGGGTGCTCTTTTTATTTTCAGGTGTTAAGTCTGCCTTACCCTTCTGGTGACAGAGATGATCGGGCAGAGGAGGGGGTTTCCTTTTTTGGCATCTGTAGCCACAGATCTATTCCTTGATTCATTTGATGATGGCCATTTCTGAGATTACAACAGTCAGGGTGGACTGAAGGGAGCCACAGGCCTATATAGCCTGGAAAAATGCCGTGCCATAAGGAGCACCTATTGATTTAGCACTTCTCTTCCTTTGCACTTCCCAGCAAATCCAGTTTGCAGATGACATGCAGGAGTTCACGAAGTTCCCAACCAAGACGGGCCGTCGGTCCCTGTCCCGCTCCATCTCGCAGTCTTCCACCGACAGCTACAGCTCTGGTAGGTCCCAGGCTCCTTGTCTGTGCGTGGTCCTCCCCCAAGTTCAGCGTTGGTGCCACTGTGAGTGTGCTGCTCGTGCAGCATCTCAGGATGCTCCATGCTGCTGTGTTGTACTCAGAATGGAGGGGATAATTCTGGGGGTTCCTGAAGCTCACGCATTGATTACCAGTTTAACCCAGTTGTCTCTAGAGAACAAGTGTGCAGAATTCCTTCTGGACATTGGTTTTCTGTAGATTTGTAGTTTGAGCCATGAGTGTGTGTGTATGAAAGCTGGGAAGCGAAATGCAGCAGAAACCTGAGGTGCCTGGCCTCCTGAGACCTGGGGTAACATGCATTCCTCTCCTGGCTTTAGCTGCCTCCTACACAGACAGCTCTGATGATGAGGTGTCTCCCCGAGAGAAACAGCAAACCAACTCCAAAGGCAGCAGCAATTTCTGTGTGAAGAACATCAAGCAGGCAGAGTTTGGGCGCCGGGAGATCGAGATTGCTGAACAAGGTAAAAGTGAAGCATGGGGTTCGTGGGGCTTGCAGCCGAGTGCTGTGCTTGCCGGAGTCCAGGAGCTGAGCCGTGGTCATTCCCACGCTACAGGCTTGGATACACTGTCTTTTCCCCCAGCAAATCAGCAGATTATGTGGGGAAGAGCTAGATGTGACAGCAGACGTTAAAAATGTCTGGCATCTGTTTTCTGACAGCAGCAGAACTTTTGCAGGGTTTAATGTTCTGGTGGCTTTGCATGAGAAACCTCAATGGGCAAAGACATTTTGCAATCAATGGGCAAAGACAACACCTACAGAGACATGAAAACTGACAGTCCCAAGCCCATCCCCTGGGGCTTGCGGGAAGTTGAGTTTCCCGTTTCCAGTGGGGTGATTGGGTAACTTTGCTTTTGGGCTGCTTTGAGACACATGCTGCCAAAGCTGTGGAAGGGAAAGATCATCTGGGCACATTTAGAGCCGCTCTCCTGGGATGTGGCGGCACTGTTTTCATCTTCTGTAGGTGCTTCTCCTTGACGCTGTTCTGCTGCAGGGCTGGTGACTGTTCTTAACTGCCTTCTTTGGGCAGCGCCTGACCCAGACCTCTCTCGTTACGTGATCAGGTGACAAATGACACTGGTGTTTTGGTTCCGTTTTGGACAGACCTGCCAGGCCAGGGGTGAGGAGTTTTCTCCCCAGCTGTGTAATGACTATAGCAAAAACTCTGGCTGGGTGTAGCCTGTGAGAGCCCAGAAGGGAGAGCAGCTCTGGCAGAGGGGGGCCTCTCTGCACTGAGCCATCGTTAAACCCTTTCTCTTCCTTTTGCAGACATGTCTGCTCTGATTTCACTCAGGAAACGAGCTCAAGGGGAGAAGCCTTTGGCTGGAGCTAAAATCGTGGGCTGTACCCACATTACAGCACAGACTGCGGTGAGTGGCTGCTTATTTGGGGTGTCTGGGGTGGAAGGGACTTGGTTGTTCCCTCGGGAGGAAAGTCCCTTAGCTTCCCAGCCTTGGGGTATCAGAGGCAGCACCTCCACTTTTCTGGAAACATTTTGGCAAGGTTCTGCTGCCTGCATTTCCCCAGGGCAACGTTTGCTGGAGCCGCTCGGTTCCTGTCTGCCTGTTGCACAAGGCTGTGCCCGGGGCCCTGTGCTGGTGTGCCTGTGCCCATCACCGCTCCCCCGGGCCTGCTGCTCACCCTGCTCTCTCGCAGGTGCTGATCGAGACGCTGTGTGCACTGGGAGCACAGTGCCGCTGGTCTGCCTGTAACATCTATTCCACCCAGAATGAAGTGGCGGCTGCCTTGGCAGAAGCTGGTGAGTACAGCTGAGCCTAGGGATGCAGTGCCCTTCCAGCCCCTCCTGGCTCTGCAGCCTTGTCCCTGCGGGATGGTTTGGAGCAAGTATCTTTTAGGGAGGGATGAACAGGTCTAATCCTGCTGTGGGCTGCGGTTTGATCTCTGCGTGGCCCCTTGGCCCTCCTGTCCGTGGTTTCCTGAGTTGGCCAAGCAGGAGGGAGCTCTGCCCAACTCAGCAGATGCCAAGGATGCTCCTCTTCTTCTAGGTGTTGCCGTGTTTGCCTGGAAGGGGGAGTCAGAGGATGACTTCTGGTGGTGCATTGACCGCTGTGTTAACGTAGATGGCTGGCAGGCCAACATGGTAATGAGCCTTCTTCCAGCCCTTCCTGTTCCTCTGGAGTAGTCACTGGGTGCTCCTCACCCTTCTCTGGGGCTGTCCCTGGGAGCCTGTGGGCTGCCTGAGCACCTGCTGGCTTTGCAAAAGCCTCTGAGCCTCTGTTAAAGTGGGGATCCTGGAGAATGGCAGCCAGAGCTGGGTTGGGGGCAGCCGTGAGGGTTGTAGGAGCTGCAGAGACGATGTCCTGAGTTGCTCCCATGCCGTTGGGATGTACCATCTTCCGCTGGAGCTGCCAGCGAGCTGAGAAACTACGAGACCTCTTTCTGCCCAGGGTCACCCCTGTGGGAGCTGCCCCAACAGGTCCTCTCTTGACACAGATCCCATCCACCCTCTCCCACAGAGCAGGAGGGCTCTCTGCGGGGGGCCTTTCCCTGGCTGAAAGCACATGACACCTCTCACTGCCTTGATGCATGGTCCGTGATCACTAATGAAGCAACAGCATGCATCAGTGGGCCGTGACAGCTCCCGCAGCCTTTCCTCTCAACTGTTTGCTTTCAGGGCATGAATGTTGTGGCGTCCTTCTGATCTCAGCCTGTTTAGTTAGTGCTGCCTGTGGTCACGTTTCCAGGCTGCAGAGCAATAGCGGGGGCAGAAAACCCTGTTAGGATCCATCAGCTCCACACAGGGGGTAAGAAATCCTCTATCTTTTGGAGGAGACCCCAAGTTGCTGGCAACTAGGGGAACCCAGGAGTCCTGGCCCCCAGGCCTCTGCCCAAACAGCCTTCCATTAGTGCCTGAAGATGCTCTCCATCTCTTTTTGTTTTGTTTTTTTTTTCTTCCTTCCCCCCCATCCTGTTCCCAGTGAGTGGTTTTCCCAGTGGAAGGCCTGACTGCTCTATGTTTTTCCTTGCCTGTTCTCTAGATCCTGGATGACGGTGGGGACCTGACCCATTGGGTTTATAAGAAATACCCCAACGTATTCAAGAAGATCCGAGGAATTGTAGAGGAGAGCGTGACCGGTGTGCACAGGTGGGAAGTTTGGGAAGGCTGATCTGGACGTCCTTAATTGAGTTGCTGTTCTCTGCTCTGACCTGCTTGTCCTCTTGCAGGCTGTACCAGCTCTCCAAGGCTGGGAAGCTGTGTGTCCCAGCCATGAATGTGAACGACTCTGTCACCAAACAGAAATTTGATAACCTATATTGCTGCCGGGAATCCATCCTCGATGGGTGAGTCCAACCCTTCTTCCCATCCCCACTTTCACTCTCACACCAGTGGATTTGGCTCCAGCTCCTCTTGAGCAGAGGTTGGGCTCTTTGCTGCTTTGCCCTTGCTGTGTGCTTGCAGGACCTGGTTTTGGGGGCTCTTACAGCAGAGCGCTGCCCTGTGCCGTCAGCGGTGTGCGCTTGACTAATCCCAACACAGGTCTCTCTCTGTCCCTCAGCCTGAAGAGGACCACGGATGTGATGTTTGGAGGGAAGCAAGTGGTGGTTTGTGGTTATGGGGAGGTGAGTTTCATAAGCGGCAGTCGGTGGAGCTGTGAGTCAGCCTCCCCCTGAGCTCAGCATCTTGCTTCTTCCCTGTGCAAAGACCACTTGCCCTTGATGCAGGAGCAGATCAAGCCTGGTGAGCAATTAGCAGGGAAATCTTGCTGGAACCTGCTGGGAGGCTGGAGAACAAGCATCAGATTTCCCAGTCTGCCTGCAGATTAGCTGGGCTGCAAATACAACAGTTGCTGGGAACGCTGGCCTGAATTATAACTACCCATGGGTGCTCCCATCTGCTGTCCCTGGACAGAGTTCGGCATCCAGCCCGGCTGTCACTGAGCCTGTGACAGAGGAGGTGGAGGGGCAGGCTGCATCTCGCTGGGGGATAATGTTCTGGCAGAGAGGAATCGTATCACAAACTTGTAAATGATTCTGCCCTGGAAGAGCATGGAGCTGGGAGCTGACACCTTCCCTCCATCTGTGCACTGTCTGTGTGGGTGTTTATCTTCCCGCGCTGTGAAGGGCCTGGCAGTAGCTGCTAGTGCTCTTCCCGGCAGGAGCACACTTACTAATTTATTTAGACGCCAGTGGAGCCCAGCTCTGCTCGACCGAGAGGCTGCTCTGGCTCTTGCCCAGGCGCTCCAGGGTAGCGTCTGATTCTGATTCTCCAGCAATGAGCTGTGCTGGGAGTTGTAGTCTCCAAGGCCTGTCCTGAGTTTTACTGGACTCCTTCAAAACAAGGGAATCCTTCCACCTTCACTGGTTTCCCCTTTGGATGTGGGCTGGAGTCCCAGTTTGCCCCACCTGGCTGTTTTTTGTAGACCTGAGGTCAGAGCTGAGCGATAAGTGAGGGTGTCTCTGGAGATGTTTCTTGCCTGGCAGCATCTTGCTGCTCAGAAAACAGGGCTGAGCATGGGTACAGCTTAGCCAGGTGTTAGTGTGGATAAGTGGCGTGGAGAGCCAGACTTCAGTTTATTTTTATGGTGAGGGTAGTCAGAGATGCTGTTAGAGGAGCGCTGCTCTCCCCCATGCTTATGTGGGGGGCATGGGATGGAGGATCTGTCCCCTGGTCGGTGCAGGGCAGCTCTGAATGCCAAAGAAACACTTGGCTCAAAGGCAAGTGGGGGAAGTGCATGCTTATCCTCCAGGCTGGCTTTAATCTCCTCTTGGAGGAGAGCTCCGAAGGGCTCCTGCAATGCTGGGGGCTGTGCAGGCTGCGAGCATGTTGGTTTTGGAGAGCTCCTGCCAGCTGGTGGCCATGCTGGAGGCCTGGTGGCCTTGGAGGGGGAGCTGGGCTTGCAGCAGAAGTGTCACTGGCCATTTATGTCGCTGAGCTGCTCCTGGCATCAGGCAAATGGCTGGGACGAGCATCTTCCAGTCTGGGATGCGCTTGGGCTGTTTTAGGGCAGGGGTTATAGCACTTGGCGTGCCCAGTGTTCACCTTCACACAGACCCTTTGCCTTGGCAGGTCGGCAAGGGGTGCTGCGCTGCTCTGAAAGCCCTGGGAGCAATTGTGTACGTCACGGAGATTGACCCCATCTGCGCTCTCCAAGCTTGGTAAGATGTTACATGCTGCTTGTGAGCATCTCTTCATCTGCTTCTGGCCTCCTTTAAACCCTGACAGGGGCTGAAACAGAGCCAGGAGGATCTGTGTGGCTCATCTCTGAGAATAGACATCTGGTTGGGGGGTGATGGGGAAGGGCTGGGGCAGCTTTCAGGGCTGGTGGGGTACCAAGCAGTAGACACCTGCCCCAGCTGCCTTGGGAAGGCTGCTGGAGGGTTTGTGCAGGGCTAGCTGAATGCTCCGCGTGTTCCCCTGGCTCCTCCAGAATTTGTGAGAGCAGGTTTGATGCCACATCTTTTGCGCAGCCCTTCCTTGTGCATCTGGCGTCCCTGGGGGTGTGGAAGGATAGCCTGGCTGCTGTGTGAGCAGTTTGGAGCTGCTGCAGCAGTACAGCGCTGAGATCCCTCCTGGCCTGGGGCAGAGGGAACAGGCTTCTCCTTCCTCATCGTGGTCCCTCTCTCCCTTTTTTGCCAGCATGGATGGATTTCGGGTGGTGAAGCTGAGCGAAGTAATCCGTCAGGTGGATGTCGTCATCACCTGCACAGGTAGGGATGGAGAAGGTCGTGGGTGAGCCTTGGAGCAGGCTGAGAAGGAGCAGTCATTCCAAAGCGGGGGTCTCCAGGGCTCTGGGGGAGCTGGGGATGGAGGATGCTTCGCTGCCATGTGCTGCTGATTTTACAAGAGCAATAGCTGTGCTCTGGCAAGAACTTTTCCTCCTACCCCCCTAGTCTGTTGTTTGGCCACAGTCCTCAGCCCCTGGGAGGAGGGACATCACCTGTTCAACTTAGTCACTCGTCAGGGAATAAGTTGGGACATCAGTCCTGTTCAACTTACTCGTCAGTGACCTGGATAAAGGGACAGAGTGCACCCTCAGTGAGTTTGCTGGTGACACAGAGCTGGGAGGAGTGGCTGCTTCACTAGGAGGCTGTGCTGCCGTTCAGTGATGCCTGGACAGGCGGTGGAGTTGGGCAGAGAGGAACCCAGTAAAGTTCAACAATGGCAAGTGTAAGGTCCTGCTCCTGGGGGGGAGCAGCCACATGCACCAGTAAGGGCTGGGGCTGACCCGCTGGAGGCAGCTCTGCGGGGAAGGACCTGGGGAGTGCTGGTGCACAGCAAGTTGCCCATGGGCCAGCAGTGTGCCCTGGTGGCCAAGGGGCCAGTGGGATCCTGGGGTGCATGAGGCGGAGTC
>JAVJGJ010000035.1:1708235-1724608 GCA_035590215.1 Microhierax caerulescens
GCCTGGGTTTGCACGGGGGGCGGTCTGTAGCTGGAAAATGGCTGGAACATGGTGCAACTGGCGCAAAAAAGGCAAAACGGCGGGGGAGGGGCATGCTTTTGGGATGCTGGGGAGGGGTGGTAGCTCAGCTCCTGTTTGGACAGGCAGAATTGAGCCCACTCTCCCATCCCGGGGGGGGGGATCGGGGATAAATCCTAGCCTTTCCAGAAATTAAAAGCAAAACGCACTTGGCTGCAGCTTTCCCTGCTTGTCGGGAATCCGTGGAGTGGATCCCAGCAGCGCACCGGGGGCTCAGCACCCCCCAGGTCACAGGCACTGGGGACCCACACCGTGCCTGGGGGTGTTCCAGGTGCTTCCCACACCTTGGGGGCTCATTTGGTCCCCCCCCAGCCGGGGCTGAGCCGGTCCTGTGCCGTCCTGGTGATGCCAAATTACCCTGGTGAGGGCCCTGCTCCCTGTCCGGCTACCACCGAGGGAACCCCCAAATTCCCCCTGGGATCTGCAGGCGGTGCACGGAGCCGGACCAAGCTTTTCCCCTCCCCGAGGGATTGATGGATTTATTCATCTCATCCCCTAATGAGCCATTTCCAGATCCCAGTAAATTATACGCACCGGGACAGATGAAATCTTGCTCCATAAATCAGATCTGTAGCCAGCAAGTGCTGCCTGCATCGTTATCCTGGCAAGTTTTGGAGATCCCAGGTATCGCCGCCTCCTTTGCAAATCCCAATAAATCTGGGAGTAATCATTCCCGACAGAGAGCCAGAAAAAGCACCGGAAAACATTTTCTTCCCTTAAAATGTAAGTGGAAAATTTATTGCAGGGAAAGGAAAAGTTTTCCCTGGAGAGTCCGTAACAAACAGTGATGCAAGTAACTCGCCGGGGCTGAGCCGGTGGGACGGCATCGCCTTGTGATTACTGGGATCAATTTGTAGCAGCCCCTAAAAATCAGGGAAAAATTTTTTTGGGGGAGAGAAACAAGGGGGAAAAAAAAAAATAAAGCCAAGTGTCTCCAACTGTGTCCCGAAAGGACAGTGGAGCCAATGTGCCGGAGTCTGTTGCCTTCTGGTTTGTGTTTAGCCTTTGGAAAAAAAAAAAAAAAAATCCCCCCATGCAAACCTCCTCTTTCCTTAAGGGGAAGATTTATTTTATTAACTGGCTGACACCTGAAAGTAATCGGCTTTTTTTTTTGGTGGCTGGTGGCGGGGGTTGGGGGGGAAGGAGCCATTCCTGGGGGCTCGCTGGGGAGAGCTGTATTTTCTCACTGCTATTGCTTCTGTACCGTGTCCATCCATCCATCCATCATCCATCCATCCATCATTCATCCATCATCCATCCATCCATCATCCATCCATCCATCCGAGCGGGGCTCACACTTACGCCCGAGCCTCGCCACCGGCTGAGCCCCGCACGGAGGAGCGGGAGCGTACACGGGGTGCTCCAGCTCGTCGGCGTGTCAGGCTGTGGTTTGGTGGTGGGTGCTGGGTGTGTCCTTACCCTCGTGGTCCCATCAAGGAGATGGCAGCAGGGCACAAAGTGCTCCTCTTGCAGATGGGGAAACTGAGGCACACGGCACTGGTGTAGGTGTTAAGGGTTGGAGGTACGCCACCAGCTCTTCCTTGGATGGGTTGGGGATGGGTTGGGGGTGCTTGGTGGTCTTTCCAACTGGAGGAAGCCTGGGGCGGTGAGGCTGACCCCAAGGAGCCACCTTCATGCACCTGGGAGGGTGTTTTTCCCCCTCCTCACCATGTGCTTTCCCCTCCCCCCAGGCCAGGGCTTTGCAGAGGGCTTTGCTTTTCCCAAAGGCATGTCAGCAGGAGCTCTTGGAGTTCCGTATCGGGATTATTGCACGTGTCAGGACTTCAAGAGATCAGGCTGGTGGCAATCTCTGTACCTGCCAGGATGAATGAAAGGTGACGGCACCGAGAGTGCCGGGGGAGTTGTGCGGAAACCAGATGGGCTGTCAAGTCTTCGTGCTTCCCACCAATTTGTTTCACCTGCCCCAGCTCCCAGCCTGGCTGGGTCGGCTGGTGTAAGGTGCAAGGAGCAGCTCGTGGGGGAACGGGACGGGCAGGAGCAGGGAAGGGGGAGATGGAAGCACCCACCAGCTCAGAGCATGGGTTGGGTGGGCACCGTGGTGCTGTGGTCCGGGATGGATGGATGGATGGGTGGATCAGAGAGAGGGGGATGAAGGCTGAGAACAAGGTGGGGTTGGGCAAGAGCTGAGCCCAGAAGCATCTGAGCTTTGCCATCGTTGGAGGATGTTTCTAGCACCTGGTTGGTTGGGTTGAAGGTGAAGGTGGTCGGCTGGGACACACGTCACATCGCTCGGCCGCAGAGAAATTGTCCGTCAGGGCCAGGACTCCGTTTAGGCTCAGGAGATCTCCGTCTTGTAAAGTAAACGCTGCTCCTGGCTTTCTCCAGGGGTTTGTGCCTGGCCACCACCGTGGTCCTGCTGAGCTCTGGAGGGGTCCCAGCACCCAAACCTGACCCGGGTCCTCATCGGTGCACCCCAACGGTGCAAGCCAGACCAAACCCAGCAGCACTGGGCAGGACGTGGGACTGGTCCAGGGAGCTGAGTGGCCACCAGTGGGGCCAACCCCCCAGCTGCAGTGGCCAAATCCACTTTGGGCAATGGTGTCCCCCAACCCATCGTGTCCTGCTGCCTTCTCCAGCGGATGGGACCGTGGGGCCTGCCAGGGCGGTGGGAAGGGCAGCCCTCCCCTCCATGGCCTCGCTGTAGGTCTGGAGATAGGACGTAATTCCTGTCTCCTGGGTTTCTTCCCACCTTCTGCCATCGGTGTCTCATCTCCGGAGCCCCGGTGCCCCGGTGCTCTGTCCCCGGCGTGACCTCCCCCACCTGACCCAGGCAGCGAAAGGTTTCCTTCTTGCTCGGCCAACGCTGATAAGGGGAACCAGAAACAGCTTTGACCTTTCAACTGCAAATCTCCCTGCGAGGAGCCGCGAGCTGTTCCGTACCTCAAAGGTCCCTTGGTAGGAAACAAAACCCGTGCCATTGAACTTTGAAGCAATTTCACCCCAAACTCTTCAGCACCCCAAAAAAAGCTCAGTTGGAGGGCACCAGCGGGGTTTGACCCTGCTGAGGAACCAGGCCAGCACCTGCAACTTGTGTAAGAGGTACCTTGGGTTGATCAGGTGTCTGGAGTGTTGGTCCTCTGCTCTCTCCTTCCCTTTTGGAGGATGCACTCACCTGTGGAGACCCCCCGGTGGGGAGCAAAGGCTTTGGGGAAGCGTGGCACCTCCTTTCCTCTCCTCTGAGAGTGAGGGACCCTGATTATGCCGAGACCTTTACCTCTGCCAGCCCCAGGAGGACTGGGGACAGACGGATGGGCCACCACGGGTGAGAAGCGCTGGCTGCACGTTTGCACGAGGCGGATACAGGATGCTCCTATAGAAGCACATCTCCATCCTTGCTTTCTTCCCCATCCCCAAGTGGTGCGGTCCAGCGCGGTGACGTGCCCTGCTCTCTGTTTACACCCTCTGGGTCGCTGCTGTTATAGGAAGGTGATGACTGGAGGTGTTGGAGCTCGTTAATTGCTTTGAGCAAGCTAATTGGTATAAACACAACAGCGGGAGACGCGGCGGCTCTGCAAAGGGGAGTGTGCTCAGCTCTGAGGGGGAGTTGGGCAGAGGTCCCGCATCCTGGTGGATGATGGGGTCCCAGCCACTGGCTTGGGGCTCTCGGGGTCCTGTTCCCCGTGCTGCAGGGTGGCTGTGAGCTGCACCTCACTGCGTGTGAGCCCACAGGGTGGAGGGGAGCAGTGTGCCGTGGTACCTTCCCCAAACCCATCCCCGCTTGGTTCCCATGACTTGAGGGTTTTCCCCTGCGTTGGGTGTGTATCAAGTACAGCTCCATGGCACGAAACAAAGGGCTGTCCCAGGTGATGGAGAACCTGAGCATCCTGCAGAATCGGGCCTCAAGCACCAGCAGGCTCCCTATATTTTCTCTGGTACCAACCCTACATTTTCCCTGCTGTTGCTTAACCCCATTAATGGGATCCGAGCCAGTTCAAAGCCTTTGGAGCAGCAGGGGGTGAAGCTCAGAGCAATAAGTGGAGGCGAGCTCTGCTAAATTGGAGTAAAAGATGTCTTCCTCCCGCTCCCCAAACAGGCCACAGCATTTTCACATTAAAACTCTGTGCCCAGAGCCGTTGGGGAGGAAGAAGAAACAGCCAGGATCAGCCCTTTCTGCATGGAGCCGAGGGTCGAAGGGGCTTCTGCCTCGGGGTACGGACTTAGCAGCTGACCCCGTGGTCCAGCGCCCGGGAGAGGATGCTCCTGGAGAGATCCCCCAGAGAGCTGAGATCCCAGGATGCGAAGCCTGTGGGAAAGTCGTAAGTCCAGGTAATTTGGGGGAAAGTGAGTGTTTTAGGGGGTTGAGACAAAGAAAAAAAAATGATGGTGGGGTCTGGGCACCACGTTCCTCATTTGAAATGGGCAGAGTGGGCCGTTCAGGGGGAAAAGCGTCGATCGGTCATTATCTTTTTGGATGCTGCTTTTTCTGAGCATCTTTGCTGGGAGGGATCCCCTCCCCACCCCAGCTGGAGCGAGGAGCTGGAGAGGGGACCTGTGTGGATGCAGCCCCTTGTGCTGGGTGTGTGGGGAGGGACATGGACCTCTGGGTGCTGGGGTCTCGGGGGACCCTGCGGTGCAGGGTGGGGGGCTCTGTACGAGGTGGTGTTTCATGGGGGCAGAGGTGCTCACACAGGCAGTTTGAGTAACCATCATGTTTGGGTCTAAAGCTGCTGATTTGGGTAATACAGAGCCCCACGTGTCCACCACAGGTGGACCCAAATCAGCAGCTCAGGTTGATGGATGGAGCCACCCCAGGAGCAGGATCTGACCCGCACCAGCAGCCCCCCTTGGCCCCCCTCGTGCCTTCCCCACCGCGTCTCTGTCTGTCCCTCCACCCTTCCTTGCTCCTGACGTTTTTTCCTGGCCCCACTTCTGGAAGGATATGGCTTGGGTGAGGGGAAACGGAGCCCCCTCCCACCCTTCTCTTGGGGACACATGTGACCGGTGGTGGGACAGCACTGCCTCGTCCCCAGGATGGGGTTTAATGGGTCCCACCTGGCTCCCAGGCGCAGCGTGCCCTGCGGCAGCCCCCGCTGCTCTTCCCTTCAGCTCGTTGGGGGGAAATAAATTCAATAACTTCACCGAGGGCATGAGCTGGCCGAGGCTTTTCTCGGCATTAACCCGGCTTCCTCTGCCGCACGGAGGAGTCACGGCTGTTACCTGGGGCCAGCGGCAGCAGAGGGGAGGCAGAACGTCCCTCTCTGTGCTTCTGCTCCCCAGGGAGCCAAGAAGAGGTAGCCCCCTCCTCTCAACCCTAGTCAAACCATGCCTGGGGACTTGCTGATCTGGGCAGAGGCTAAAGTCGCACGGGGAAGGTTAATTGGCGGCTGGGAGCAATAAAGGTGCTGCAGCATCTTTTTTTTTTTTTTCCCGCTGTCTGTTTTGCTGCAGCTCTGTGTGTTTGCTCTCCATCCCTCCAGCACGGCAGCATCCTCTGTCGAAACCAACCTGGGCAGGAGCAGAGCACCGAGAGCAGATGCTGGGGGGGGGGATGTTGCAGCATCCCCTTGCTCCTGCCCTGCGTAGCATGCCCCACAGATGCTGCAGTCCCTGGTACAGAGGCGACACTGGGGAGCTGAATGGTGGGAATGCTTCTGCACGGAGGCAGGCACAGAGCCTCCTCTGTGCCCGTCCAACTTGCAGTAATTTCATTAATTTGTTTCATTCAAAGGAGGCCAGACGCCGGCAGCGCGGGACACGCTGACCCTATCGAGGCTGTGTCGTCCTGCAGGATGAAATCCATCCTTTCATTGATTCCAGCAGCGGCATCTCCCAGCCCAGCCGATTCCCCGTGGCTCTGCATGAAGGATTAATTCCGCCCCCCCCAACTCTGGCCCATGAACACAACAGCTTCTGGGTGAGAGCAGCCACCCAAGGCTGATAGGTTTTACCCTCAGCAGGAGCGAGGGGTGGTATCCAGCCCCAAAAGGGGATGAAAGAGCAGCAGAAAGACCCTCCCTGGGTGGGAACAGGGCAGAAAATGAATTTGCTATAGGAAGGAAACTCCTGCTCGGCAGGAGTCAGGTTCAGGAGTCGTGCATCACCATGAGGTCCGTGATCCCACCACCCCTTTGCTTCTTGCTGGGACCTCTCCACCTTGGGGGGCTGCCACAACCCCCCTCCCTTCCCATGGGAAGCCCCATCCCACGGGGTGGCTCGGCGGGACAGCTGGGTTCAGGATGATACTTTTTTTTCCAAGGCACCCGCTGCCGGCTCCGGCTTCTGCCGGCCCCGCAGGAATGCGGGGGGGGCACCTGGAGGCACAACCCCTGTTTGTTGTTTTAATAAATACGGAGCAGACGGATCCGGTGTGGGGTAGCTCTCCTCCGAGGAGCTGGATGGGCTGGGAGGGAGGGAGAGCAAGGAAGATCCCGGTGGAGGGGCTCAGCCCCATCCTGAGCTGCTGTCAATCACCCGGCATCAACTGCCCTGAGGCAGGGTGATTGACAGCAGGTGGAGAGGCTCCTGGTCAAGAGCTGCTGTCTCCTGTTTTCTTCTTGCTTTAGGGCAGAGGTTGAGGGCTAAACCCAGCTCCCGAGGGGTAACGGGATGTGGGGTCAGGCTCTTAGGGTTTCTTTTCTTGGAGGCTCCCCGCAAACATCTTTCCTCTCTTCTCCTGCCAGAGCAGCCTGTAGAAGAGGAGGAGGATGAGGAGGAGGGGGATGAGGATGAGGAGGAGGGCTCCCTGCCACGCTGGCTACAGAGCCCAGCACAGGCTCATGTTCTCCCCGCTACCCTATTTCACGTCCCGGTCCCAGGAGCTGCGTGGGGATGCAAGAAAGCAGGAGGTGAGTGCTGTGCCCTTCCCAAACAAGCAACCCTCAGGGTAAATCCCAAATACCCCCCTGGGGTGCACCCCGGTATGTTTTACCCCACCCGTAGGGTTGGTTGCCCCACAGGGACCTGGGCTCTGTGCCTGTGCCGGCAGCAGCCGATCCGAAGGCATCGGCCGCCAAAGCCGGTGCTGGCTCCCAGGGCCCCCCATCAGTCCCAATTTCCTGCAGCCCCCCGTGATAAAAGGCTGATCCTCAGCCGTGGAAATCCGATGCCCCGGTGTCAGGGAACCCAGGTCCTGGGGGACTGTGGAAACACAGCTGAGAATGAGCAGATCTCACTGCTTTCCCTCCTCCTCCTCACTGCCGAAGGGAAAAAAAAATCCCTTTGGAGGATGGATGTGGGCTTAGTGCCGCTCTCCGGTGTTGCGGCTGGACTGCATCACCCAGATTTCTGGCAGCGGCGCTGGCTCTGTGTGGTTAAAAGCTGCCAGACACACCTGCACCCACCGAAGCCCCCGGTAAATAACTGGATGTTCGCTGTGATTTGTTGTCATCCCTTTTTTTCGGCTTTGCTGTGGCTGCTGAACCCCCAGGGACTCGCAGATCCCACCTGTGATCTGGTAGAACTGGAGCTGGGTTGCAAAACAAGGCTCTGCCCAGTTCTCCCAGCCCTCTTCACCTCCCCTCGCACGGGGTCTGGCCTGGCCGTGCCCAAACAGAGCAGTGAACCCTCACATCTCCCTCCCAAACTGGTCTGGGAACCTATACTGGGCAGGTGGTGGTATTGTGGATTTTGCCAGATGAAAGTGCTGGTGGGATACTGGTTTTACTGGGCTTGCAGGGGTTGTCTCGTATCACACCAGCTCTGCATCTCGATGCTCTCTGCACAGCATGGACCAGAGGAGCTGAGCAATTCTGGCTTCTTTATTTCATTCCTTCATCAACCCGGCTCAGGGTAAATCCATTCCCTGACCTCACCCCATCCCTGCACCCCAGGGGCTGCAGTGTCCCCTCCCTGTGCTGTGACATCCCTCAGCTCTGCTGGGTCTGAGGGTTTTGCCCCTCCAGCTAGTCTTGAATTTGGGATGAATTTCTCCCTTTTCAGCTATTTCCGTGCATTTTGACCAGGTGTTTCAGCCTGGAGCTGCACGTCCCAGACCTGACCATGCTGGAGAGGGACCAGCTCCAGGTTCGGTATCTTTTTCCCAAGCAGGAATTGACTGAACTCCAGGACTGCTCCATCCTGGCAGCTGGTCCTGGAGGGCAGAGGGAAGGATGTGATGCTGAGGCAGGAAAACATCTCCAAAAATCTGCTCTGCTGTGGATGGAGTGCTGTGCTCGAGGGAAATGCCCAGGAATCAGGCTGATTTCATGGAGCTGTTTCCTAGATGGGTTTGTAGCCGTGTGCCAACCACTGCAGCGGTTGAACTAAACTGATTTTCCTGCGGAATTCCTTGTTTGGGAATGCTGGCACCGGCTGCTCCTCTGCCAGCCTGGCTGGGCAGTTTAATTCCTCATGGTGGGTTGTTCCCATGGGATCGTGCCTGGGATTGAGTCTGGTTTTACCCCAGTGAGATGGCAGCTCCAGGGTCCGTCTTGTCTCCCCTGTCTATAGCTGGTGTAACACGGGGTCCCCGCACTTGGCCCACATTACGAGGGGACAGCTGGGGTCTGTACACAGGCTGGGGGGTTATTTCCAGCACTGGGATCGAGTGGAGAATTTGGGACCCCCATCACGCTCGTGCCTGGGCTGTCTGGGGCAGAAACGTGGGCAGCGCACGTGAGTCCAGAACCGAGACGGCTGCAGGAGAAATCCCTGCTTAAACAGCCAAGATCTTAATTTTTTCCACCCAAATAAAGTCTCAGCCAAAAAAACGGGCTGTATCCAGGGCAACGCCGGTGCCTCGCAGCCTGGGTTTGCTGAGATCCAGTTTGGGATCCCTTTGGACCAGCGCTGGGATGGGATGGCTCCGGGCATCACTCCGGGATCTGCCCGGAGGGGATGGGAAGGGCTCGGCGGGGGGGGGTCTCCCGAGGCTCCCAGCTCCCCCCAGAGCCACACCGAGATGCTCCACTGCCACCTAGTGACAACGGGACCCCGGCCAGCCGGTGACAGCGGGACCCCGGCGGGGAGGGTGGGTGGCCCGGGGTCCTGCCCGTTCCCCTCGGGCCGCGCAGCCGAGCCGTGTCCCCAGGGGTAAGGGGGTCTCCCGGGGGAAGGGGGCTTCTCCGGGACGGCTGGTTTCTTCCCTGCAAGGACAGAGTGTTTCCCCGCCATCCTCCCCCGTGCAGCCCACTGCCGGCACCTGCCTGGCTCGGCTCAGCATCACTGGGAGGGAGGTGGCTTCTCCAGCCCTGACTGTCCAAAGCGACGTGCTCAGGCTCTGAACAGCTCCAGCTCAGGCTACTGCACCTCAAAAACTTGCCTTTTCCAAAGGAACCGGTGGGAATAAGGTGCCTGTGCATCCTCGGCTGGGGGTACCCCATCCCCTCCGGCACCCTGGACATGCCACAGCCTCCTGGAGCATCTCCCTGCCACCACCTCCTCCCCCCTCCCTTCCCTCATCAACGCAGTGAAATTATTTAGTGCCTTTAACATAATTAACACGTTGCAATCTTAAACTGCCAGCAGCTGCCCGGCCCTGCAATTTATCCTTCCACCCGGCCATTAATGCCTCCCTCCGGGCGGTTATAAAGTTGAAAAATGCTGCAAACCTGAGCCCTGCACTGGAGCAAAAGGAAGAGAGGGGCATAGGACCTGTGTGCGTTAATGTAATTAACTCACCGTGATCCCAAATTGCTTGGCGGCTGCCTGGCTCCGTAATTCATCCTTCCACCAAGCTGTTAATGTGCCCATAGCGGCTGTTAGCACACACGCGTGTGCAAACGTGCGTGCGAGGCTGCCCTGTTGTCCCCCTTCCCCGCTTTTTGGAGGTGATTTCCCTCCCAGCATCGTCTCCCCAAAGATATCTCACGCCTCCGCTTGCCACCCAAAATCACAGCGGTCGCTGTACGCTTAGACACCTCCGTTCTGTAATTAGCTCTGCTTATGCTAACGGTGTAATTGGGAGAGGCAATTACCTGGTGAAATGAGATAGGAAGAAGAGTTGGCTTGCACTCCCAGCACGGCTGCTCCTGGGATCCCTTCCTGGTCCGGGGGTAAATCCGGAGCAGGGTCCATGCCCCTCCTGGGGAGGGGACCCTGTGGGTGCAGGTTGGTACCTCGGCTGCATCCTGCTCACGCGGCAGCTGAAGGCACCTTTTCCAGTCACCCCTTTTCCCCCTTTTAATCCTCAAACTCCCGACCCTCAGGGTTTATCACAGCAGCTGGGGGTTCCCCCCAAATATCAGCCTCTCCCCCCAGCTCCCCGCGTGCCAGCTGCCACCTCACCCGTGGGATTCCCCACGGCAGGGGCACAGACAGCTCCCACCGGCTCGCTTTCGCCGTTCCTCCCGTGTGTTTGCGGGGAGATGTCCCCAGCGCATGGTCTGTCCTCAGCCTGGAGCTGCTCGCCAGGATCCACATGGATAAACCCTCCTGGGATGCTGGAAAAAGGAGGGTGAAGTCCCAAGCAGATGGATGGGGCAGGGAGGGGAGGGCTCGGAGCAGGATTGGCTCCAAGATTAAGGATCCGGCTTCTTTCAGTGGCGGTTTTTCTGTCGGTGCTCTAAGCTGATTGCGTTAAGCCGCTTGGTGAGTGATCACTTTGGCTGTATCTTCCCAATTTTGCCTGGGCTGTCCCTTTGGGCCAGATTTTTGGAAAGAAGGTGCCTGGGCTCCAGGTCTAACAGGGACCTGCTGGCTCCCCCCAAAACACACACACTGATTGGGCTCCCCAATCACCCCCCTCCCCCACCCTCCCCTCTACCCATGCCCCCAGGTCCATCCCCAGCTTTCCCAGCATGATTTCACCCACTGGGCTTGGCGGGCGGCTCAGAGGTGGAGCGCTAGCAGAGTCCTGACAAACTCATCACACTTGGAATTCGGCCGCTGCAGCTCACTGGGATTTCAGTATCAAACTTTGCTAAGGAAGGACGTTAAACCCCGCGCACAACACATTTAATCTGCTGGCAGCGCTAATCCTGTTTGTAAACACTCAGGTGGGGGACGCACAGCTCCAGTGCTTGGCCAAACCCCTCGGCTTCCCAACCGGACCACCCTGATCCCCTCCGATGTGGGGAGATGGGCTGTCTTTTCCCCTTTGAATCCTAAGCCCCAGCAGTTTGGCAGGATGTAGGTGATCCCTGTGACTACGCAGAGAGCTCAGCATTCCCAGTGCTCCCAGTATGGAGATACTGGGATTCCCCTGCAAAACCTGATGATGCCAGGAGCCAGGATCCGTAGCTTCTGCATTTTTTTGTTTTTTTCCCTGTGTGCACGGAGACACGCGGGTCGTGGAGCAGCATCGTCCCCGTTTTCCGCCCAGGGCTGTCCCTGCTGCATGCAAACAATTAACAGGCCCTGGTTAATGGGATCTGTGGTGGTGGTGGGCAGATCCAGCCCAGCCCAGCCAGGGATTTGGGGCCTTTCCAGAGCCTGGAGACCCCCCCAAAGGGCAGGCGATGCCCAGCCCGTAAATCAGTGCTGGCCACTAAGCCAGCAGGAGAGTGGATGCTCCATCCCATGAGTAGATTCATGCAGTGCAGCCAATGAGCAGCTGGTTTTTTGCATATGTGATGAAGGGATAATTAACAGCTGGGTCTTCCCTCCCACCCTGCCCCCCTCCCCCTCCAAATGGTGGATAAAAGGGCTGTGGGGAGTCCAATGGCTTGTTGTTATTCTTTGTGTTACGGTAGGGCTGAGGCAAAGACCTGGGGAGGGGACACCCCCAAAGCCACCCAGAGCGAGCTGTAGAGTGGCAGGGGGGCCGGTGGCCTTGGCCACCAACACCGTGCTGGTCCCCTGATGGGGGTTCATGATCTGGCGAGAGAGATCCCAGGCTGAGGAAGGCAGGGGATGCCCAAATTTACGGCCAGTGATTTTTTTTTTTTTTTTTTTTGTGTGTATGTGTGTATGTGCCCACTCCTGCCAGCTGGCATCAGGCTGGAGTAAGTGATTTGGGGGTGCAGGGAAAGCAACGCTGCAGGAGAGGGGACCCCCGGGTGAAGGGTTTGGGCAAGGGGCAGGCAGGAGGGCAGCGATGGGAAGGGGGAGGCAGGTGTTGGGAGGTGCAGGTGGTACAGAAGGAGCTGCTGTGGGAGAGGGGGGATAATTATAGCCTGGAGCAGAGCTCAGCAGCCCCAGGTGCGTGTCCTCTTCTCAAGTGCGAGTGCTTGAATTGAGGCATCTTTAAAAAGCTGTGAGGCGTCTGCCTGGGTGTGTAAAGCATCTGTGATTGCTCTGAGCAGCTCTTCCTTCCCTGCTCCGGTGTGGCTCTGCCAGAGCCGCTTGCTGGAGGACCCTGGTACCAGTGGGTGGTTTGGTGATGGAGCCTGGCTGGTCCCATCCTTGGTACGGGTGCTGCTCTCCAGCTCAGCCCTGCAAACCCTGGCTCCTTTCTTTTCCCCCATTGCACCTGGGCTGCTTAGGGGGGCTAAGTCCCATCCTGTGCTATCCCTGAGGGTCTCCTGCAGTCCTGGCAGGTGCTGGGGACCAGCTCCCATCGCTGGCAGCTCTTGCAGCAGAGCCAAGGCGGTGGAGCTGAAATAAGCCTGAGCAATTAAAAGCACCCGCGGCAGATGGTCGGTGCAGTCTGTCTCCCTGCCACCGCCACCTCCTCACTCTTCCCTTTCCTCATCCTCTCTCCCAACTCCTCTTATTCTTATTGTTGCTGACTTATTCCCCCTGGGACTTCCCAAGCCTTCCCCAAAGCAGGGCCCCTGCCTTCCCCTGTACCCCCAGCCCCTGTTTCCACCCTGAATGGAGGTGCACAGTGCAAACCCAAAGCCTCACCTGCTGAGCTCAGGTGTTTAGGTGAGGACACATCTTCTTCAGTGAGGAAGCTAAGGTAGGAGGGGGGCTGGGACCTGGTTCCATCCAACCTCCCCCATCTCCAGCAGAGAGATAGTGCCGTGTGTTTTGTGCCCTCAGCTCCAGCTCTGAGCATCAGAAGATGCTGTAGGGGCTGAAATTTTAGGTAACAAAGAGAAGGGAAGGTTAAAATGTTCATAAAGTCAGCCTGGTTGAATGGTTTCTATTTATCCAGGTTCCTTCTGCACCCCCCAGCCCTCCCCTTGATTCACAGCCCCCTCCCCAGGTGCTGGGTTGAGCTCAGCCCCCCTGGCTCTGCCCATCGGTTACATTTCCAGGTGGTGCTGCTGAAATTGAGCCAGGAGAACTGGCCTCTGGCCGTGGCTCAAAAGGCCACGGGCTTTGCAATCCTCTCTCCCAAACATGAATATCCCCCATGCCGCCCCCCCTCTTGCCGGGGACCCCTGCGTGGCCGCATTCCTCTGCGGTCCCTTTCTCAGCGGCGGTGGCCGTGTCATTCAGCCGAGGTCGAGCCCTGCAGCGGGGACGATAGGATTTATTCCATCCTCCAGAAGATGCATTGTTTTTTGGGGGTTGATTTCTCCATTTTTTTTTGTCTCTTCACCTCCTCTGGGGTCTCTTTGGCGTTGCCAGTTTTGTTGGGTGTCCAAACCTCCTCTCGGGTGGCAGCGGTTAAAGCCTGACCCGGACAATGGAGCGTGCTGCTGTCCTGGCAGCGACTCGGTGTGCCGACAGCCGTGGGGATGCTGGCGGGGGGACGGGATGGGGACTGACAGGCGGTCGCTGCTTGGATGGTTTCCCACATAAAGGCTCAGTTGGGTGGGTGTTTCCACTGGAAGATGTCCTGGGAGGTCCCTGAATGGCTGGTTTCGAGGTGCTCTTGTGGGAGGATGCCCTGGGGGGTCCCAGCCGGGATCCTGCTGTGTTCCAGCCGAAGAAGCTCCAGGCGCTGTTGAAGTTCTGTTCGCTGAGCCCTGAGTAAATCCTTTCCCCATCCCATCAAGCGTTCCTTGATCTCAGCACTGTCTCCAGCTTTGCTTGACTCCAGGCGGTGCTGGATCCTCAGGGGAAGGGATGGGGCATGGCAGGGGGACTCCTGCTTTGCAGCTGGCACAGAAGGCACTGGGAAAAAGGAGGAGAAACCAGAAACATGGGAGGATTGAACAGGTACAAAGCCAGCCCCAAACCACAGCCAGCCCCGCTCTGGCCAGGGGTACCACCCATCACCCTGCACGTCTCCCCTCAGCAGAGCCATCTCCTGCTGTCCCCCCTATCCAGGTAAGGAGACTTGGGGAGGAAAATCTCCCCCTCCCAGCTCCTTGCAAAGCTGCAGCAAGCCCTGCCTCAGCTGAAAAATTCCCCTCTCCCAACATCTTGCAAAGCTGCAGCAAATCCTGCCTCAGTGCAGGATGCCCAAGTCATGAACCCGCATCCCTGGTGTGAGGGGGACGGGGCAGTGTGGCCGTGCTGGACACCCCCAGCTCAGCCCAGGAAGATGCTGCCCAGGCAGAAATGCTCCTCGGAGCTCTCCCGAGCCTATTCCTCCTCCTGGCCCTGTTCCAGCTGGGCTGGGTCTGTGCTGTTGGGTGGGAGAGAAGAAGAATCAGCCCCAGGGGGGCTAAGGGCTGGGAGATGGCTTTGTTCATGCCAGCTATAGTAGGGCAGCCTGGCTCTTCCGGATGGGAGAGGGCTCCAGAGGGGCCGAGCATCAGCGGCTTCTCCGCACCGAGGCAGGGGAGAAGCAGCCCCACAGGCGACTGTCTCGCTGGGTGGATGGGAGCTCAGTGGGGAGGACGAGGGATGGCATCCAGCTCCTCTCTCCAGCAGCGTTTCACATACCTTGGGGCTTGGTCTGTCCTGAAAGCGCAGTGAAACCCCCTCACGCAGGGAGCTTGGAGGGTTGAGGGGCAGGAGGGAGGGGAGGGCAGCTCATCCCAACCCGCTTGTCTCCATGTGGATGATCATTTCCAGCTGAACTGCTGGGATGGGATATATTTTAATTTATTTTTTTTATCAGCTGCTTCAGTCCTCCGAGTGACCTCTCCCAACCCCGAGACCTCCTGCATTTTGCCCCTTCACTGATATGGCTGCACTGGGGGTTGAATTGCAGCTGGAGACATCCCAGCAGCAGGTGAGATGCCGGAGAGCCCATGGAAACACCCAGCAGGGTGATGCCCAGGGGACGCAAAGACAAAAACATAGCTGTGCCCAGGGTTTGGGGTAAGGAAACACCCTCAGCCAGATATTTTGGGTTTCTTTTGGGCCAGGGGTGCTCACAAGGATGTTGGAGGTGGGTCTGTGCCAGGTACAGGGCAGTGGGTACCCCCACGGCACCTCTGCAGCGGCCTGACTTTGGGGACATCTGAGGAAGGACAAGGAGGCACTTGTGTGCCCGGTGCTGGCACCGAGATCCGGTGGGATGTGCTGAGATGGAGCTGCAGGTAAAAATTCCCGGGAAAAAACCAGCTCAGATCCTTTTCCCTCTGCTGCTCTCCACCGAGCGTGGGTCAGCCCAAAGAGCTCGCTGGGAGGTGAAACAAGGCTCCGGTGAAGGTCTCTGGGGACGGGCAGCGGCTGTTTCTGGGACGAGCCAGGAGAGCTCAGAGCTGAGGGTGTGTTTGTGCTGCAGTGCTGCAAACACTCCCCAGCCGCTGGAGCAAGTGCTGCTCCATCCCTGCCCTTCTCCCCACATGGTCGTATCCTGCTCCCTGAGGTGCTCAGGCCTGCGAGGTGAGGGGTTTGGGGGCTTGCTCCCGGTCTGGAGCGGGATGCAGCAATTCACTTGGTGCTGGGATGAATGCGGCTGGGATGGAGGGGAGGGATGGGGTCTGGCTCCCAGTTTGATGCAGACCCTGTCAGGCCCGATGGGGCTGGTCAGGGTGGTGGGTTGGGGCATGGGTGGGATTTTTCACTCGTACCCAGCTCCAGAAGGCAGGAGGGAGCAGGGTGAAGCCACCACCCTGGCTGGCTCCATCTCGCGATGCCTCGCTTCCCGCATCCACCCTGTGGGGCTGATGGACCGGTCCTGCCCCGAGTCTGATGGGCAAGGTGAGCTGGGCATCTCACAGCCTGTGTGTTTTCCACCTTTTCCTTATTTTTCCAAGGGAGATAATTAAACATCACCTCCCTCATCCTCAGCTCTGCTTCAGCTGATAAGGGGTGACCTGGTTGTGGGGAGGCAAGACCGCAGGGGCCGGGGGAATTCAGGCCAGGGGAGCTCAGTGCCTGCTGAGGGGGAGATTTGGGGACCGTTTTGCCTGAAACGTATAAAAAGCAGCATCCTGGGGATGAAGGTGTGACGTCAAAGGCAGTGCTTAAAATATACCCAGGGCAAAATCACATGGCAG
Source organism: Microhierax caerulescens (assembly GCA_035590215.1). Classification (NCBI taxonomy): domain Eukaryota; kingdom Metazoa; phylum Chordata; class Aves; order Falconiformes; family Falconidae; genus Microhierax; species Microhierax caerulescens. The sequence goes on from JAVJGJ010000035.1 coordinate 1,724,387, forward strand.
CTGGTGAAACCGGAGCCGACGCTCCACGCACCGAGTCCTGTGGGAGCCTTGAGGATCCATCCGGTGGGAAGCATCCCCCAGCTGAAACCAGCAGCTTCTCTGTCTCCGTTCCCTTATTCCAGCGGTTCCCTCGGCCCTTGCGGTGACCCAGAGCTGCATGGGCAGGTTGGGGACAGCGGGGTGGGCTGGGCGGTGGCAGGCGGCCGTGGGGACCGCAGGTGG
>JAVJGJ010000035.1:1746628-1758215 GCA_035590215.1 Microhierax caerulescens
TGGGTGATGCAAGACCTGATCGTGGTGGGTCAAAGCATCCCCGTGGCTGCTGCAAAACCAGCCCAGGCTGTGGGCACGGCAGCCCTTTAATTTGCTTCTGGCTCCACTGGAACAAGTTGTGGGGTCACCAAACCACCTAACTTCTTCTTACATCTTCCTTCCAAGCTGGACAAGATGCTGGACCCCCAGGTGTGGCGGGAGGCAGCGACGCAGGTTTTTTTCGCCTTGGGCCTGGGCTTTGGGGGAGTCATCGCCTTCTCCAGTTACAACAAGCAGGACAACAACTGCCACTTCGATGCCACGCTTGTCTCCTTCATCAACTTCTTCACATCGGTCCTGGCCACCCTGGTTGTGTTTGCTGTGCTGGGTTTCAAGGCCAATATCATGAATGAGAAATGCGTGGTGGAGTAAGATTTGCTTTTTTCTCTCCTTGGGGTGGGTGGGTCTTTGCTGCTGCTGGTCGTGGTGGGTCTGGAGGCAGCAGAGTCCGTGCTCTGCAGCTGGGTGATGCTGTGTTTTGGTGGCCCCAAGTTCCTGATGGGCAAGACCTGGATCTCCAGCGATGTCCCGTTGTAGCCGAGGGAGTTGGGGATTAGCTCCTCCAAGCTAAAATCCAGCCCCAAGATGGGCTCTTAGTCTGTAAATTGAGGTGAACCCAACGTGCCTCGTCACCTCACCTGGGACCCACCAGTTGCCGCTCGTCGTGGCCCAGTTGCCTGCAGGGTGAAGGGAGCTGCTGTGCTGCACCCCAGAAGCAGCTGGGGGAGGGTGAATTTGGGCACCTGGTGTGACCTTTAGGCAGTGAGTTGCATCCATCAAAGTCCGGGCTATGCAGTGTGGAGTCCCGGAGCAGGAGATAAACCTGGGAAGGAGGTGTAAAGAGCCCGTTCCCTGGTGGGCCCCCATCTGCATCCTTTGTCTGTGGCCTTGGGAAGACGCGAAGAGGTCCTCTGGCTGAGACCTGGGTAACGCAACCCAGGGAGGTTCATCCTGCCTGGTGCAAAGGGCTTGCACGGTCAGGTCCTGTCCTTCCCCCTGGGAGGAAGGGGGCATCTCTGGGTAACCAGGCTCTGTTTTCTCGTAGGAACGCTGAGAAGATCTTGGGCTACCTGAACACCAACGTGCTGAGCCACGACCTCATCCCGCCCCACGTGAACTTCTCCCACCTCACCGCCAAAGACTACAACGAGATGTACAGGGTGATCATGACCGTGAAAGAGGGGCACTTCAAAGAACTGGGCTTGGATGCTTGCCTCTTGGAGGACGAACTCAACAAGGTACCTGGTGGCACTGCCGGTAGGACCAGGAGGTCACCTAATCCCATTGCCTCCCCCTGGTAGGAGCTGCTCTACTTGTGTCGCTCCTGACACATGGATCTGGAAAAACTGTTTTTAGAGACTCTCCAAGGATGAGGGTTCCCTGTTGCTGTGGTCTTCCTCAGCACACAGTGGTCCTTTCCTGGGGTGGGGGAAAGGTTTGCCCATAGCGAGTCTAGTGGGGTCATCACTGCTTCCAGCCTGGACTTTTTCTTTCCTTGAAGAGGGGTTCAGTGAGAGGCACCTGAAGCATGCAGGAGCTTGCAGGCTGTGTCCCTGACATGTTTTTTCTCATCTTTTGGTGCTCTCTCTCCCCCTGGACAGTCGGTGCAAGGAACGGGTCTGGCCTTCATTGCCTTCACGGAAGCCATGACCCACTTCCCAGCCTCACCGTTTTGGTCCGTCATGTTCTTCCTGATGCTGATAAACCTGGGGTTGGGCAGCATGATCGGGACCATGTCAGGCATCACTACGCCCATCATCGGCACCTTCAAGGTGCGGAAGGAAGTGTTCACAGGTGAGGTCTTTTCTCCTGCCACCTCCTGGGGAAGGGGTAGAGGGTCCCCATTGCCCTGGGGAGTCACTCCAGAAGGGTGTGGACATAACGGATGTGTACTGGGCCCTGCTGGTACAGGGAACGGACCTCATGGTGGAGACCTTGGTTCCCCTTGGGGTGCTCTGCTGACCATGCCCCTTTGCTCCCCACAGTTGGTTGCTGCATCTTCGCCTTCGTGGTGGGACTGATCTTTGTGCAGCGCTCTGGGAATTACTTTGTCACCATGTTTGATGATTATTCAGCCACGCTGCCGCTCACGGTGGTGGTCATCCTGGAGAACATCGCCGTGGCCTGGATTTACGGCACCAAGAAGTAAGGCGTTTGTACAACAAAAAGAATAACTGCGCCGTAACTCCTGGCTAAACCCCCCGACCTCCTTCCAGCTCTTTTCCATGCAACTTTTTCCCCAAGAGGCCAACTCCGACGGAGCGAATGCCCCAGAGGCAGCTGCCTTATAGAGGCAGGAACTCGGTTCACCTTGATCCTCTGGCCCTGCCCTAGGTGTAACCCAGCCCCAGGAGCAGGTCCTTCCTGGGGGTATCTCCTGTTGGTTGTGATGCTCTGTCGCTTGTGATGACCCTTTTGTCTGAGGTTTGAGGTCCTTCTGGAAGGGGACCTTGTTCCCCCCAGTGCCTGCTCCCGTTGCTCATAGGTTGGCCAGAACAAAGGAGGCTGTGGCTAATGCTCAAATGTCTTTTTCCTTAGGAGGTTCCCTCCTACAGGCTTGAGGGACCCTGACACGCTCGCCTGGATGAGCTGGGTTCTTCTTCCGGCTCTGCCTTGAGCATAATTTACAGTGGGGGTTCCTGGGAGGGAGCTTCTCGCTTGAAGGTGGGGAACGGCGTGGTTCCATCTCTTCTTCTCGGCAGGTTCATGCAGGAGCTGACGGAAATGTTGGGTTTCCGGCCCTACCAGTTCTACTACTACACCTGGAAGTACGTCTCTCCCATCTGCATGGCCGTGCTCATGACCGCCAGCATCATCCAGCTGGGAGTCAGCCCGCGGGGCTACCGCGCTTGGATCCGCGCGGCGGTGCGCACCGGGGCCCCCCCCCCCGCCACCGCCCTCCCAGGTCCGGGCTGAGCAGGGGCAGCCGAGAGCTGCAGACCACCCTGCTCTCCACGGCTCTGCTTGCTTCTCCTCCCTGCTCCTGCTGGGAGACATCTTGCCTGTGGCTGTTCATCTTCTGCCAGCAACCGGGTTTGTCTACGCTGCCCAGAAGTCTCCAGCCGGGTCTGACCACAAGTTTGAGTTTGGATTTTGGTTTGCTTCCACAGCTCCATGCTGTGTGCAGGACCGTGCCCTTTTCCTTGATTTGAACCCACCCTCCAAAATAACTTCACGTGGTGACCCTGAGGAGCTGCTCCTGGCTGGAGATGTTGTACCTGCACTCCATCTGGCCACGGAGATGTTGTACCTGGTGTGCATCACCCTTGCTGTAGCAGCCCCTTGATGCTAATATCTGGTCTCTTCCAGGCTGCAGAGAAGTTCCTTTTCTACCCAACCTGGGCCATGGCTATCCTCATCTCGCTCATCATCCTGGCATCCCTCCCTCTGCCTCTGGTCTTCATCCTCCGGCAGTTCCACCTCGTGTCGGATGGCTCTAACGCCCTCTCGGTCACCTACAAGAAGGGCCGGATGATGAAGGACATCTCCAATCTGGAAGATAATGACGAGACCCGCTTCATCCTGAGCAAAGTGCCCAGTGAGACCCCATCCCCCATGCCCACGCACCGTTCCTACCTGGGTCCCGGCAGCAATTCCCCCATGGAAATGAGTAGTGCCCCCAACGGACGGTACGGGAGCGGGTACCTACTGGCCAGTACCCCTGAATCCGAACTGTGATGGTTGCCTGCCAGCCACCCCCACCGGGAGAGGAGGTCACGGGGGAGTGGATCCTGGCTGTCCAGGCAACAGGAAAATTAATTAATAAGGAAGACGAAGAAGAAACCCCTCTTAAAATCGTAACCAAAAGCAGCCATTTCTAAGGTGACATCGGGAAGAAGGGATTGCAGGAGGGGCAGGACTCCTCCGACAACCTTCGGCTGGAGGGCAGGACCCCCCGGGCTTGCCTGTGGGGAATGGAGGAGGAACAAGAGATGCTGCAATATTTTTCCAAGAGTTGTTCTCACGCAGCTCGAATCTGAAGCAAAGAATCTCTCTTTTCTAAGCAGCTGATGGTTGGAAAAAGGACCTGGCATCCCAGCGCTCTTCCCTCCCAGTCTGTTGTCCTTTAGCCGGGAGGAGTCATGGCCTTATTCCAACGAGCACAATTAACCATCGATGTTCATAGCACAAAAAGGTGCTGTTGTTGTCACCATCGTTGTTGTTGTTGTATCTCCTATAGGTTTTTGTAGCTGTGGACGCACCCGGACAACCCCCGGGTTTTGGCCAGGGTTGGCAGGGAGCAGCACGGGGCGGGGGGGGGGGCTGGCGGAGATGCTGCGATGTGTGAGATGGTGGGTGCTGGATCCTTGGTGTCGTTACCACCAGTGTGGGGACGGCGTCTGTGGGTTGCTCTGAGACACGGAGATGCCACGTCCGTGGGATGAGGTGGTCGGCATGCCCCGTGGCTGGGCAGCTGCCGTGCTGAGTGGCAGAAGGACCTCTGAAATGAGTGCGGTTTGGATGTGGGAGCGTGTGTGGGATCTGGGTAGGGTTACCGTGATGGGGGTCAGGAGTGCTCCCCCGCGATTAACTCGTGACACATGGGATGCTCTGCTGAACCAAAATCCCTGGCATAGCGATTGTCTCCTCTTGCCGCTCTCTTTAGATGTCCCAGAGGGGACAAACAAAGCTGTGGGACATCGAGTCCTCCCACAGTCCTGGTTTAGCTCTCAGGAAACCACCCCCTGGCTTACCCCCCCTGCACCCACCAGCTGAGGTGAGCTGGACAGTGAGTATCTGTGGACGTGCGTCCTCATTGCTCAGCTTCGAGCCAGGGGGTCTGCATGGCCTCCTGTCACCCCTCTGCAGGAGCTCACCAGCCTTCGGGTGGGGGTAACCAGCTCTGGGGGACAGCAGGCGTCTGCTGAGCAGCAGTTTTGGGGAGGCAGTGCCAGGGAGCTCTCGATCCAGGCTGGTGAGCCCTTGTTCCAGCCCAGGAGCCTCTCTCGTGCCCATCCACGTTACTGGGGACCAGACTGACGTGACCTTCCGTTGTGTCTCCCCAGGCTGTCTAGGGAAGGTTGGCATCTCCCAGCTCCGAGTCTCTCTCCCACTGGGACTGAAGGTCATTTCCCTGAATCCTACGTGTAGCCAAGCATTTCTGTCAAGGGTACCAGTATTACATGGCATCTTCCTCCTTTCCCCGTGGGGCAGGGGAGCAGCAGCCTGCTTGCACCCTTTCTCCCTCTCAGCACGTTGCTGTGGCCTCCAGAAGCTGAGGGAGCTCCTCATCCTTGGTTCTGCTGGGCTCGGATCATGCGTGATGGCATTTCAGGCCAGTCAGAAGGCCAAGTTCATGGCCACGGGCCCTTGTCTCCGCTTTCCTGTCGATGGGCTTTCTTCCACCTTGATTCTCCTTGTGGCTGGGAGGTGAAGGCAGAAATTATCCTGGTCCATTTGCCACATCCTTGACTCCTCTTAGCCTCCCTGGGGCCGGGAGGTGCCCCACAAGGACACTTCTCTTGTGGGTTGTGATCCTGTATTTATAGTCCTTCTCCGTGGGCTTGGCTGGTGACCTGGAGACTCTTCCTGGACAATTAGCTCAGGTCCTTCGTTAACTGATTTTCCAGGGGGAAAATGGAGGCATGGAAGCAGTCCAGTCTTTGATGGCTCTGAGAAGCGCCAGGTCAGGATCAGCCGTGCTCTTGTCTCTCCTCCAGCAGTCCCCCTGTCACCATCCCCGGCGCTGTCTTGCTCCTTGCCCTGCCCATGCAGAGGGACACAGAAATATCCCCACGGCATCATCTCTGAATGGGAGAAGCACAAACCCATGGTGTTCCCCACCATTAGCCAAGATGTCCCCTCCCATCTCTTCTTTCTCCCTCTGTCCCCAGTTTCCTTCACCCAACCAGCAAAACACGAGCCTAACCATTGCCCAGTGTCACCTTCCCGATGCCCCTGAGCCCAGGGGACGGACTCCCACCGTAGCTCCCATGGAGTTAACGGAGCAGGTCACCTCCTGTGGCCCAAGTGCTCAGTGCCATCCGCTCCCGTGGCGTGATGCTCCTCGAGCCCTGGGGGGAAGGATCCGACCCTCCGTCGCTCCCGTCACCAGTCCCAAACCAGCCAGGGAGGCGTTTGCTTTCCTCCCCTCTTCTTGCAGCATCGATAAGAGGCAAAGTCAATAAGAAGGTAACAAAAAAAAAAAAAAGCTATATTATATATATATAAAATATATACAGAGCGAGGAGATGGAATAATAACGTAGAGATTCTCTATTTCTATTGTATATTTATTCTGTAAATGTCACTGTAAATGCTGTTAAATGACAAAACGTATTCCAAAGTGGCCTGTGACCTATTTTCATCCCCCGTGCTGTACAGATCAATTCTCATTGTACATTGGGACATATTTTTACCTTTTTATTTCTCGTGCGTGGTGGGTGGCTGTCTGTCCATCCATCCATCCCCCTGCCCCCAGCCCCAGGGGGTCCAGCTGCCCTTGGGGATCCAGCAAAGAGGAGGAGGAGGAGGAGGAGGGGGAGGGACGTCGCCTTTATTTTTATCCGTGGAGATACCGTATTTCTTCGTGGCATTTGCTCGGTGTTAGGCACGGGGTGTTGTTGGGGGGGTGGGGGTCTGTGTGTGGGCGTGTGTTAAATTCTCAGTGGTCCGTGTCGTCGCCGTGTGAGCGTGCGCGTGTTCGTCCGTAGCTGCCGTGCGTGGGGCTGTGCGTGCGTGGATGTGTGCGCGGGTGCCGTTTGTTCAGGATCCACTTCTCGCTGTACCCGGTCACTTTGGGAGCCTGTGTTGGGGGTTTCTCCTGCTCGCTGGGGCAGGTTCTCCCTCCACACACCTTCACGGGGGTCCGGGCTGCAGATCGGGCCAATCCCCGGTGGCTTTTAGCCCTAGAAATCATTTTTTATCCTCTTTTTTTTTTTTTTTTTTTAAATTTTTTTTTTTCTCCACAGAGGCACAGGGAATAGCTGCTAGTTGTGAGCACAGGCACTTTTCAGTTTTCCTCCAGGTGGTGGGAGAAGGCGGGGGGAACCGCTGCCGATATTCCTGTCCCCCCACGTCAGCTTCCCGCTTGGTTCCCAGCCCCGATCCTGCTGCTGGGGGCAGGATGGGGTCCCTGGCTGGGGGACAGGGAGGTGCTGGGTAGATCAGGAGGGGTCAACACCCCCCTCTGCCCCGTCCTCTCTCTGGGGAGGGGTTAAGTGGGTCTGGAGAGGGGATGGCTGGTGCTGAGGGCAGAAAGGAGCTTTGCAGGAGGGTGCCCAGCCCATGATGGTGGCTCTGTGGGTCCGAGGGGACGTGCAGTGCCCGTAGGGCAGGACCTGGGGTGCTCCGGCCCCGAGCGTCGGGCTGCGCTGCCGGTGCTGTGGGCAGGGGCTGCATCTGCCCTTGATGCTGGTGCAATGCAGAGGGGATGGCTGGAGCCGGCTGTGCTCCGCTGATTTGCACCATCCCGGGGTGTCCCTTGGCCCCTTCCCCTCAATCCCTCCGAAAGAGCCCCTGCTTCACCTCCTGGCACCCACCCAGATCCTGGAAGGTCACGTTAAATAAACCCCAGCACCTCCCTGGAGCAACTTCCACTGCCTTCCCTCTGTCCCCGTCCCCCCCCCCGCCCCCGAGCCCGGGTCTCGCTGGTGGGAGTGGGGAGCAGAGCCGGGTGGCCTTGGTGGCTGGAGGGGGACATGGCACAGCCCGGACAGAGCCATGCCACTTCCCCTGTGGGCAAGCACAATGCTGACAACCCCCTCCTCTACAGGTAAAAGCACAGATCTCGTAGTAACTCGTCCCATGTATCCTCGTAGCTGGTGTATTTACCACGCGTGCTGTGCCGTGCCGTGCCGGCCGGACTCCTCAGCAGTCGAGAGAAACCCTGTAACAGCTGTAATGGAGTCTGATTAAAAGTCTCTTCTTACCAAATCTCTTCTCACCGAGTCTTTTCTCTGCCTCTGTTTCCTTTCTTGGGGTGGGCTTTGGGGTTTCTCTGAGGTTGGGGGTCACAGAGAGCTAAAGCTATGGAACTGGGGCTGTCGGCACCCATGGGCGTCGGTGTCTCCTTCCTCCCCTGTCCTGCCACCGCTACTGTCCTCCTGTCTCCCCTCATCCTCCAATTCCCTTCCTCCACCCAGCAGCAGCCCCTGCAAGGGGCTCGCTCAGGGCACGACTGCCCGCGGGTGCTTCAGGAGCATCGTGGAGGTGATCTTCAATCCTGGACCAGTTCAACCAGTACACACTGGCTTTATGGGGTGCATAGACTGGTAAGACATAGTGTCTGTTCCTCTAAACAATGTCCTGCTAATGTTGCTGGTGGCTTATCCTGAGCACTGGGGGTACTGGGAGTCTGGACACCCTTCCTGGGGAAGGACCAGAGAATTCCAGCAGCCCCAGTTGACTTTAGCTGCTGGGTATTAGCTTGGTAACTGGCTTGGTGGAGAGTGGGGCTTCTCTTCCCTCCACCTTTTGTTTGGCTTCTCCAGGGCTGATTCAGCCCCAGGGAGCATGAGGAAGGGGGGAAGAAAACAGAATGGAGGGGACCAGGTGAGACCCACCAGCACCAGGGATGCTCTCGGGGTACCACTGTGGCTGTGAGCTGAGCAGCCGCGTAGGAGCAGGGCAGGTTCTCTGAGCATCTCTGCATCACCTGGAGATGTCGGTGCAGGATCGGGGCTAGTGTCTGCAGCAGGGGCTGCAGGAGCAGCACTGCCCGTGGTGGAGACAGGAGGTGACACACGGGTTATCTTTGCCCAGAGGCTCTCCAGAACCTGGCTCTGGGGGTAAAACATCCCCCAGGGGTGATAACCAGGGTGATGGCACACGCAGGGCAGCGCTGACTCCAGCACGGCCCCGTCTGTGGCAGCAGGGATGGAGATGCTCCCAGCTCCTCCTCAGCGAAGTGGCACAGTGGAGGGCTGCAGGATTACAGGTGCAGCATCCCTCGAGCCGGGCTCAGGGTGATGCCCAGGGCTTTGTGGTACCCACCTGTGGTGCTCACTGCTGTGCTGAGCTGGCCGGCCTCAGCCCGCCCCTCTGTGTTTGGGGAGAGGCTTGGACCCCAGACCCAGGGAGGGGACATGTCCCCACCTCTGGACTGTGAGGACAAGGTGCTGGCAGGCTGCTGCCATGCCAGCTTGTCCCCAGGCCACCCCCAGTGTGGAGGAACCTCGTTTGGTTTTATCCCTCTTTCCTCAGCACCTGCAAAAGCAAACCCTGCAAACCCCCCGAGCAGTGGCTCTGCTGCATCTTTGGGATCACAGCTGCTGGGGGGGTGTCTGGGTGAGCTGTTACCATGGAAAAGCCCCAGCCAGGAGGGTGAGGGGGGCAGGGTTTGGGTTCACCCACCCTGCAGAGCGATGAGGGCTGGGAGCGGGTCTGGAGGGACCAGAAACACGCAGGTCCCGGTGCCAGGGGCTCCCTGCAAAATAGATGGATGAAACTAACTGAAAAGGGTGATTATGGCCCTTGCGGGACTAGAAAAAAGATCCAGAGATATGGGACCAGATGTAAAATTTAAGCTAAATACATGCTTTGAAAAAAATAATTGAATTTCCCATGACAGTGAGGCAGGGAGTCTTCAGAGACTAGTGGGGGGCGAAGGCTGGTGCCATGGGATTGCGGGGTGGTTTTCCGATGTCCCATCTCAAAACAGCTCTGGACCAGGGTATGGACACACGGTGGAGCTGCTAACAGCAACATCTCGCTGTGGTTCCCCAAACATCTCAGAAAGAAAAAACGGGGACAGTTATCCTGACTCTTCTAGACAGGGAGACAGAGGCACAGCACCAGGTCATGAACCGCTCCCAGCCGTTCCAAAGGCAGACGATCCCCAGCCCCAGCCCGCTCCAGCCGAGCCTCCTCCCGCTCCCAAATTGCTTTTACGGAGCCAAATTGCATCAACGATGACATGGATGGAGCCAGATTCGCCGCCTGAGCCACCCTCCGCCGCCTGCTCCTTCCCTTGCCTCGGCTCCAGCCTCCGCTGCAGGACCCACAAGATGGCACTGTGTGACAGCAGCATGGGGACAATGCCACCCGCCTCCTCGGGAGAAATTTGGGGTGCAGGCCGCACGTGGGGGTCGGGGGATGAGCTAGCTCTTCTTCCAGATGGAGGTCTCGGAGGGATGGGGCTCCAGGCTCTGTTCACGCAGCCCAAGTACCTGTGCTCAGCTGGTGATGAGCAATTGTGGCCGAAAGATTCACCCGGCAGAGACGAACCTTGCCCAGGGCTTGCAACGGCTTCTTGGAGAAGACCCACCTCTAACACAGCATCCCAGAAGGTTGCCTGGGGCATCAGCACCCTGCAGCACCGCGGCTGCCACCACCCACAGGCTGGGGATGGACCTGTCCCACCCAAAGCAGAAGGGAAGAGGGCAGAGACCTTGGGTGCAGCACCTTGGCACCGCTGAGCTCAGCGTAGCTTTTTATTACTGGAATCTGGAGCTGGAAGCACCTGAAGAGGTTGGCTTGTCCACCTCTACCCCAAAACAGGATTGTTTCTCCCTCAAGTGAGCTGCAGACCACTTTCCTCCTCCACCCCTCCATGGATGGAGGCGTTGCGTGATCCCAGCGTGTCCCCAGCCTCTCCTTTGGGCCACGCAGCCGTCCGAGCATCCCACGCTGTGTTGGCCTCTGTGTGCCAAGCCGGGGACGTGTCTGATGTGCTGGGCCACGGGCAGGGCTCAGGGTGCTGGGCCAGGGCAGGGGCACAGACAGTGCAGAGACCCGTGGCGGGGGGGAACCCAGAGACCCCTTACCACATCCTCAGGACCCACCCAAGTGCTGTGGCTTTCCAGGTTGGAGCTGATCCTCCTTGAGATCTTCCGGGTCCTGCTCTTCATTCCATCCTTCACTTGGATGTTGTCTGAGATGCCTTCAGCCTGGCAGGAGGTCCCTGCAGAAGTGACTCCCTCTTGCTCCAAAAAGGCCCTTATTCATCAAGCTCTTTCTATTTTCTCTCTCTTTTTTCTTTTTTTTTCTTTTCTTTTTTTTTTTTTTTTTTTTTTTCATGGACATTAAAAATCTGAAGGCATATTTAGAGAGCAGACAGCTTTGGGCGGGTGTTGCTGGCTAAAAGATCTCTTCCTTCCCCAGATACAACCCATTTGTCTGCCTGGCCACCTCCTCCCACCCCAGGAACGGCCGCGCTTGGGTGCACGAAGATCTCCCTGGGATGAAAGTCGCCGGGTAAAATATTAGCATCAGGTCGCAGCATTCCATCCTCCTGGCCAAACTCGCATTACCGATGATGAGGAGCTGAGCTGCGATGCCTGGCCGGTGATGCAAGGCTCGATTTTTCCAGCACGGTTTTCCCTCGGGCTCCAGGCTCTCCCGCTGGTGCAGCCCCGCGTGGTTTGGGTGTGGAGCTACGCCAGCCTCCACCCGCTCAGGATCCGGCCCTGGAAGCTGTCGAGTTGCAGTTACAGTTGGAGCAGGGCTTTCTTGGTGGTAAGATATTAAGCGCGGCTCTCATGCCTTCCTGGCTTTTTGGGTGGAGCGTTGGCCCCAGCCACCCCCACCCCCACCCCCGGTAAGGGGGTGAGCATGTCACCGAGGGGACAAAGCTGGGCAGGGGGTGAGGAAGGGACCTGGGGCCCCGG
>JAVJGJ010000035.1:1779915-1789921 GCA_035590215.1 Microhierax caerulescens
AAAACCCCAACCCCCCCCTAAAAAAAAAACAACCAAAAACAAAAAACAAACTTCTAAAAAGCATTCCCCTGGCAGCTACTAGTGGGTTGGACTCTGACGCGGGTGGGTGACCTGGTCCATGAAGAAACAGCAAATAAAAAAATCCCTGCTTGAGGTCTCTCTCTGCAGCTTGAGCCAGTTCTGCTGGAAGAGTCCCCACTGAGCAAACTGGTCGTGAGGGCCCAGGTATCACAGTGACGCTGCTTCTTGATGGACAAGACTCATCCAACCTGAACCCACTCTCCTGACCCAAAGCTGCATACAACTTTGGGTAAATTATTTTCAACGACCAGCCCATCAGTTCTCCTTCTCTGCCCTCTCTGCACTAGTGCAAAGTCAGTTCGCCCACGAGCTGTGCACCACCCAGGTGCCCAACCTGGTGGACCCACATCGTGGCCCTTTCGTAAGGGTCCACTGGAAATTACTGCTGAACCACAGCCCGTGGTTTCCTTCCTTTAGTTTACACATTTCTTGCAGCCAAGAGTGGTTACAGTTTTCGTCCTTGATTCACCCTGACCTGCCCAAATCCTGCCCAGGTGCCTCCATCTGGGTTTGGATCTGGTCTACTACTTTGAAGGTCCACACCTTTCCTTGCAGGCAGCATCTGCTGGTCCCGCAGCATCTCACTTTAGCTGCTGCACCACTGAGTGCCCGTCCCGTGCCCAGGTGCCACAGCAGAAGCTCGGAGCTCTGCTGCCGTGAGCAATGCCAGTAACAGGCCAGGGGCTCTGGGCACACATCGGCTTCGGTGGGAGTTTGAAAAACACCACAACTCCTGGGGCCACAAGCTGGTAACGCCCCCAGTTAGATGGTACGGACAGGCAGATTGAATTAGGTAGGCAAACAGAAAGGCTGCAGGAGTCTTATCACTAAATACAATTAGCTCTACTTGAAAAAACAAACCACTGCCAAGTCTGCAGTTGCTAGTACAGAAATCTGACTTGAATACAAAAATAAAGACCAGTAATGATCAGGATAATTAACATCTAACAGTACATTTCTCAGAACCCTCATCAGCAACTGACTTTCACAGTTCTCTTGGAAGCACAGCATTCAGCTTCATCGCTCCAAACATGCTGAAAGATGATGCTGTTGTCCTCCTTTTAAAAATATATTAGAGCTGTCATTATTAAAGGATGCTCCAAAGAAAGTGCAAGGCAAAAGGATGCCCACCTCCATGCAGGAGCCAGGCAAAGAGAGATAAGGGAACACAGAAAAAAATCAGGATACAGAAAGAGACAGCAAGCATTTAAGTGACGATGCAGCACAGTGCAGCAAACCTCATCGCTAACAGCATGCCACAATTTTTCCTTTAGTATTGAAACAATTTTCTTGTCAATATTTTGTTTTGGCTTATGATTTTATTGAATGTTGCAATAACGAGCTATGTTTCCAGTAAGTGCAGAAATTAATGAGTCAGACCCTGGACAAGAGCAGAAAAATCTGAGGCCAATTGCCACTTCTATGACAGATCCGGTTCAGAGCCTGGGACCGATCCAGCCAAGCCCTGAGCACCTTCAGCTCAGGGGCTTCGGCAGAGCAGCTGGGCACCCGCAGCACCCGGGGTCTGGGCATCCTGCAGCACCAACCTTCGAGTCAGTCTTCATCCTCCAGCTGGGGAGTGGAACTGGGTGTAGGACAGCGAACTTTGGGCAGGATTAAACCCCAGCACTGTGACTACCTCTACTTTTAAGATGATTTCCAGGCAGCGTCTTCCCCAGACGCTAAAACAGCCCCAAGCCCACGTGAAGGACGGCAGGGGCAGGGCCACGGCCCAGTGGAGGTACCTGGGGGGGGGTGGGGGGCGGCCGTGGGGTCCTGCCCCCAGCCCTGCCCACGGCTGGGCTTGCCGAGCACCCAGCCAGCGCGAGCAGCTCCTCAGGCAAAATCTAAAGGCCCCAAAACACAGGATTTACTGCTGGTTCAACACAAACCCACAAAGAGTTTCTCGCTCTCAGGAAGCTGAACATCCATTCAGTCAAGAGCAAAACAAGAAATAAAGACATTTATTGCCTAGTCCGAGTGCAAGTGCTCACGCTTAATCCCAGAAAACTACTACTTTAAACTGAGTGAGGTTTGTGCTGGAAAAGGCTAGTTCGAAATGGCTCACCAACAGAAGAATAAAGCCCCTGTTTCCGAAGAAATAAAGAGTGCTGAACAGCAAATACAACAACAATTTCTCATTAATTAAAACCAGCGTAGCTTCTACTGAAATGACAGACAGATGGATAAACAAAAACAATAAAGGAAGGACGGTAGTAATAATTGTCAAATGCTTCAATGGCAAAGGAGGAAATAGATGCATGATTTGTTTTTAAAGGAGGACAGGGATGGATGGAGCCGGCCTGGGGAAGGGCGGGGGGCTGCAGGTGAGGGCTGGGGCGCAGGACCTGCCCGCTGCCAAGCTCGGGCACAGTGACAGCTCTCGCAGTTTGGAAAACCTGTCGGTGGCAGCTAAAGAAAGAGACTTTGGCTATAAAAGGGACTGTTTCTATTCTGAACACTATGAATTAACACAGCTCGCTTAACGAATCGATGGGTTGCTTATGCAAGGAATGAAGCACAGGTGGAAAATGTTGTAGATGAGCCCTAAGCAGGGAGCACCCCTCCAATAACCCCGTCTGCAAGGAACACTCACAGAAGCAGCCCAGCAGCTTCCCAATGCACAAGATGGGGGAAAAAAATGTATTTCCCCGTGTCCCCCAAATCTGCAACACAGCGCACACAGCCTGAGACCCTGGGACACAAAGGGGGGTGTTTTTTCTGGGGTGCTGCTTACGCATGGATTATGCATGGATCTACTTGTGTGCAGATTACGCATCTCTGCCCGCATGGAAGTCATGCAATGGTGTTGCAGCCGGTCCCTGCTGGAAGGGGACAAACACAGGCACCTTCCCCACCAGCCCTCAGAAGATGACAGCTTGTGGCCACTCACGGGAGCAAGGCTGTACTTCCCAGAGCAGGGGATGAGATGGTTTCCCCTCCAGTCTGGGCTGAAAACACAGCGTCTGAGATTTCCGCAGCCTGTTTTGCAGTCTGGTGCTGGTTTGTTCCTTTGGATATACTTCAGTAGGAAACAAATCTTTAAACAGCCTTTAAATCTCTCGCCCTCCTCAGCGAGGATGGTTCCAGCTGGTGAATCATCCCAGCTGCTGAGCTGCATCCCACAGCACAGGGCAGCCGTGGCCGGTGGGGAACGGCCCCAGGACAGCGATCAGAAAGCTGAAAATGCCGGATGAGAAGGCTGGTGGCACTGCCCTGGGACACCAGACACCTTGGTCGGCTCCCTTGCGGGGAGGGAAGACGTGCAGATCTGATTTGGCGTGCGCCAGCCTGCCCTGGGCCAGCTTTAACAACGTGAGAGGATGAACAGAATAGTGGGAAAACTGAGCATCAGTTTAGGTCCACAGCCAGGGTAAACTGGAAAATCAGGATTAACTTTCTTCAACATAAAAGTCTTCAGACAGTCAAAACCGTCAGTTTTGAACACTAAACCCCTACAGACCTAATTCACCCTTTCCTGCCCTTTGTTTTAATTTAATTGAGTAGCAGGAGAGGAAAACTTAAACCTTCCTGCAACCTACATCTGCCAGAGCCCTTGGAGCTCAGGATTCAATTTGCTTTCATCAGGAAAGGAGGGAAGAAATTTTAAATAAAAAGATTTAAAAAAAAAAAAAAAGTGAAAGAAATGAGACAAACCAACATGACCACAGGGGAAGGCAGAGGAAGGCTGGCAAAGTAACAGCCACGCATCTGCAGACAGCAGATCTGCCAGAGGGCTGCAGGATCGGGCCCCGCCGGTGCCCGTGCCCCAGCAGCTTTTTCAAGGGCACATCGTCCGTGCGCGGCTGCAGTGGGGCGCGCTGCGGTGCTGGCACAGGGTGGCCAAGCGCCTGGCAGGGACCAGGTTAGTGCAGGATGGGTGCCAGGCGCAGACCAGCCGAACGCAGAGCTGGGGTTTTGGTGCTCTTCTCCAGAGCTTCACCTTGCTGGCATGCATGGGGGGTGGTCGCCATCCCCGGCAGAAGGCACAGACATGGGATTCAGCTTCCAGCCTGACGGGCGGGGGATGGACGGCAATGCCGTCACCTGGAGGGGTTTGTGCCCCTCCTTTAGTGCCATAACAACCTTTTGGCCATTGTGGAAACCAAGGCACGGAGCTGAGTGGCCCACCCAGCGTCACCCCTGGCACAGCACAAATCCCCTCTGCTCATCTCTGCTGCGCTGCTGCCCCACGCGCCTTCGGAGGCCACTTGTGACGCTGGTTTTTCACAAAGCTGTGTCCGTACCTCCCAGTAAAGCCATCGGGCGGCTGCTGCTGTCCCACAGGAGTGATCCACGGGCCAGACTCCCTGCTGCCGAGCTGTCCTGAGGCCTGGGGAGGGGTGCTGGGGGAGGGGTGCCGGGGGGGGGGGCAGATGCTGGTGGGGGGTGAGCCTCTTGGCTGCAAACAGGAAAAAAGGGGAAAAAAGAAGAATGGGGACAAGAAAAAGCGAACCAGCAAACCAAAGCGGGGTTAGTGTAGGACCTACCCAAAGGTCGTGCTGGAGCAGCTGGAGGCCCAGCCCCTGGAGGCAGCACCAAAGGGGGCTGGGGGGGGTGCTTGGAGGGGGCAAGTGGGATTGTGTGAACCCACATCCTGGGAAATGTGGGGGGATGGGCCCAGCAACACCGCAGCAGACCCTGGGGATTTGGGGGGCTGGCTGACGGCTGGGCTGTGCCAAGCCTCGGGGTATCACCCTGCTGTGGTCGGGTGGCAGATCTGCACCCAAAAAAACAGGGGCTGGGGAGAGACCCGTGTCCCACGGAGGGTCTGCGAGGGTGGGGGGGGGCTGGAACCCGCCGGCCACGTGCAATCGAGCCGATATATGATAAATCGAGATGGGAGAGCAGTTTTCTCTTGGTGGCTTTGTCTGGGGGACAGTGATTAAACAACAACAAGCTTGGCTGTTGTTATTTATTTTTAGTCGTGCTAATTTTTTTTTTTTTCCCGAGGCTGGGAAGCTGCTTTCCAAGGCAGGTCCCTGGGGGATGTGGGCAGCAGGTCTCGAGCCAGCACACAAAATGGCTTTGAACGGAGAGGAGGAGATGGGAGTTAAAAGCCGAGTCGTGTCCCTGGTAAATCAATGGCCCTGGTGGGGGATGTTTCTAGCAAGCCACGAGCCCTGCTGTGAGCTTTTAGCCGCCTGCAGGAGTGATTGAACCAGGAGCGGTGATATTTTTCGGCAGCCACTTGGTGCGTGGCCGGTGCTGGTCCCCAAACTGCTGCTGGGGGATGATGCTGGGTTCCCCTGAACTGGTCCGTCGTGGCAGCCCGGGAGGTGGGGACATCTGCAAGCCCTGGGATTTAGGGACTTGAATCCCAAGGGTTTTTCTGGGATGTGGGGCTTTGAAAAGCCTCCGTGTCTGGGCACTACTCACCCAAGCTGCGCAGTGATGCTCGATGGAGGATGCGACCTTTATTTCGGGGGAAAGGAGACACTTTTGGAGCTGTGTTGGGTCTGCAGAGGGGAAAGCTGGGTCAAACCCATGGCTGGGAGCTGGGCTTGGGCTTTGCAGCAAAATCCCTGGCTGGGAAGAGCAGCTCCATGGCTTATCGTGTGGATCAGGTGCTGCCTCTCCGTCTGCCGGCCCCTCGCCTGGAAGCTGGGTCCTGGCACATGGGTAGAGGCGGTGCTGTGACTCAGAGCTCCAATCAATGTTAATTAATTCAATGATAATGAATGAGAAGGAGAGGGAGACAAGAAAAAACACTGTGGGATATTAATGCACCAGGCTTGGCTTTGGGTCATCTGGCTTGGGGTTGGCCTGGGAAGTTTTGGTCCAGAGCACATTTCTGGGAGGAGAGGGCTGCAGGGATGGCTTCTTTCTTCTCCTCTTCGTTTTTGCCCTCAAAATCACCCTGACTCCACGTGTGGTTTCTCTCAGAGAGTCATTTCCCAAGTCTCTATCTCAGGGTCCATTCTGAGGCTTTTTTAAAACATTTTTTCCTGATTTACTGATGGAATAGCAGCATTTTATCCCTCTGGAGAAGGCCATTTCACTTTGTAGTTACACTATTTTCTGCACCCTGCAAAGCCTGGGTCCCCTGGAAGCTCAGTCTCGCCCTCCCTCTCCTATTTCTCCACAAATAGCTGATGAAAGCAGCGTCTAACGGTGTGTTTATTACTTGTGTCTTTAATTGCAGACACCTGCCAAGACGTCCTCTCTTCCAGTTACCCCCAGGGTGAGGTGGTCACCTTCTCCTGAGCCCCAGCTGGATGCAGGCAGCGCCCCGGCGAGGGATGCCTTCCCGGAGGGATGCTTTCCCCGAGGGATGCCTTCTCCTAGGTGGAGGGATGTGTGCCCCGAGGGATGCTTTCCCCAAGGTGGAGGGATGCTGTCCCTGAGGCTAAGGGATGCTGTCCCCAAGGGATGCTCTCCCCAGGGCTCAGGGATGCTCTTCCTGGGGCCAAGGGATGCTCTTCCTAAGGCCGAGCGATGCATTCCCCCAGGGATGCTCTCTGCAAAGTGCGGGGAGGCTCTCCCCAAGGCCAAGGGATGCATTCTGCAAAGAAAATGCTCTCCCTGAGGCTGAGGGATGCTCTCCCCAAGGAGCTTTGCTTGCCCACCACAGCAGCCCAAAGCTCCAGCCGCCAGCTCTGTGGCCAGGGGGGTTGGCAGCCTCGTCCCCCCCCATGAGGTGCCACAGAGCAGCAGGGCTGGGAGGGGGGGGGTCAGGGTGCTGGGGGTGGCCCCACTCCCCTGCCTGCTGCCAGCCCTGCCACGTACACGCTGCCCCTCCCCAGCACCCCCCCGGGCTGCCCCCCTCCCCTCGCCCACGCTTTCGGATGCACCTCGCCCCTCCACCTCCGGAGACTCGCCAGCTGCTCACCGGGACATCGGTGCCCGCGGCTCCATCCATGCTCTGACCCCCTCCATCGTCACACGGCCGCTGGGGACCCCCCTCTGGGGTTTCGAAGGCTCCGTCGAGGTGCTGTGAGTGGGTCGCTGCACCATCGCCCCCCTCCCGTGGGTGAGGAGGATGGGGGGGACAAGCGGGTTGGTTGGGGCGCAGGGATGGGGATGGGATGCAATAGGTGAGCGAGGTGGGGTGGACCTGGCTGGCCTGGAAGGGTCAGTGTCTTTCTAATGCTGTTACATATCTCTGTGACCAAGGCAATACTACCCCCATTTCCGTCTGCCCTGTACGCATGCCTCTACCTGTCCGACCGTACTAGAGTCCGAATAAAGACATCCACGAGCTGAGTCAGCTCCCGTACCCCCTCCTGCCTCCATCTTTCCTCGCCGCCAGCTCCCTGCGTGCCCACGGAGCCCTGTCCCCACCCTGGGTGTCCCTGGCAGCAGGGATGGTGACTTCAGCAGCGGCATTGCCTGGATGTTGTGGCCGAGCTCCTGGCTTTCTTGCATGGCTTGGAGCAGAGCCCACTGGAAAGCCCATGGCAGACTGTTTTCAACATCCACACGATACTGGTTTGTTGAAGGAAAGGCACTGCAGAGCTGACAAACGCATTGGCTCTGACGATCAAAGATGAAATAATCAGCATTATGGCCACAGCGGTGCCATCCTTAGGTTTCAGGATGAACACTGCATGGGGGTGAATAGACTGGTCCTCCCCAGGCTGTCAGGGCTGCCTGGCTGCAGAGCCGAGCAGGTGACACTAAGCTGATTCATGGATCTAGGGTTAATATTTCCCACCCTTTGGGGGCTGGGGATGCTCCCTGACCAGCTCCCAGAGAGGTTTAAACGCTCCGCACCCCCCGAGGCACAGCGTGAGCTGCCCAAGAGACCTGGCACTGCTCCGATGCTCCAAATCACCGCTGCAGTGAGTTGGAGGGGCCTCAGCAGACCCACCAGGATGGAGATTTTTGGGGCTTTACCTGCTGACAACCCACCCCAAGGGCACAAGGTCTTTTATTTGAGACCCATTGCGCAGGGAGAGGCTGGGAAGGATAAAACCATGGGGGTGGGGTGGGTGGGGGGAAATGGAAAAGCTGCCACAAAATAAAGGAAGCCATCACAAGTGTAAGCAATCAGTGGCCGGGGGCCAAAGAGTAATTAAAGCAAGAGCCTTCCTGGGAGGCTGGGGGTGAGGTGTTCTGCTTCCCACTGCGGCTGCAGGGAGCCCTGGCAAGAGCCCGGTGGTGCTGCTGAGCGTGCTGGGCCCTTCCCCAGTATGGCTGTGGTCACGGATGGATCGTCAGGATCGATGCTGAGCGCTTGGGTTGGCTGAGCCGGGGTGCTCGGTCAAGTGATGCTGAACACCTGCATCCCCCCCGCAGGGTCCTGCTCACGCAGCGTTTGGGGACCGTGAGCGCTCGGAGCATCTTGGCGGTGCTCAGGACCTGCCAGGATGCTTGAGGGTGGCCCCAAGGGGCCCAGGACAGCCTGACTCTTTGGGAGGTGGGTTTAGGGACAGGGTGGTCACGGTGTGGGTGGTCGGTATGAAGCTGGCTGGACATGTCCCCTCCAGTGTCCTGCAGCAGCAGGATGAGGTCCCTTCTCCCACCTGGACAAAGCCTCTTCCCATCACCGCTCTGCACCACAACGGCTGTTTGAGACTCGATCCCCACCGACCCCTGTGCAAACAATTAATCGGGAGGGACAAACCGGTGGCTCAGGGACCGCGTGTGTCCCCAGGGATCCCCCAGCTCTCCAGGGTGCCCCTCTCCTTCCTCCTCCCTCTTTGGCTGCTGGCTGGGAGAGAGAGGTGAGTCCCCGAGAGAGGTGAGTCCCCCTGCACCCCCCCTGGGGGCTATAGGGGGAGGGTGTTATGGCCCCAGCCTGGGAGTGGGGCAGGAGGGTGGGAGTGGGGCAGGAGGGTGGGAGTGGGGCAGGAGGGTGTGAAGTGCTGCCGAGCCTTTCCGAAGCTGCACAAAGGTGGACGTGAGCCATCACCCAGGTAAGGTCCTTCATCCCAGGACAGCGTGGGTGTCACAGCAGGGGGGTGAAGCCCCCACCCCAACCCCACAGCCAGCGCAGGGCTTCCTGAGCTCGTGCTCTGGATGCTCCGTCACGCTGGGCACAGCCATGGGCACCCTGAATTCCCAATGGACTGTGGAGACACAGGAGGGTCGTGGGGGGTGGGGGGTGGAGGTGGGAGAGGGCAGACCCCCACAGGGGCAAAACCCTCTTGGGGAAGCACCAGGGCCAGCCATGAGAGAGCTCCCGGTGGGAGCACAAAGCCCAGAGGGGAGCAGAAAGGCTGGTTTATCGATGTCCCCGTGAGGAATTCAACCCATTTTTGGACCCAGGCATCCAGCTTCCCAGTGGGATGGTCCCGGCGTTCCCCATATCCCCACGGAACAGCCCATCCCTGCTGGTGGGCGATCCCAGCCGAGCCCAGCTCCAGCAGCCCCAGCCCGGGGCTGGCAGGGGTTTCGTTAGTGCCGCTGCTCGTTTGGAGCCATGAGGTTTGGGTTTGGGTTCGGGCGCTTCTGGCACGACTCCCCTCTTGGCCCGAGTTTCTTGGCTCTCCATCCCTCTTAGGTATAAATCCAGCACCAGCCAAGTGGGAGAGGGGGGACAAGGGATGGGGACAGAGCCTCGCACACCCTGACACCAGCCCCTTTCTTTTCCCAAATAAAAATCACCCTTTCCCCTTTTTCCAGGAGCATTTTTGACACTTTTCCTTTATTTCTGAAGCCAAGAAAAGACCAAGCAGGGAAGGAGGCGCACACAGCACCCAGGGACACACAGCGGGGGAGCGAACACAAGCAGAAGGACCTGATCTAGAGGTGGGGGACAGTGACAGCATCCCCCGCCTCGGCGCTGGGATTAGCCATGGGGTGCACTTAAAGGAATTTTGATCAGCGGAAGATGCTGCCGTCAATAAAAACAAGCGAGAGGCTCCGTGGCACCGCGCCAAGGCGACGAGCGCGTGATTTTTAATCTCGGAAAGCAGCTCCTGGGGGGGGGGGGGACGACGACAGTTTGCGGCCGGGCAGCGGCTCCCGAGAAGCTACA
>JAVJGJ010000035.1:1796787-1838738 GCA_035590215.1 Microhierax caerulescens
CTACAACCATGAGGTACCAAAGCACTAGCAGAAGAAATTGTCAAGAAGAAAGGTGATGCTTTGGCTAGAAATAATTATTTGCGAACGCTTTGTGAAGGGGGGGAGGGGGGGCGGGTAAAGTGTCTGTCTGGTGATGGGATCTATAAAAATTTGAAGTTCTTTTAAAAAAGGGAAAACGGATGAATGTATCTACCCGCCAACGGTATCATTTTATCATATTTTTGGCCCATGCTATATTAAAGAGAAAAACAAGGTAATTGGAACATGCATCAACAGTTTTCCATGAAATAAGAGTTAAAAGAAGTAATAGAACTAATCACTGTCTCCTCAAATCAAGTAGAAAACATTTCAATGCACTAATTAGAGTAATTAGAATAATAAGACTGCCTATATGTGGTAAGACAATGTGTACAAACAACTTTATTTAATGTATACTGGTAATCAGCGATGCGTGCGTGCTTGAATGCTTAGTGCAATAAAATTCACCCCCGTCCGCCCAAACAATCAAATACAAATTAGTTTAATGATTGTGCCTGCTTGAACGTCTTGGAAATCCACAGGCAGAGGGAAATAAATAGCACCATCCTTGTTCGTACGTCTCCCCTACTGACCAAGGAGCTGATGCCTCCATGGACTTGGCAATGAATGACTGTAGACATGAATGAATCAAGGAGGGAAAGAGAATTAATGAATGAGTCAGGCTGGCTAAAAACAAGTCCTAACTTTTAGACGAGCGCCTCTTACAACTCCCGGGACGGGGAGGGACGGGATGGGGAAGAGGAGGGGGAGAGCCGTCTCGCCATCACTTTTACGAGCTGCCAGGATTTACCGCCCTGCGAGGAGGAGGAGGGGAAGCAATTGTCTCTCCAGGTCCATTGTCTAATCAAAGGGAGCCCAACTTTAAAGGCTTCCCAGAGCCGACGGGGACATGCATCATTAAAAATGTTCAAGTGCCTCGGTTCCCCAGCACCTCTTTGAAATCACTGGTGACTGCCTGGCCCCAGCGTGGTGGTGGGGGGCTGCCTTGTGCTGCCGCTTCCCCTCTGCACCAGCCCCTGGGGACCACAACGGGGACCAGGCTCCTATGAAAAGCAATTTAAATGCAGGAGCTCTCTGGGCTGCAGGCATCTCCCCATCCCAAAACGCAGCACATGCACCAGGAGTTGTCTTGTTTGCACATTCACCCCCTCTGTGCACAGATGTTACCGGAGCCAGGGAGCCATTTGGGGATGAAACAGCCTGCTTTGGTCCCAGGGATGCTTTTCTCTCTCTGGTAAAAGAAAACAGCTTTTTCCTGTATCAGCTGTACCCAGAAAGCCAAGCCAGCAGGAGGGAGGTGATGCACACATCGGAGCTCAGCTCTCAAAGCTGCACAGAATATTTGGGTCAGGATCCACTGTTTTACCCTCTGATGGGCAATGTGGAACCCAGGTGCTTTGCAAAAGCATCTGCTGGTGGCTGGAGGGGAAGACGGGTGGGGAGGGAGCTATCGGGGTGGTGGGTGCTCTCAGCTGCTCGTGGAAGCAGGCAGAGCCCGTGCTGAGGATGCTGCTCTTGGCAAATCGATGCTAATCCCATTGTCTCTGCTGCAGAGATGGCACCACCCCAGCAGGCGGAGGGCGATGGGCTGGGCAGGGACGAAGGGGGTGCAGGGGGGAGCTGAAGTGCAGGTGTAAATCTGGGTGGCTCACGTGTCTCTGAGGCGCTTGGGTCCCTTGTTTCTGCCGGTGGGGATCCCCAAGTTGCACAGTGAGCAAGAAGTTGCCTGTGATGTTGAGGGAAGGTCTTGCGGTCACAGTCTGTGCCCATCCTTCTCAAAACCTCACCAGGAGGAAGGAAAAAAAGAGAAGTTTCTTAGTGAGCCCCATCACCTTTGCTCCTGGCTCTTCTCCCCACGTTTCCTTGCTGCTTTTACCCTCCCAGTTTCCAGCTTGCAGGACAAACCTGTCCCCTCTGCAGCTGCCCTATACCCTGCCACCCCAGCTGGTACCCAAACCCCGTCTCACTTCAACACCCCAAGCCAACTGCCTTTCCACAGGATCAGCATCTTCCCAAGATGCAGGAAGAAGCATTTTCTGGGTTTCTCCCCCCAGATTTTCCCTGTGGAGGATGCAGGTGGATGGGTTTTGCTTGGCCTGATTGAAATTCGGATCAGTGTGTCCTGGCTGACTATCAGCCCTGCTAATCACCGCCCTGAGCCACTGCAGAGCAGCTGCTTTGTGCTGATATGGCACCGAGCAGCTCCCCAAGACCCCCCAGCCTTGGCAGAGCCATGCGATCAGGCTGGGAACAACAGCAACTCGCTGGGGCTGGGAGGAGTCTAATTAGTCTAATGGGGGAGAAAATCGCTTGGGGGGGATGGGAATAATCCAGCCACATTTGGCATAAGCCCATGGTGCCCGAGGCAGGCTCATGGACACGGGTGGGAGAGGAGCACATCACCAGCCATGGGTTCTGCCACCGGTGCACCGTTGAGCTTCGGGCACATCGCTTAATTCCCAGACACAGCTTTGATATTCCAAATCAAGGCTGCCAGCAGGCTCTGCCACTTCCAAAGGGCTGTTTGGTCTTTTTCTTGGGGATTATGCTTATTTTTGTGCCTAGAAGAGACCGTTGTGTTCAGTAACTTTGACTTCCTGCGTTAGACAGGCCATAAAATGCTGCGTGGTACCCAGCCTTATTATTACCGTTTATTACTGCAGAGGGAACAGGCAGGGAAAGCGCGGCTCCATGGGTGGGGAGCTTTTTAAAGCAATCACCTACGGCCATGCAACCTGTTATGAAAACTCTCTGCATAACCAGGATGGCTTTGTTATGTGCATAGGGGATGGGGGTAATTATAGGAAAATCATCATCTCTTGACAGATAAGAGCCTGCAGCATTCGGTCTGGAAATGAGGGGGGTCGGTGCGGTTGTTGTGGGTGTTTCCCCCCCCCATCTCAGGGTTGCTTTGCTTGTGCAGGCGGGGATGGTGGTGGTTGGCAACCCAAGGTGTTGTGTTTGCTTCTGTGATGCCTGCCCAGCCCGGGGCTGGCTGCCTGGCTCTCCTCGTGAGCGCGGGGAGCCGTGCTGGGTTAATTCTTGGGTAGCAAACGGCAGTGCCGAGCACTCGATCGTCCTTGTGCCTGATCATCCTCTGCAGTTGCCAGCGGGTTCTGGTGATGGTTTCAGCTCAGATTTGCCGCCTCCGCCCCTGCTGACCAGTCTGGCCGGGGGGGCACTGGTGTTTTTTAGCACTGGAAGCTCCAGCCTGGGCAGGACCCTGCTAACAAAGGGGTTTGATGGGCATAAAATGGGACCTGAGTGTCTGAAGTTGGAGCAGGCTTGGGTTTCGGGTGGAAGGCAAAAGCCAAGAGGTGCCCTGAGATGGAGAAAGACTTTGAGATGGGGAAGAGCTGGAAGCGTGGTGAAGTCTTGGGTGGAGGTGCAGAGGGGGGCACAGCTTGGAGGGGAGTTTTGGAAGGGATTACTGGGCACCATGGTCACTGGGGTGTCCCCAAGGAGCAGGACAGGAGGAAGAAGGGATTTAGCCTGTACAGCAGAAGAGCTGCAGTCCCACTGGTCTCTATCCCACCCTTCTTCTGCTCAGCAGCTTCCCCACACCCACCTCCCACCCCAGCAGGTTTCCCCTTGACTCTGCCCACCGCAGCCCCTCTCTCCATCGCTGGCTGGGTGGCCTCTGCCCCTACAGTCCTTGGGCACAGCACCGCGGGGTGACCCTGCCACCAACTCTAACCATGCCAATACCTGTCGTTGGTCAACACAGCCCCCAGGGTGAAGATCTCAAGAGCTTCTGTAGACCAAGCTGAGTTGCAAAGGGGCTGGGGGGAGGCTGGCATTTTTGCTGCACCTGGACGATTTTTTTTTATTTTTTTTTATTTTTTTTCCCCTCCTTCCTGCATAGCGAAGCTGGAGAGGAGAAAGGATGAAAGAACCTGAGGAGCCTTTGGGGCAAGATCCAGCCCTGCAGCGAGGTGCTGCCATGTCCTGGGCAGCGTGGGGACCTTACCTGCTGCTGGAGAAGGGCAGTGCAGGGAGGTGGGGAGATGGGAGAACAGGCTGAGTGCATCAAGATATTCACAGACTGGCTTCCCTCCTGTCTAATTTTTGTTTAAATTAAGCCATCTGCCCACGTTAAATGGTAAATTATCTCAGCTGCTGCCTATCTCCCTGGAGGGACAGTGACCAGAGGAGCTGGGGGAGAGGGTGAACTCTGCAGGGCTGCACGCTTGGCCTTGGACCTGGGGAAAATGTGGCTCCCATGGAGGTGGGTGTCATCTCCCCTCCTGGATCCCAGCGATCAGCTCCAGGCAAACCGGAGGCGGTCACTTGGGGAGATCACAGCCCAGCTGGCCTCGGAGGAGGGTTAGGAGCTGGTCTCTAATGCATCTAATCAAGCCGAGCGTGGTGTGACCTTCCTTGGCTCGTGTCCTTGGGAGTCCTTTTCTGAGCAGCAGCACCTGCTTGATGATAAGAGCTGTCACTGTGATGCTGTGGCTCAGAGGAAGGAGGGATGCAGCGTGCCAGGACGGAGGGTCTGCAGCCACCATGGGGAATGGCAAGCTGGGGCTGAGCTGGACCCGGATTAGCTCAGGGTGGGATTTTGCTTCATTTCTGCCTTTGCAAGTGGTACCTGCAGAGAGGGGAGATATGAATTGGTCTGGTGGCTGAGGAAGGACCTTTTCTCCATGTTGTTCAGCTTGGAAAGATCTTCCTGGTCCTCCAGGGATGTCTTCCAGAGGTGAAACCTGCCCTGGGTGAGCACCCACAGTTGAGGTTGGGGGACCCTCTTCCCTTTGGGCAGCTCAGAGCCAGTCTCAAACCCTGCTGAAGGGTCCCAGCTGGGAACCCTGACTGTGGGCTGCCAGCAGCGGATTCAGCTTCACTTGTCCCCTCTGCTCCTGCACGCTGGCTGGTCTCCTGTGGCAGCACCACCATTTAGCAACACACACAACTGCCACCTCGCCCTCCGTGCAGCACCTGATGCTGTGCCAGCACCCCAAAACCAGCCACCCTCTCTGCATAGCTGCTGGCCCTGGGGAGGACATGGGCTCTTGCTGCCTACTGCCGGCTTCTTGCTGAGACCTGGCTCTTGTCATTGCTGTAATGAGTTGTGAGGTCTTGGGGGGGGCCCCAGGGCTGTGTCAAGGACGTGCTGGGTGGCTGGGCACAGCCCACCGTAAGCCACCCTCTGCCACAAGCACCATCTTTGCAGGAGCAGGGATCGCTGGAAGGGGAGGGCTGGGGGGCTGTGGTTTGCTGGGGATGGGGTGGGAGACCGTCGGTGCTGAGGGACAGGATTGGGGTGAAAGAAGCTGGTGAGAAGAAAAAGCATCAGGAGGTAGAGGGGGCGTTAGGGGCTGCCAGTCTGGTCACTGGCAACCCCCCAGCCCATGTATTTGGGCTCCCCCGGGGACGGGATGGGTGCTGGTACTCGACGGCAGAGCCTGCGTGGTGCACAGCATCCCGGCCAAGCGTGCCCTGCTGCGCCGGCTCGAGCACCCCGGCTCTGCTGAAGTGCCAAGGACAACTGCTCTCCCTCGGTTAAAACCGAGAAAATAGTGATGCAGCCCGTTCTCCAGGCATTTTTCTCCCTCTGCCTTTCCGTCGCTCGACCTCTTGCACCCCTCTTGCAGCCGCATGGCTTTAAGCACGGCGGGAGCCAGGGCAGCGTGGGGCTGCTCCGTGCCGCGTGCCCGGCTCCGGTTTGCAGCAGCTCGGGGTGTCCTGGACCCGCACCAAGAGCATCTGCAAACAATTCGCCTTCGCAGAAGCCCTTGGCAGCCAGCCTGGCTGGTCCGAGGCCGCGGGCTGGGGCTGTCCCAGCCCAGCAGGAACACCCAGGGCTTTGTGCCCATCGGCGTGATGGTGGGGAAGGTGGTTAGATCTGGTGCGTGGGTCACGGCGTTCAACTTTTCTCAGTTGGTATAATGTTTTCTGAAGCTGTGGGGTGTCCTCTCCACATCTCGGTTGTATCCTGGTTCCCCCTCTTAGAGGCATTTCAGGGCATCTTGCCCCATCCGTGCTTGGTGTCAGCGTGCCGCAGAGCTCCTAACAGAGAAGGATCCCGGATCCATCCTGTGTGGAAATACAGATGCAGGAGTTGATGGAGCATCTCCAGGACTGCAAGTGCAACAGGACTTTCAGAGGACCTTGGCTGAGAAGTTTTGCACTGAACCATGCAGTTTCTCCTGCTCTCAGCTCCTCTGTCCCACCTCCCAGCCAGAATCTGGGGAGATTTTTTCCAACAAGCAGACAAATATTCACGGCAGCTCCAGCCTGCATTTTGACTGAGGTGTGAGAAACAACCTCAGTGCCAAACCCCAGATGTGTAGCAAGCGCCCAGGGAGGAACGGGCTGCACCAGCTCACACAATTTAGTTTGCTGTGAATGCACCGAGAGTGTTGGCGATGGTTATTGCGTCTCAGTGGAGCAACGGTAACCTGGTTAACCAGCAGCCTCTACCTTGAGGTCATTAAGCACCAGGAAAGAGCGATTGGGGTCCCTTAAAGCTTTCTGGAGAGTTCTGGACCAAAATTGAAGCTCTGAGTGTCCTCAGGCTCTGAGATGCGTTTGCTCCTGTATCTGTGCTGCTCCACCTGCTTTGTGGGACAGTTTGGAGGAGCCTGGGTGGGAAATCCAGGCTGGACCCTGATGGTTAAATCTCACCGGTGAAATCCTAGGGCTGCTCACCTGGGATGGTGTAGACACAGATTAAAATCCTGCCCCAGGGCTGGGGGGCCTCCCTGGGAGGCAGGACCTTGGCAGGGATCCATTCCTTTCCTGGGATCCCTGTTTCCTGGTCTACTACATGCTCTTGTCCATATTTTCTGAGGGATCCCGGTGAGTCAGCACTTTGCAAGGGCTGGAGATGCCTGAGCAGCTGGGGAAGTGCCAAACCCAAAAAGAAAGCTAAAAGTGGGCTGCTGGTGAGGAAATTTGGGAGGGGAAACAGGGATGGAAAGCCATGGAGAAGAAGCAAGGAGCATCTCCCCCTTTTCTGCTGGAAGCCAGCAGGCAATCCTACTGCTTTCCACCCAGCCCACCCAAAGGAGCCAGGCAAAATCCCGATGGCCATGTAGGAAATGGCCAAGCGGGCAGGATGAGGGGAGTCTGATGCGGGGGGAGGTGGCCACCGGTAGGTTGGAAGGAGCAGAGTGCTGGGAGTTAATCGCCTGTGCAAAGGACGGACGGTGAGGGCGAGGGGCAGAGCCTGAAGGGTAAATCACCCCTGCGAGGAAGACAAATGAGCTAATGGGCCAAGATGAATGACGGTGGCTTCTCAAGGGTGTCAGCAGGAAGGTGACGGGGCAGGAGACCATGGCAGAGATGGAAGGGTTAACCTAACAAACTGGTTTCTCAGCAGCAGCAAAGACTTGGGTTTTCCACTCGTTTGTATTTCTCTCCTGGCAGTGTTTAGATGCAATAAACCCACACGTGTGTACGTACACATGTGTGTACATACACACACGTTGCCCTTCCCCTGAGGGCTGCCTTGGAAAATAACCTTTTCCATCTGCGGGGTCTATGCTTGGCTCGTGGCCAGGTGGCACCGGGCTCTTATTAGCTCCAGGAATGGGTGATTATCCACAGGTGTCAGGTGGGAAACCCGAAGATGTAAAGCAGTGAAAGGGTTTGGCTCAGAGTGGAAAGTAAATTGGGTTTGGGGCTACGGATGGACCCGCTGCTTCTTTGCAGCAAGCTGAGTGCGGCGGGCACGTGCCTTTGCTCTTGAGCGGGGACTAAAGATTGGCCCAAAGCATCAGGTCCGCGAGCAGATCTTGTCCTGACTGTGTAGGTTTCATCTAATTTAAGACCACAGAGGGGCTAACAGCCCTGTTGGGTACCTGGGCAGGGCTGTGGAGGGGAATATTTCACTCTGGTTGCTCTTGGCTGGTGATTAGCAGCACCCTGAAGCAGGAGGGGGGATGGACCCCGCCGTGCTCTGCCCTGGGCCAGCCCCAGCTGCTATTCTTGCTCAGCCGTGTCTGCTCTTTTTTTGGACTGTTTTTTGTCTTCAGCCAGCCAGGCACCCCATCTCCCAGACAGGAGAGATGAAAATGAGCTCTTGTCCTTTGTGGAGGAGAAGATCAGGGAGAGACATGGAGGAAAAGTGAGGGAAATTAAGCAGAAATAGCTTCAGGGGTCATTTAAAAATATCCCCAATGACTCCCTTAAATATATATTTAGCAAGAATTCATAGTCCATGGCTGAGGGAGCTCCAGGCACCAAATGTACAGAGTGGTTTTTGATAAAGACCCCTGGGAGCCAGCACAGCTTAGAGGGGAAGGATAGTGGGATTTCTTAGTGGGACAGAGATGGGGGAGATCCAGGGACAGGAGGCTGCAGGGTTGCCCTCAGCCACCCTCCTGTACCCACAAACTGCCCCCCCCCTGCATAAAGCCATGTGTTCAGCCTTTTGGGTCTCTAAAACAAGGACCCCCCGCAGGCCAGACTCAGGACTCCTGCTGATGGGATAGGGCTGGCAATGCAACCCTCGGAGCCCCACGGGCTCTTCCCAGCCCGCGTGTGGCAGGTTTGTGATGCCACCGCCCCGTCCATCATGGTTTTCCTTCTTCAGGAATAACCTGCTCTAGTCCCTCTGCCTGAGTGAGGACAGCCCGGCCGGGGTCCCTGTCCCCATGAAGGCTGAGAGGGGACGAGGAGCTGTTGGACAGAGCCCAGCCCCTGTGGAAGTGACGTGCTGATGGACCAGCTCGAGGGATGGACAGGCAGGGCGTTAAATCTGTAACACAACGCCCACAAGGAGACACAAGTGGCAGGTGTGGTCACAAGGAAGAGTACGATGGCACCATGGGGACGATGCTGGATAGGTGTGAAGCTCCGGGATGGCCGGGGGCAGCCCTATGCTCCTCACAGCAGCTGGCCCATTGGCATTGAGATTCCAAAGTGTTTTCCAGCTCCCAGTCCTTTAGAAGTTAGAAGACCCCCTTGTTCCACCTTTGGCTAAAGACCCCATCTGGGGAGCAGCCCTCATTTGCCCAGCTCTGCGCCAGGAGCTGTGTGATCAGCCAGAGCCCGTTAATTATTCACCGCTCCTCCATGGTGTGCAAGATCCCGTTACGACGTGGAGAAGGGTCTCCTTGAGCACCAAAGCCTTGCCCGGAGCTGGCAGCTTGGAAACCCAAGAGCTCGAGGGAATCCAACACGCACGTTCCTTCCTCAGGTCCAGCATCTCTCTGACAGCAGAGTCAGGAGGGGTTTTGACTTTGGGGCCCCGACTGAAGGTTGGTGGGTGTCTCCTTACAGACCTGCAGGTTTATTGATTATCTTCTGTCTGAGTTTCCACCCCATCCAGCTTGTAACTGTTCCCCTCGAGATGACAAATGGAGCTGCCAGCCTCTGATTTATTTTAATTGCTATCTTTCCCTCCTGCTAGCTACACAAAGACGTGACAAACCTGTGCTGGAGGACCCGAGCTGGGATGTGCTGTGGGGCATTTGTGGGCATCGTCCATTCCCACCTGCCTGGCACAGAAAAACCCTTCTCCGAAAACCTGCAGCGTGGGGAAACTGAGGCTGGTTAGGAGGAGGTGGGAAATTGTGCACGGGTAACAGGGAAGAGAAACTGGCACTGGGCTGCCCATGCATGGTGGGGGGTGTCAGGGTGGGGAAGGGGGGTAACTAAGTAAAAAACCCAGAGTTTTGTGGTTAGCACATGTGTCCTCAAAGCAGAGGAGCTCCAGGCACCTCCTGGCCTCCTCGCCTGCCGCACAGGGCAACGCATTTCAGCACGACACCTTTTTTGCTTGGGAAGATGTTGGAAGGAAGATGTCGTGAAGACCAAGTCTTTTCTCCTCTAGGGCTGCAAAGATGCCCTGATGGGCCAGGAGAGGATGTGCTGTTCGGCATGATGCTCTCTGCTCCCACCGCAGCTGGCGCGTGTCACGGGGAAGAGCAGCGAGACGTGACACACACCTCCTTGGAGACTGACGGGAGATGGGGGACCTCTGCAGTGTGGTGACAGTGCTCGGCACAGCGGGAAACAAGGTACTGATCCTTACAGGTGCGGAGGAGAGGTGCCAGGTGCCTGGGCCATCTCCTTGGTCCTCCCGTGCGAGTGCTGGGCTCTCGGCAAGCTCCTGCCCAGTTTCTGCCTTCCCAGCTGCTTGTGCAAATGGTTGGGAAATGTCTTTTGGCACGGGCTGTGGCCTTGCTCTCCTCCCCACTGGGACACAGGGAATGGGTGCAGGTCTCGGCTGGGAGCCAGATGCTGGTGCCACCGGTTGGCTTTTCACAGCACCCTCAGCACTGCCTCTCCCTGCCGGAGCAAGGGCCACTCACCCTGCAAACACGTCACACTCGGTGGTGACCTTATAGCTCAGAGCAGGGACGGGGGGGTTCCCCCTCCACCCCCCAGGTCCCCCCCATATTTCCCTTCTCTCTCTCCACGGAGAAGCCTCCTCCACCAAACGCACCCAAGAGTCCTGGCTGAGAACAAGCCACATCTCGGGTGTCTGGGTCATTTTGGGACCCCGTGGGTATGTGAGGTCCCCCTCCTCCGGAGCTGCCACCTGTTTGCCATCTGCTCAGCCAGACCCAGCTCATGCGAGGCTGCTGCGGCACTCGCTCGTTGTGTCTCAGCCGTGTCACTGTGCGGTGACATGGCAATGGCTCGAACAGAGGCGCCACCGTTTAAAGGCGCCTGCCCGCCGGGATCGTGGCGGGTCTTGTCTCTGCTTGGTGGGGGCACAGCCGGGCTGAGCCCTTCTGGGCCGTGCTGCTCCTCCGTGGGAGGATGGCTTCGAGGAGGGAGAGGAACCGAGGCACCGAGTGATGATGGACCAGATCGCTGCCTCCCACTGAAAGGGTCTCTGAGCCGAGCAGGATGCAAAATTGGGCTCCTCCGAGCACTGGTAGCGATTGGAAGGCAAAGGCACCAGCTTGCAGGGGGCAGATGGACCGGACACGGTGACCAGCCAAACCACCTGAAGGCCATGGACGTACGCAGCTTCCCAGAGCCCTGCTTGGCTTCCTCGGGCTGCAGCCCCGCAGGAGGAGCCACGGGGCCCTGCCAGGAGGAAGCGGGAGCGGGCACCCAAAATTGGGTGCCTCCATCCTGTACAGACATCGCCGTCCTGAGTGGAGCCATCCTTGGCAAGTCCCCGGGGGGGGGAAGGTGGGGACTGGAAAGGGCAGGGGGGTCCCTGGGTGCTCAGATGTTTGTAAATATAGATTCACATCCGTGCACCCGCTGCCCTCAGGACACGGGGTTTTGGTGAAGGATGCGGCCCTGCGGTGTGATGCTGGATGCCCAATCCTGCCCTAATTCTCTCTGTACGTTGGGGGTTTATTCTTCCTTCTCCATTAATCTCCCAATATTAGGTGGAAAGCGAACAATTACTGCGCTAATGACTCCATAAATTCCTTCATTACTTATTAAACCCGAGCACTCCCCACGCAGCAGAGGAAAAGAGATGAAATGGAGAAGAAAAGGGAGCGGAGGGGGGGTTAGGAGGGGCTGGACCAGGGCAGGGGGCCCTGCTCCTGCGGCCACCCCGGGCTGTGTTGCGGCAGCAGGGCCGGATCGGGCCCCGGCAATTCGTGGGCTGCCGTTGCCCTCTGCCGGCAGCGGGACGGGCAGGAGCGGGCAGAGCCCCGGGGCGTGCGACTGGGGTCCCCGGGGGCAGGGAGCTGGGGGGCCCCGGGGCTGCACCTTGCGAGGATGCTCCCAGGAGAGCACCGGCAGGATGGGGCCCAGGGAGCTTCCTGCCTGGGGAGCTACTGTAAAAGCTGTGCCCGCGGGGATGGTGCTGAGCAGAGCTGGACCACGGCAAAGGCAGCCTGGCTTTAGGCAGCGGTTAACTCCAGCAGGGGCACGGGGCAGGGTGAGGACCCTTGAACTTGACCCCATGGCCGCGCTGCCAGCCAGCGCCGGAGCTGCTTTCCCAGCCGTAGGAAGAAATTCGCTCTCTCCCAGCTTTCCTCGAGGTGCTGGGAGTTGCCTGGGGGTTGGGTGCCAAACCTCACCAGCATCCTGCAGGGTGGATGTTCTCCAGGTTGTTTTTTTTTTTGTTTTTGTTTTTGGGGTTTTTTTGTTTGGTTTTTTGGTTTTTTTTCCTGCTGGCAAAAGCAAGGTTTGGGCCGCTGCAGAGATCGTGGCGAGAATTGCAGCGAGCATTTGGGGGAAGCTTTCGCCTCTTCGCTGGGTCAAAGTGCGTGACAGCTCATTCAGGGCTGGCAGCTCTGGTCCCGGGAGGGCTCCTGTGGCCTTGCCTAAGTGAAGCTAATGTATTTCGACATCTCTAATGGCCAACTGGGATACAAGCGCATCTCCAGGAAGAAAAGCAGCTCGTCTGAATGCAGAACTGCAAACCAGCTGTTGCCTCCCCAGCCGAGATGCTTGTGGGGCTCAGAGTGGGGGCTTTGGGGTCCTGCCAGGCAGCCCTCTTTGCTTCTCCTCCTCTGTCAGACTGACCTGTTCCTCCGCGACTGTCTCCAGCCAGGTTTTGAAAGGAAGATGCACAGTTAAACCCCTACAAAATGTTGTGGGGTTTTTTTCATGAAAACAGCACATTTCTTTGGTTCTGCAACACCCAAGCATCCTCTAGGATGAGCCCAGCTCCACAGAGGTACCTGGATGCCCAACTCCCATGGACACCAAATGTAATTAGATGTTTAAATCTAGGCCAGGGGCTCAAGGGCCATCTGGCACCTTAATTATTCATACACACATATATAAGCGCAGGCAGAGTGCTCTTGATCTAGCCTGGGCCTGGGGGGAGAGTCCTTCTTATGCTGGGTTGTTTCTCATGGCCTGACAAAGCGTGATCCTCTCCAGGGCTCCTTTCTGGTGCTGTGTTGCCTGTTCCTGGTGCCTTTCCCAGTACCAAAACCTGCTCCAAAACACATCAGTGCCACCCAGCTGGGCGCTGCAGAGATCCACGTTGATGGTGGCTGATGTGGAGGTGGAAAAATCCAGGAGAGGAGTTCCTCCTTGGAAGGAGCGGGTCAGGAGGACTGAAATCACATTAAACGTCCATCAGGAGGGCCTGTCCCTGCAGTGATGTGGCCCAGCGCTCCCCCAAGGTGTCTTTTACGCTGTGACTCATCAGCTGAGGAATTTTAATTTCTGTCTTTCGTTCCCAACTCGAGGCACCACGAGGAAGTGGTTAGGACCTTGGCAGATAGAAGTCTCTATCACTAGCTGTTTAAAGTGATGCATTTCCTCTCAAGCCGGTGGAGCTGTGCCAGGTTTAACCAGATGTAACCTCGAAGGTGAAGCTGAAATATGGAAAAATCGGGTTTTCCCCTCAGTTCTAACTTACCTAGCCAAGGAGGGATTTCCCAGCTCCTCTGTGATGCTCTGACAGATGCCATGGGACACGCAGGAGGGGAGCTGGCAGAGAGGGGTATCCGCATGGGATGTGGGTGCATCTGATCCAGACTAAAGTGATGCTTTTTTTATTGTAAACTAGGATATTCTGCTCCCCAAAGCATGCTGTGGGCTGGGCCTCCTTCCTCAGTTAATTCCAACCCAGCCTCCAGAGACCTTTTGAGCAATCCTGGCCCTGGAAGTGAGATATTTCTGTAAAATGGTAACACCTTGACAGAAAATTTTCTAGGGGGAAACAGTAATGCCTGAGCTTTATCCTTCGGTGGTGTCTCCCCAGGAAAGTGGCTTGACCCAGACGAGAGCAGCGGTCGCGATAAGCCTGTCGGACAGACTCCATGTCTCGCTCAGCTGAGGCTCCTCCGCGCTGGTGATGCCGCCCCGCTTGCACATACCTTTGTATCACTTCATCTGGATGATCCACATCCACCTAATTGCGTCTGTCTTCCATATACTTTACGCTAATTATATCCACATGAGCCGAGCTCCTGTATCATTGCGGGTCTGTCTCCGATACGCCTGTTCGGTTAACTCCATGTTGTTGCACAGGACGATCTCATTTTCAGAAGCTCAATGTATATTTCAAACACAATTTCTATCGCTCATAGGTCTATATTTAGACATCATCTATTTACCCACTGCTGAAAACCCACCCACAATTTCAGGAGCTTCTGTGTACCGTCTCTGTCAGAAGATGATATGACGGGGAGAAATGCAGCCTAATGGACCACTATTAAAAAATCTGATTCAATTCTCCTTCTGTTGGATGAAGACGTTCCTGGGGAGCGATCTTATTTCCAGGGGGTGACACAGAGACGCGAGGACATTTCACTCAGAGGCACAGGGAGGGAACATTGTGCTTTCTGCTCTGCTTATTTCAAACCACTTAGGCTGTGATTATAAAACACAGCTCAGGGGGGCCGTAGCATCGCTGGGTTAAAAGAATTTCTTCCCACTGCAGTGTGGTTGCAGTTTTTCTTGCTCCTCCGGTACTGCCGGATTTCACAGAATCACACAACGGTTCAATTCATTTGATTTCCATGCGTTTCAATGGCAGCCGAGAAGAACAAACGGGTAATTCTCCAGCACAGCTCCGAGGGTGTGAAATTAGGGTTTGAAATTAGGGTTTGGAGGGGATGATTTATGGGATAGTAGGACACAGGGGCAGCGCTTCCACTGGGGATGGCGGACACCCCCCCCCCCCCCCAGCTTTCTCACCCTTTGAGCCTTGGTTTTTCCCCTTCTGCACTATGCACCGGCAGAGCAGGGGGGGCAGAAAAGCAAGTGCCAGAGCCCATTGGCAGCGCTCGGGGCAGCGGGACCCTCACGACATGCCCCGATTAGCGCCGATTAGAGCCGCTTCTGTTCGGCGGCTCTGGCCTTCCCTGCCCTGGGGCTCGCAGCGGTTCCAAACCCTTCACCTCAGCAGACAGAAGCCAAAGCTGTTCCTTCCCATTCCCGGCCACTTTCTCAGCTCCAGGTCCCCAGCAAAAGGTGGGGAAGCTGGCAATAACGGGAAATGTATCAGCGTAACCGTTTTCTGTGACGCTTTCGATGGGGATTATTGCCAATGGTTCAAAGGCCTCGAGTGAGGCAGTGAAGGGCGAGGTGTGACCGTGACGTGTGGGCAGCCCTGGCCTGGCTGACCCCAGCCCGCTAGCGGCCCACGGCCCAGTGGGGCTCCCGCAGCCGCACCGGGACCCGCTTCTCTGTACGTCCCGGTACAGGCACGTACAAGGATGCAGGAGGGCACAACAGGCACCGCCTTGTAGACCCAGGTGTTGCGAGCCGCTTGAACGCTCAGTCCCTTCCCGCCGGTGAAGCTGAGCCCCGGCCCACCCTGACAACGTTTATTCCCCGGCCGCTGGCGCGTCCCTGCGGGCTGAGGAGACGGGCGGAGCCCGAGGGCGCCGTGGGCCCCGCCCTGCGCCGCAGCCCAGCGCGATCTGAGCCCGCAGCCGCGACGGCACGGCCGACGCTGCCGGGGAACCGCCCTCTTCCCCCAGAGACCAATCAGAGCCAGAAGCAGCGTGACTGATCTCTGCTTTAGCCTATCCGCAAGAGCTTGGACGGCACCCAGTCAGATGCCTGGGGAGATTTTTCTCGCCCAATGATAAACGAAGAGCGGAGCTCGGGCAGCAGCCCGCGCTTCTTCGGGAGCGGCGTAGAGTTCAGCCAATCAGAGCAGCGCAGGGCAGGTTAGCAGTGACCAATGAAGAAAGGGAGAAGGGAAAGAGCAGATCGCGAGAATTAGAGAGGGACGACGGGAACCCGCGACTCAACGAGCGGGCCAATGGGGAAGGGTGGGGCGGGGCCGCAGAGGCACCATTGTAAGTGGCAGGTAAGAAAGCCAATCAGAAGGAGAGGGTGAGGTCGGCCCAATGGCCAATGAACAGGGGAAGGCCGCCCGTGGTTGAACCGCTACGATTGACAGGGAATGATGACCAATCAGAAGTCCGCGCCCTTTCTAATCGCCCAATGAGCGAGTGGGACGGGGTGGAGTGGGGGGGCGACTCTTCCCGCCCCCTCCTCGCGGGCGCGCGAGGCCGGCGGGCGGAAGGACAGCTGGCCGAGCCAATCGGAGAGGGCAGCGAGGGGGAGGGGGCGGGCCTTCCGCCCGGCGGGGGCGAGGGGGTGGGGGTGACGCGTTCGGCGGCCAACGAGGGCGGCGGGCTGGAGCCGGGCGGCCAATGGGCGCCGGGGGGGCGGGGCTGGCTGCCGCCGCGGCTTCCAAGATGGCGGCGGGTGCGTGAGCGCGGCGGTCAGTCAGTCGGTGAGGCCGCCGGCGGGAGCAGGGCCGGGGGCGGGAGGGGGCCCCGCCGCCCGCCGCCATGAAGGGCAAGGAGCGCTCGCCGGCCAAAGCCAAGCGTTCGCGGGGCGGCGGGGGCGGAGAGGACTCGGCGTCCTCCTCCTCGTCGGCGCGGGGTGAGCGGAGCAGCAAGAAACCGAGCGGCTCCGGCGGCTCCAACGGCAGCGGCGGGAAAGCGGCGGCGGCGGCGGCGGCCTCCAACGAGAGCAACAGTGGGAGCAGCCGGCGCGGCCCGCACCCTGATAAAGCCGCCCGCGCCGGCAGCCGCGAGTACGAGGCCGGGGCGGCGGCGGCGGGCGGCGGGGGCAGCCGGCACGGCTACAGCGGCGGCAAAACGGCGGAGGCGTCGCGGAGCAGCAGCAGCCGCGGCGGTGGGGGTGAGTCCCGGGCGGCGGCGGCGGCCCCGTCCTCCTCCTCCTCTTCCTCGGAGGCGGGCGGCGGTGGGGAGTACAAGACGCTGAAGATCAGCGAGCTGGGCTCGGCGCTGGGCGACGAGGCGGTGGAGGACGGGCTCTTCCACGAGTTCAAGCGCTTCGGCGATGTGAGCGTCAAAATCAGCCGCCTCCCGCCCGGCACCGGCGCCGCCGACGAGCGCGTGGCCTTTGTCAACTTCCGCCGGCCCGAGGACGCCCGTGCCGCCAAGCACGCCCGCGGCCGCCTCGTGCTCTACGACCGCCCGCTGAAGATCGAGGCCGTCTACGTCGGGGGCGGCGGAGGGAGCAGCCGGCGTCGCAGCAGCCGTTCCCCGGCGCTGCTGGACAAGGAGTCTCCCTACGGCACGGCGGCTGTCGGGGTGGCGGCAGCGGCGGCAGCGGCCGTGCGGCACCCCCCGGCTGGGGCGACGCAGCGGGCGCTGTCACCCGCTGGCAGCGGCGGGGCCCTGGGTTATCGAGACTACCGGCTGCAGCAGCTGGCCCTGGGCCGCTTGCCGCCTCCGCCCCCTCTGCCCAGGGAGCTGGAGAGGGAGAGGGACTACGGGGGTTTCTACGAAACACGAGTGCGGCCGGCCTACGGGCTGGAGCGGGTGGCTGGCGTGGCGGCCGCTGGGGGCTTTCGTGGAGGAGGAGGGGGTGCCGGAGCCGCTGGCGAGGAGGAGATCAGCCCCGAGGATGACCAGAGGGCCAACCGCACGTTGTTCCTGGGCAACCTGGACATCACCGTCAGCGAGTCAGATTTACGGCGAGCTTTTGACCGTTTTGGGGTCATCACTGAGGTGGACATCAAAAGGCCGGGGCGCGGGCAGACCAGCACCTATGGTTTTCTTAAATTTGAGAATCTGGACATGGCACACCGGGCCAAGTTGGCCATGTCAGGGAAGGTGCTGCTGCGCAACCCCATCAAGATTGGGTATGGGAAAGCCACTCCGACTACCAGGCTCTGGGTGGGTGGCCTTGGGCCCTGGGTGCCCCTCGCTGCCCTGGCCAGGGAATTTGATCGGTTTGGCACCATCCGCACGATTGATTACCGCAAAGGGGATTCGTGGGCCTATATCCAGTATGAGAGCTTGGACGCGGCGCAGGCAGCGTGCACCCACATGCGTGGTTTTCCCTTGGGCGGGCCAGATCGCCGGCTCCGCGTAGACTTTGCTGACACTGAGCATCGGTACCAGCAGCCCTACCTGCAGCCTCTACCCTTGCCGCCCCCTGCTCATTACGAGCTCGTGGCGGAGGCGGCTGCTTTTGGGGCTCACCGGGGAGCCCCACCTGATCCTCTTCGGGGGGCCCGGGACAGGACGCCACCTTTACTCTATAGAGACCGCGACAGAGACCTTTATCCTGAGACAGAGTGGGTGCCCCCCCCACCCCCTGTACGGGATAGGAGTAATCGGGCAGTTGCCTATGACCCACTGGAAGGCCTAGAGCGCCGCAGGGATGGTTGGTCCTTGGAGCGGGACCGAGGGGAGAGGGAGTTGGGCAGTAGTAGCAGGGATCAGCCTAGGAAACGGAGACTGGCGGAGGATGGAGGCCGGCACTTGGACCGCTCTCCAGACAGCGAGCGCTCTTCTTCCTCCCGTAAGCGCCACTGTTTAGCCACGACCTCTCCACCGGACCGCAGCCCCGAGCTCCTCGGAGGGAGGGAGCGTTACAGTAGTGACCCTGAGCGCTCGTCCTCCCGTTTGCTTTTGTTGGAGCGGCCTTCACCCGTCCGGGAATCGCGCAGGGGCAGCCTGGAGCGGGGGCAGAACGAAAAGCGTGACCGCAAGAACTCCGCTGAACGGGAGCGGAAGCATCGCGCTTCTGTGGCCGCCGCTGCACAGGAGTGCAAAAGTCCAGCCAAAAAGGATGAGCGTGCTACGGATGGAGGTGGTGGAGGCTCCCGCCTCAAACCTCCTCCTCAGAAACAGCAGCAGGATGGAGCGTCGCAGGCCGGGGGAGCCCCCAAGCTGTGCTTGGCTTGGCAGGGGATGCTTCTGCTGAAGAACAGCAACTTCCCGTCCAACATGCATCTGCTTCAAGGGGACCTCGGTGTTGCCAGCAGTCTCCTCGTGGAGGGAGCGACTGGTGGGAAAGTAGCTCAGCTCAAGATCACCCAGCGTCTTCGTCTGGACCAGCCCAAGCTGGACGAGGTCAATCGTCGCATCAAAGTGGCGGGTCCCAACGGATATGCCAT
This sequence comes from Microhierax caerulescens, assembly GCA_035590215.1. Lineage (NCBI taxonomy): Eukaryota > Metazoa > Chordata > Aves > Falconiformes > Falconidae > Microhierax > Microhierax caerulescens. The sequence goes on from JAVJGJ010000035.1 coordinate 1,815,560, forward strand.
CCTTTTGGCTGTGCCTGGCGCATCAGACAACCGCTCCGCAGCCGGAGCTAGCGAGGCCGCCACCACCTCCACCCAGAGGCCACTCAGGAATCTGGTGTCCTATCTAAAGCAAAAGCAGGCTGCTGGGGTGATCAGCCTCCCTGTGGGGGGTAACAAAGACAAGGAGAACAGCGGGGTCCTGCACGCCTTTCCGCCCTGCGATTTCTCCCAGCAATTCCTGGACTCCACGGCCAAGGCGCTGGCCAAATCGGAGGACGACTATCTGGTCATGATCATTGTCCGTGGGGCGTCCTAAGGCCCTCGTGTTCTCTGTACCCAACCCTGCCTACTCCTCCACACAGCCCCTCCAGCGTGTGCCAGGTGCTATGGGATACAGCCTTAGCCAGCCCTGTCGTTATTTTAAATTAGATCTTTGTTTGTAGGTGACTTTCCCTGCCCGTTTTTCTGTTACTACATTTTTCTATAAAGTTAGGAGCCAGAAAGGTTGGTTAGTCGTTAGCGTGAATAGGGTATTTTGAGAATCCCCTGTCAGTGGGGACAGCAGGGAGGCTAGGCCTGCTTTGATTTACAGAAAAAAAAAGAAAAAAAGAAAAAAAAAGAAAAGAAAAAAGAGGAAAAAAAAACTGGGAGGGGGGTGTGAGTTGTGGAAAGAACAAACTCCCGTCTTCTTAATTTTGATTCGTGTCCTTTTTTCATTTCATGTATTTTAAAGCAAATTCAATAGCTCATCCTCGATAGAGTTACAAACCTAAAAGACCAGATTTAAAGCACTCGGTTGAAATGGAAAACCACATACGTACTAGCGGACTGGTGTCAACTCATTTTTTCGAGTCCTTGAAATTCTGCGATGGCCTCAGGCCAGCGGCCCTTTGGCACGCGTGATCCCTTTCCTCGGGAGCCTGAACGGTTTCCCTTTGAGTTGCATGGCTCAAGGTTGATGTCTTTCAGGTGACCAGCACCTGCTCTCGGGTACACTGCAGAACATTGAATTCCTTTATTGGGTGTTTGATAATTTCATCCAGCCCCTCAAAATGCATGCACTGAAGGTATGCTTTTTTAACAGGTGTATTTCTCCTATTTCTCTGAGTTCTGTTGTATCCCATATATGCACTTTGGGTTTGTAGCAGTGACAATGTTGGGTAAATAGCTGAGGACTTTGTTACAAACCGTGAATGTCTTGTGCTTACTCTGGTATGCAAGAAACAAGGAGGTGCTTTAAGAATAACTTTAGTTATATTGTGGTTTTTTGTTTTTACTGCCTTTTTTCAAAGAGTTGCAGGTACAGTGGGGTCTGGTTCCACAGTGCAAACTCTGAGCAAGTGTGCTTCTCTCCAGAGATGGTTTTAATTCTGTGATAATTTAATTACATAAAAGTTCTCATTAACATTTTACCTCTTTGTTAATAGCAAGAAACTGCTGTCTGCTAGGAACTTTTCAGGTACAGTACAGTGGGCATTACATGAGGTTTATCATTTTATAGGCATTTGGAGTAAAGTGGGTTTTGGCATCTTAGATAAGTATTACAAGTAGTCTGAGATGCTGAGGTTTGAGCTCTTGTTCCTGTGATTCTAAGAGAAAAGAGTTTGCTTTTTTTTTCCCCCCCAAAAAATAATCTTGGTTCATTTTTTCTTAATGTTTTTTTGCCCACTCCTTGGGCACTTTTCTCCCGCTGTCTTGGCCACCTTGCTAATGCAGGCATTTAGGAGGTGAGAAGGGATCTAAAATCCCTGTTGTTTGCTTAACAACCGAAAGGATGTTGCAGCTAGCTTCTGAACTGAAGCGTAAATCTGACTGTATCTACTTACTGGCCCCAAAATTGTAATCTTGCACTTAAACCCAGAATGTAATCTTGCACTTAGCCACATTTTCAGAGGCTCGGGCAATGTAAACGCGATGCTGCTTTGCTTGGTCAGTCCTCCAATACGTTCCTTGGGCAGCTGGTGCAGGGACAAGTTGATTTCTGTTTCAACTTCCACCGCAAAAATTGGGTTCAAAATGCGGAATCAGTTGCGAGTAGCTGGTGAAGGAGGAAATATCTTGAATGTATTTTTCGGGCACAACAGTTCTGAAGTGTGACTGTAGTTGCTTGAGAGTCACTGTCAAAAATATGAACCTCTAATACCGCTTTACAGAACCACTCGTCAGAGAGTGCTTTGGTTTGCGTGGGCTTTGATTTCCTTTATCTGACCGGAATGAGTAGATGTAATATCCCAAGCATCGCGATGATCTGAGAACTTGAATGTGGCCACATAATCTTGAACATGGGTGGGTTTGTTTTCGTAGCTACTTTTCTTTCTGAATAGAAACGTCGAAGCCTCATTTAATGCTCTTAAATGTTTGAGGGTAAAATCCAGGATTTCTGGGTTGTCCTTCAGCGTGAATGTAATAGATGGCAGAATTCAGCTGTTCATCTTCCTATTAACAATGAGAATATTATGAAATGACACCGATAACGCAAATAACTGTGTTTTAAAAGATACAGCGTATTTATCACTTATTGCAAAGAATGTCTGTTTTAATTCTAGCAGGTGTCTGTTGTGTGTCAGCAAGTAACCAACACTGCTGCTAACTCCTTTGAAGTGCTGCTTGCACTTAGAGTTTTCTCATTGCATCTGACTTGAGTCACTTGCAAGCGCAGTTTTAAAGGAAAGAAACTTGAACTGCTGGGAATTCAAATCTGCCCAAAAACGAGAAGAAAAAAAAAAAAAAAAAGAAGAAAATAGAAGCACTGATGTTTGTACTCAACACTTAACATATGCTGAGAACGGTGTTTGTTACGCTGATACGCAGTAGGCACCTGTTTATAAAACCCTTAAAACTTGGGGTCAACATAGCTTGTCAAAGCAAACTCAGTGTGGGAACCCTTTTGGAAAGAGCATCCTAGGTGCACTTCCATATTTTTTTTCCTTGTAAAATAGCGGTGGTTATACCTGCCACGGGCTTTTATCAGTCAAATTTGTGCTGCGCTGGAGGGTAATAAGGAACAGGCGAGGCTGAATTTGACTCCAGGTTTTCTGGTTCCTTATTTAATGGAGTACCTGCTTCTTTAAATCTGGTTTATTTGTGGTTGCTGCTCTGTTTTGTAAGCAAGGATTTTTAACGCCCTTTGAGGGTTCTTAATGTCAAAACATAGTTGACTGGCAACGTTGGGGTTTTTTTTTTGCCGGCACTTAAGTTCACGTGCTGCCATCAAGGCTGGTACAGCTTGGTCGGCTGTGCTTTTCTCCTAGGCTCTGAAGTGTGCACCATTGGAGTAACTGTCCACTCAAAGTTGTCTTGGCCAGGGCTGAACACGAGTAGAAGTCCGTGTGTAATACCACTTCTGTATAGAGCAAAACAGATGTAGCAGACTTTAGCTCTCTCGTCGTGTTTGGCATTACGTTGCTCTAGCGAGAGCTCAGTATTTCTTCTAAACGTTGTGTGCAGTTGATGTTCCTATATTTCATTAGTCTATTGAATTAGCATGGAAAAAGGATGTCCTTTTCCTAAATCATTTCATAGTTGTGCTTTATGCTTTGGGGAAAGAACCTCAAATGACTCATACTTTTGTTTTAAGATTTTTAGTGTTTTGTTGGGTTTGATTGTTGGTTGTGTTTTGTTGTTGGTTTTGTGTTTTTGGTTTTTTTTAAATTGGAAACTTTATGCAACTTCCTTGGCTGCCGGCCAGTGGCTTTGTTTGCTCCCGTCTAGCGTACAGCCTGCTGTTTGCTGGGGCTGCAGCGTGAGCACTGAGGTTACCCTCAAATCCAGAGGTTTCAGGCTCCTGGGTTACAAATACCAATGCATCCTTGTAAGCATTGTTAAGAGAGAAGGGCGTTCTGTGCCAAGCAGACAAATCTTCCCCTCTCTCTTTGGTTTTTGTTCTTTGGTAGTTGGGGTTTTTTTTTTGTCTGTCTGCTTGTTTTTTAACAAGGATGTTAAAGGATTGAAATGTTTTGGTGACAACTTGCTCAGCCCCCCTTGGAGAGCCGAGAAGAGTTTTAGATTTCTTGCATTGGCTGGGGGAACCATCTGGTTGATGGTAACTGAGGTGAAAGGCCTTAAGTATTGATGGGGAGGAGGAGTGAATCAAAATTGTGAAGACAGGTTCAAAAACTCTGAGGACTCAGGGAAAAATGGCTTGGAAAATCATAGTTCCTGGCTTTTAAGAAAAACAGTGTTGAGGGCAGTACTCCTGGGGAGTCTGCTGTATGCTTGTTGAACAGAAACAAGAGTGGAAGAAATAATTGCCGTGTGATTGAGCTTTTGGGGTTCTTTCCCCTTCGTCTGCCCCTTTATTACTTTCTGCAGATAGCACCGAAGGACAGATATTCCAATGATTTATAAACTGAATGATGAGGTGACTTTTATATCGGGCTTAAAGCAGACCGTATGGTTCAGAGAATGGTTAATTGAATATTCAACTTCATACAGTTTTAATTGTGTGAAAACGATGGATGAGAAATACTACTTGAATAGCAACAACTTTAAATTATATTAGGTGTGTCTTTGATTTGACCTTTCCTTTAATATTGGAGTTGTCTGCTGTTAGAATTGCGCAGCAAAATGAGAACAAAAGAGAAACGTGTTAACACTACATTTCACATTTTTGTTGATAAGTTGCCTTCAGGAAATGGTCTTTGAGGAAAGTCAACCCAATTATCAATAATTCGGTTGGTTTTTCTCATGGTTATTTTCGTGTGTCCCATTAACTGTTACTGAAAGTTGAATAATCAGCAGTACTGTGAGTCTAGTTTAACCTTGGTCCAAAAAGAAGCCCTGCACTACTTGTTATGCATCTATACATAGAAGGTGACTTCATTTCAAGGTTTCGTGCCCGTGGGTGGTATTGGTGCTTTTTGAAGTCCAAGTAGAATATTCAGAAAGGCCTTGTAGCTCTTTATGTTCATCTGTATAATGTAGGGAGGGGGAAAACCAAAAACAAACAAAACCCTGTTGTATACATTTGTATTGAAATAACATTTTCTTTCCTCCTGCAAGCAAAGCTGGTGGACTGCAGAAGACAACCGCATAGGATACCAAGCTCTAATGGACCTTTGGGAAGAGAAGCTGTGGCTTATGTGGAATTTACATGGGCCTCTCGATGGAAGAAAGCTTATCTGTTTAGTATTTGTGCATTTTACTAAAATGGCAGCTTTAAAAAAAAAAAAAAAAGTTGTGTATCTGCTATTGTGATGCCAATGCCCGTGTTTTAAGTGGAAAAAAAAAATTGACCTCTTTGCTTTGTGCTGTGTACACAAGATTGCTGGAAAAGTAAAGGAATACCCTTTTTATGGCTCACACAGCTTAAAAGTAGCTGTCACTCAAACATGCGCTCACAGTTGAGCTGATTTTGTTTCATTCTAAATAAATTGTTTCTTTTGAGGAAAATGGTTTTTCTGCCTGGAAGTGAATTGACGACAAACGTTTTGACCCCTTTGTTTGCAGCGGAGGGGTTACTTGCTGCTGCTGCTCAATGTTTGATCTGATAGTTGTGGGTCTTGAGCAAGAAGCAGGGAGAACCGACACTTTCGCGTTGACCAGCCTGGTGTACCAAATCTGAAGAAATCTAGTTGATTGTCTTGCTGTGGCACCCCCTTTGTTTGCATTGAAAAAGGGGGTCACTTGCTGCTTTACTCCTCACCTTGACGGGGAAACGGTGCTGATGCTGGCATGCAAGAAGCAGGGAAGCACCACCCTGCATCTCAGAACGGTGTACAAGTCTGGGGCTTCGCTGGTTTGAAGAGCTGGAGTTCCTGAATTTTAAGTTTCTGATTTATTTTGTTCACCCAACATGTTTGGCTTTAGTTTTGATTATTTTTTTTTTTTTTAATTTCGAAGAAAAAAAGTTTTGAGATTGCGTTGAATCTTGCACGTAAACCTTTGCAACCAAATTGCCAAAAGAAAAAGAGAAATGAGTCCTTAAAAGTGTTTAAATGCTGTTAATAAAGCCATTGCTGACATACGTGAGGCGCTCCTCCATCTCCAGGGGCTTTTCAGCAGTTATGGGTTTAGTGCTGAATGGATGAAGAGATCCTGAGAGCGATAGAGTCGGTAATTTAAAACCTTTGCGTTGGTGTCTCAGTGCCTTATTTTGACCGGTTTTGAAGCAAATGGTTCCACACGCCTCGGATGTGCATGCACCCTGATCGCGTCCCAGGTACGGCTGCATGTTTGCTTGCAGTCGCCGCACGGTGTAGTACAGATGGTGAGAGGAAAAAAATGGAGGCGGCCTGAAAATGTGGTGTGCTGTAGTTGCTGCGTTCTCCTGTACTGGGGGCTCCTGAGCTGTGGAAAGGCTGTTCCAGCGCAGGAGCACAACTCCATGTTTGCTGCAGGAGACTTCGGGGCGCATTTGAACAACCGCAGACATCAAGAGGAAGCTAACACTGCTGCATCGTTGGCTTCAGAAACCTCTCGTGTTATTCTTGCCGGTCTGTTAGAATTAATGTGACATGCAGATGAAGACACCTTGACATGCAAGCCTTGCCCTGATTGCCTTGACATACTTTAACCTCCCGTGGATAACGAACCTAGTGCTGTCCTGCAGCCCTGCAGGATCTTTGCTAGGCTGCAGGTGCCTTTCAACAAAAGGATGCCACGGTTGTGCTCTGCAAGGTGCCTGTTCCTGGGGCAGAGAGCTGAGTAAATCCCTGAAACAGGTAAGGGGGTTTAAGAGGTTGAACTGAATTGTAATGTGAAAGAAGATGGTTTTGTTGTTTGCCTTTTTTTTTTTTTTTCTTCTTTTGTTTTCTTGATTCTCCAGTCTACTAACGTTCACTAACGTGTTTGCTTTGGTCAACATGTTGTTCTGGCTGCTCTGAGATGGGAGCGAAGGAGCAAAGTCTTCGATGTAGCTTCTGTGTTTGCTTTGGGGGCTCCCGGTGAGGAACCCGAGGTTTCTCTGCCCACCTGGGGCAAGGTGCCGCGTGGATAAAAGTACAGGTTTTCCGCTTGGCAGGCTGAAGCTGTTATTTTGATTTTGTGAGCTGCTTGAATTAACACTGCTGTAACCCGGAATACTGTTTGTAATTTGTCTATGTTGATACGGAAAGCCAAGCCGATGATTAGGCAAAGCTGTCTATGCATTTGGGGGTGCTGGTGTAAGCATTTAAATTAAGCCTTTTATTGTAAATGGGCATAATTGTAGATGTTGATGGTAACAAGGGGAGGGAAGCGGGGAGGGGAGGCTCGTGAGATGCCTTTTCTTCTAGAAGTTGCTGTTTGTAGTTAAAACTCGTATTTTTGCAATGTATTTCATGTTCTGTTGAGATACGACCTCTGAATCAGGTATAATTGGAAGCGGTGGACGAACGTTCTGGGGCTGGTAGTAGTGGGAGGCGTGTTTCAGCCTCTTTGACGGGGCCGGGTGGTTGATGCCAACGGGCAAGGAATCTGTCAGCATACCTCAGCTAAAGGAGGTGGGTTTGACAAGCTGGCTAGCTGCTTGGCTAGCTGGGCACTCTCCCACTTGTCGGGTATGCTTTGGCTTGCATGAGGGCAAGCACGGCTGTTGATGGCTGTTCCAGGAGATGTCTGCCCCTCTGACTCACGTTTCACTGTGTATTTAAGTGGGAGATTGTTCTCTGTCTCCTTTATGTTCTGTATTTATGCTGGAGACTTGGAGGTATCGTGGGCTGATTCTCCTATGGCCGCTTTGTGATAGCGAGTTGGGTTTCGTGCACTGGTTCTGCCCCTCTGCCCTCGGAATTGGATAGAGGGATGCTTCAGCTGCCAGGTGAAGCCAGGCTTTTGTTAAAACTAGTCTCTCTGAAGGGTTAAGTGCTCTATATGCATCATATTAATTTGGCTAATGAGACTTCTGGGGAAAGTGGGTTTATAAAGAGAACCATTTAATTAACTGCACTGCGGTGGAAAGTGATGCGAGTGGATTAGACAAGGGAACCGGTTATTTGAATTCACACATTTTTTTTACATTTGTGCTTTTACCAGCCGCGGCTGAATTAATAAGTAAGTTTAAAGCATCAGATGGCCCAGATTCTGCTCTTTGCTAATAACAAGCTTATGTTCGCCTCGTGCTGCCGGTTTGCGATGGAATGGCAAATGCTCTTTGAGGATACGCTCTCACCATGTGTCCTGGTTTTTGGTGCGAGTCGATCGGGCAAGGCATCTGCAGAAGGGCCAGGGAGAGAAGTGGAAACTCTCTTGGGCTGGTGATGGCTTTGTCATTCCTATTGTCTCTGCTTGGGTTATTGTCTAGTAACTGTGTGCCTGAGTTTAATTATAGCTGACTTGAGAACTGGGTGAAGTAAAAACTCTTAAGGCAGGGTAAGCTGCTGAAGAACTCTGTGTGATGGGTTACGTGGAGCAGATTAACAAGAGCCTGCTGGTCTTCATCCTATTTGTTCATGTCCTGATGGAGCTGAGGTGTCTCTGGTAGGAGCAGAGATGGGTACGTGGTGGCACAAAGGTCTGCTCTTTTGTCAGTCCTCTGTATCCCGCTCCAGGGATGCATTAATTAAATGTGGTTGAAAAACGGAGATATGGATGCTGTCAAACGTGATGGTGTTGCTGTGGGTTAACGAGTTGCCACCTCCCAGCCCAGCTCCCGTACTCGTGCTTTTGGGTTTGAACTCCTCTGTGTTGGCCCAGGACTGGGAGAGATGGGTTGTGCACGCATGTGCTCGGCTTGCACAGATGAGCAGGTGAGCCGCAGGCTCGCTGCGGGTAACGTATTCCTGCTACTTATCTCCCTGCCTTGACCTTCATACCCAGTTCTGCAATCGGATCTGATCATGGCCCTGTAGATTTTTAGTTATCCTCAGTATTTCCTGTCCCCAGCTCCAGGGACGGGTCAGGCTGGCTTCCAGCGAGGCGTGCAGCCTGATCCCGCGGGCTGTCCCCAACTGGCACTTTTCCCTGTCATTTCTGCCATTTGTAGCCAGCGAGCACTTGGATCCTTCACCCTGCCTCTCCTTTCATCCGCGGGAACCGTGTTCCAAGCCTGTAAAATTAGATGGTTTAGGTATGCCTGGGGACACACGCAGGGTGCAGGCGGGTTGCTCATTAAGGGAAGCTAATGAGGTCTCACCAGGGTGCTTGCTGGGCTCTGGCTGCCCGTGGGGAGGTGCTGCCCTTTGGGCAGTGATGAGGGGTGCAGCTCGCCTGGCTGGGGGGCAGCGTGGGCACAGCACCCCTGGGCGCTCCAGCCTGGAGCCCCCCGCTGCTGCTGCCCTGGCTAGAGGTTTGGTGCAGGATAAACTCCTGAACCCCTCCGAGCTGCTGCCATTGAGGCTTGCGGGGTGGGCACGGCGAGGAAGGGGACCTCGTTGTTTCTGGTGCTGCTCCTCTTGGGTGGATGAATCCAAGATGCCATGTTTCACCTCCACCAGCCCAGCTTTCTGCTCTTGCTAAGGCGTACCGGCATGGGTGCATTCCCGGCTGGCAGGTATCTTTTAAGAACTGTTTTTGCTCTTCCTCATCGCACGCAGGCTGGTGTCCCAGCAGCAGGTTGAGGCTGGGAGAGCCTGGTCCTTGATAACCCCATCCCTGCGACCACCTTTGTCTCAGCCAGCGTGGCCGTCGCTCCCTTTCCCTGCTTGATCAAAGGCTGGAGGGGTTGGAGATCGATTTATTGGTGCTGTATTAGTCACTGAGGCGTTGCGGAGATACCCTTCGCCTCTCCCGAAGCAGAGTGCAATCCTTGCCCTGTGTTGCCCACATGAGAAATATCTGTACAGGAAAGTTTTGCAAAGCTCGTTAGTGACTTCAGAGGCAAAGTCTGTATCGCTTTGGAAATGGAGACTTTGACCCATGAATTGCTTCTGAAATTGGCCGTGGCCATGAGCAAGAGCTCCCATCTTTGTGGTTAGTGCAGGCTGGAAAGCTTTTCTGTCAGGATCTCTTAGCTCAAGCTAAAACTTCTGGGTTTGCCAACATCTGGTTTAAGTTGGGTTTTTTTTTTGTTAGGGTAGTTGATAAATTCCCATTCATTTAAATGAAAACAGTTACGCTGCCTTTAAAGATTGGTTTGTTTTTGAAACAAACAAACAAACAAACAACCCAAACCTCCCCACCTCCTGGGAAGGCTTTAATCTCCCTGGAAGTGAAACTTTTTAATTCAGGTTTTGCTGAATTTCAGCCTGCAAACACGGCGGTGGGACATGTTCCAGGCAGGGAGGGAAGCAAGCACCAAAATAAGGCCAGTGTCCCTGTTATCAGCGTGTGTAAGGGCAAGTAAACAGCCGAAACCACACACGGTATCTGCCAAACAAGCGGCTGGAGGAAGAACAGCCTTGTTTCCTGTTGCTGGAAGGCCGGGCTGTCATATCCTTACCCAGCTATTTTAAATTACTTTTTGTTTGCTTCCTGCGGCTTAAGGTAAAAGCAGAAACCTGAGGAGCGCTGGTGGCTGGTGCATCCCGTCTGGGCTACGCTATGTGGCACAGCCCAAGGACCAGACCTGTGCCTGCTGCAGCCATCCAAAAGCTTCTCCTTCTGCTTTAAAATCTGAATTACGGGGCTGCCCCCCTCGCCCCACGTTGGTGAGCGTGTGGCAGAGCTGGGGTTTCTTGTAGGGTCACCCTCGGCGCCAGGTCTGGCAGTGGTTTTGTGCAGGAAGCGACCGAGGTGCTGAGAAAGGGTCGATGTGAGATCCTGGGTGATGGGTTAAACCCCAAATTTTTTGCCCCTCTCCCGGTGTCAGACCTCCGAGGGGCTGCGTGGCTCCTGGCTGGCTCCCTGAGCTCACCAGAGCTCCGGCACATCAGAGCAAGGAGCGAAATGGTCCCTCTCCAGCGCGGGAATGGGATTGTATTGCGAGAAAAAGATTGTCCCATATTATATGATAAATGTCAGGATCAATTTTCTGTGTATTCAGTGCCTGGATTTATCTGTTGGTGGCATCTGAGCAGAGCGGTGGGGAAGTCCCAGCTTTGGTTATTAGTAGATTATTTTTTATTTTTTTTTTTTGAGAGACTGACCATGGAGAGCATGAGACAGGGAGAGAGGTTTATTTTCTATACTTAGCAAGGGCTAAATCCATCTCTTACCATCTCTGCCCTGACTTTCCGTCACCCAGAGCCGGTTCCCGCAGGTACAGGGCGAGGAAGGGGAGCGTGCAGCTGACAGCCGGCGCCCTCGGAGGTGTATGATTTAAAACGGAGGCGTATTAAATAATAATATAAAATAATTCCAGGGTGAGTGAAGGACTTGGGCGGCGTGCTTCTCCGATTGCACCAACTTCCGTGGCTTTGATGGACCTGAGCTGAGTCTTAGCAGCTTTTTATCCTGGCTTGTGTAAACTCGGTTGCAGTGGGGATTAAGATGCAGCAGGTGCCCATCCTGTAAATCAGCCCTGTCGAAATACCTGGCACGGGCGCTGGGAGCGGGTCCCGGCGGGCGAGGGGGGGACCAGGCTCTTCTGGGCAGGGCTGGGATGGAAGCAAAGTCCCTGTGCTCTGGGGTGACTGCTGGCTCCCTTTCTGGCCAGAGTTCCAGGATTATACCTGGGAATAAATCACTGAATAACGAGGGAAAAGCATTTCCCCCGCCCCGCAGCGCCTGGGAAGGATGGCCGCCTTGCAGCCGAGTTGTTTGGATGAAACAAACCCAGGAGTGACTAATCCTTAACTGCAGCAGCGTGTGCTGCTGTGTCTTGGAGAAGCCAATTCCGTGTTTTCTTCTTGCTTTCTTAATCTTTCAGTACTAAAATTAATCAGGATTTGGGGTAACGGTCCCCCGTCCATCGATACTCAGAAAACTGTTTATCTGAATGAAGTGTTTTGTTATTATTTTTTTTTTTCCAGAGGTACTTGGGGTGTTGTGCCAGGTTTCAGGGAAAATTGGAGGCTGTTTCCTTGGGCTTCTTGCAAAAGCTTTTTGTCACTCGAATGCTTCGCCAGCAAGTGCTGGGAGCCTGCATGTCACTGTGCCATGCCACTGTATCTTTTGGAGAGATCTTTAGCATTTGGTTCCTCTGCCCCATTTTGCTGGCGTGAATTTTAGAAGGTTTTTGAACCAACGGATCTTTTAAAATGCTTCCAAACCCGATTTCCCATGGAGATACAGGCACGGCACCGCCTGCCATAGCACATTACCCCGGGCATCATGCAGGCACAAAACGAGCTTGGGGCAGGAAAATGTTACACGAGTGACTCAGCACAAAGTGCTGAGGTTGTTGTTACTGTTACAATATTTTTCTTATTTATTGTGAGTTAAATTATTTTCTTGGGAAGATCTCTAGGAGGTTGTTAGCAGTTTCTTTCCCACACAAGGTGCAGAGATGATGCTGGAGAGGTGCACGCGCGTTGGAAAGCCCGAGGGGATCCAGTCCTCTGCTGTTGGGCTGCTGCTTTCCTGGGACCAGGGTGGGCTGGGAGGACACTGCGTTTAAGCAAAGTGTTTTTCATGCTGAAGATCATATTAAGCCATTGCTGCTCATTTTCTCTACCCTGTGTCCTGTGGTTGAGCGAGGGAACGGGCACGAAGGGGATTTGCTAGTCAGCCTAAGAGATGACAGCTTTTAAACTCGTTTGCGTCCCAGAAAACCCTGTTTTTGTGTTTATCCAAACAGCACGTGATGCTCTTTCACTATGCAGAACTAGCTTTATGAAGTTATTTGCAAGATGAGTTCAATGGGATGGCAAAGTCTTCCTCCAGGCAGATGTTCCCATCGTCACTGCCGTTTGTTTCTCTAACGTGTGTGTTGCGTGTATTTTGCAAGTAAATAAATGCCTTTGGTTTTCAGAGCTGCGAGGAGAACTAAAGCATCTGTTCTGTGCTTGCCTTCTCAGCAAAAGCTGCGAGAGAAGGGTCCTGGCTGTCACTGTTGTCCTGAGCCTGCTCGGTTGCAAAGACAAAGGCTTGAAGACACTTTTCCCACCTCCCAGCCCGACGGCGGGACTGTGCAGGGCAGCTGGGAGGAGTTCCTCGTTGTGGGGACCGGTTTCCTCGACCTCTTTTGATAGACAAGAGGTAATTGGGGCTAGGGATTATTCCTGTGTGGAATTATTTGGGGGAGGGAGCAGATAAAGGCTGGTGGTGCCCATCCACGGGGTAAGGTGCTGTGGGAAGTGGGAGCTCAGCTATTTGCTTGCAGAAGGCAAGAGGGGGTACAGTGGGAAACCGATTTCTTTAAATAAGGTAAAGAATTGGTGGCATGTGTTAGCCTGGTGGAGAGGACAGGGGAGGACTCTCCTCCTCAAAAACCTGGAGGCTTGGAAGGGAGCCTGTTTGTTGGAGCAGATGGGATGGGAGGTGTGGACACCGCATCCCACTGCAACTCGTTTCTTGGTGGTGAAATGGGGGAAGATGTAACGAGGATGGTGTTGAGCAGAGTGGCTTTATTTACAGGGAGAGGCAGAGATCAGAGCATGGAGATAGGTGCTATAAATTGTGTGCAGCAAGAGCAGCAGGATGACGCTGCGGTGTATTGGCTGCTCTTCATCCCCACATTGCTTTGGTCGCTGGGTCTCACGCTGTTAATAGCGAAAATCACCACTGAGCTCAAATATCTGTTAAAAAGATGCAGAATAGGAGGGGAGTTTAAGCTTTTTTGGTTGGAAAACCTGAAGCCCAGTGTTCCTAACGGTTCCTGTTAGGACAGCAAAGCAGTGCTGCTGGTCATCTTTAAGTTGTTCAGCAGGAGGGTGATGAACTGTAACTTTTCAAGAGGTGAAAACCCAAATTTGCAAAGAAAAGCTTCATCCCTGCTACCGAAGGTCTCAGCTGAAGGCTTCATGTGGGACTGGCTTAAGCCAAATTACACCGTGCCCACTCGCCCCTCTTCAACTCCCCGTGCCTTAAATGCTTCTTAAATAGTCGTCTTATCCTTAAACCCCAGTGGCTCGGAAAATAACCCACTGGGGATCCTGTGGTGGGTACAGATACTATAACTGGTGCAGCTGACGGGCATACTGTGCGTGATGCGGTGTAAAAGGACAATTTGGGAAGCGCTGGCTGCCCGTGGATTCATGCAGGATTTCAGAACGTGAATCAGCACCTGAAAAATTAACACCTTGTAGCTCTGATGTTGCTCATCTACTGCAAATTCAAGGCTAATTTTTCCCCTTGTTTAAGCACCTCTAGTTTCTGTGGTGTTGTGTAGTTGTGCAACTGCAGAATTTGGCCCATTATCTGTGAGCAAACTTTCTTGCCTGTGGCAATATTTTAGCTTCTTAATACCACTTTAATGTTTTGTTGCTTTTTATTAAATATAGACCACTTAATTCCATGCTCAGGATAACCCATTTCACAGTTAGGAGTGTTTCTATAGGGGAAAAAACTCTCTTGACAGTTTGATATTTTAAAAAAAGGGGAGGGGGAAAAAAAAAGTTAGTGCCAGTGGCTGGGATGGTTGCATGTAAACCCCTTATGATATCCCAGATCCGTGTAATAATTTCAAATACCTGGTGATAATGCAAAAAATTGCAATCTCACTACTGACAAGAGAGTCAAAGGAACCGTGTTCCACCTTGCCCATCCGGATTAAATCCTTTGGGTCCTGGTTGAACACAGGCTCAGCGGTGCTGCCTACCTCTGGAAGCTGTTTCTGTGTGTTCGTGGAATCCCAGGGGATTGCTGGATGGTTGGGAGGATGGGGAGGAGGGGAGAGGAGCCTGAGAGATGGGTCTGATCTTGAAACTTGCTGTGTTGTGGTACTGGCTTTAATTAGAATTGGGTTTGCTTCCAGGTCCTCTGTGCTGTGGCAAATAGCACCGTGCCTGGGAGAGTGAGTGGCCGCGCTGCAGCATCCTTCTCGCAGGAAAAGAGGCTTTGGTGGAACGGCTGGATCCTCATGGAAGTTTAATCCTTATCTCCCTGTACTGCCTCTGTCCTCGCATCCCCCCCAGGGGCTAATTATTTGTATCCAAATAGAATAAGCTAAAACCTCCTGCTGGGGTTTGGCACTTCGGAGGTCCTGGGCTGCCTGGTGCCAAAAGGTGAGTCAGCTTTGCTCTCGGGGGGGGGGGGGGCTCTGCGACTGCGAGGCCGAGCTGGCAGACTCGGATACAGACACAGACTGGGATACAGAAAGACTCGGCTCAGGAGCAGAGCCGAAGTGAAGCCCACATCCATCAGGGCTGCAGGACTTCTTTTGTCCCATCCAATAATGCTTTACGCTATGTATTTCTCAGATGGCTTTAATCACGCGTGCAGGAGAAATACCTAGATATGCAAACTGTGAATCTGTCATCTAAAAATTCCTGTTTTCATTTTTGCTGCTGTTCGTGTTTCCCAGTACAGAAGGTCTGTGCTGGCGATCGCTTTCGAACCACAGATGCAGCCAAAGACCATCCTTTAAGATTTCTACCGAGGAATTGCTTCAGCCGAGCCTGGGGCCGTTGCTCAGGTTGGCTTTTTTTAGCTTCCATTTCTGGGCCGAAGGCTCAAAGAAGAAAGAAATAGGTGAGACGAGAGCACAGGCTCCAGCGAAGAGGAAAGAGCAGACATATGTCTGTGTGTAGTCATACAGCCACCCTGCAGGAGAAAAGATTGTTATTAAAGCTGTTGGGTTTTTTTCTCTGGAAAAAAAAAAATCTTTTGGGGAGGTGGGCGGGAAGCAAAGGATGTGTGTTCTCATTTAAGAATTCCTCGGATATTTTCTTTGAATTATCTTAACCTCTCGTATGCCTGCTGCTGTGCAGCATTTACGTCGATGCTTGGGGCTGTTGCCGTTGGTGCAAGAGGCAGACTTGCAGGTCGTTCTTCGCAGAGCTAAATTCTCCTGATCCGTGTAGCGGACACGGGTCTTAATTTTGATTGATTTAATCCTTGGCTCTTTTTCCTGTTTAAATAAGTGGGTCAGAAGTAGCTGTGCGGCAGATGGGAGATCCCGTTGGGCTAATGAGACGACTTGCATGTGTTGGTGCTTGCAACATCTGGGCTGCAAACTCCCGATTCTCCAGCATCGCCTTCTCCTGAGCAGCCCCAGTTTAATGCAACTGTCTAACGTGAGAGGTCCCGGGCCAGGAGCTGGAAGCGAACTCGCTTAAAAGTAACTTTGTGAGCACTTAAAAGGAAAAACCTACATTCCATAAAGGCTCCGGAATCTGCAAGGAGGGCAGGTCGCCTTTTAAAATGACCTTGAAGTGTTTTGTTTAGTTATGGCATAACAGCTCGTGTCTAGACAATCATTTTCAAAGCGGGTGATTCATCCATTTGAATCTAAAAGATACAGAGCCACGGGAGTTGCTGCTGCATGTAATAAAAGCCTTAATTTACTCCCAAATCTGGCATGGGATGGTGGGTATCTGGGGTGGGTTTGCAGCTGAGCCAGATCTGCTGGCATAAACTGGAATTCCTCCATGAACTTGCACCATCTGGCCCAAATTTGGAATTCTTAAGAGCAGCTGTGGTTAGGAGGGGGGATAACGTGGTCCCTGAAGATGCTGGTCTCGCTGCGTGGGAGCAGAGCTGCTGCTGTTCCCTGCGAGCGCCGCAGCTCCGGGTTGGGAAAAGAACATCATAACATGGGGGGGGTCTGTGACAAACTGGAGGGGCTGCCGTTCCCTTGCTGTAGATTTACATTGCTGCAGGAAGGTTTTATAAAACAGGGAAAGCTGTGGGCTGCTTCGCTCTGCCCCTTTCTGTTGGCTCGTGTCTTTCTCAGGGGTGTTTCAGCTCTGTTATTTTTTTTTGTTTGTTTTCTCAGGGATATTGTGTGAGCCATGGTGCAGGCAAGGATGGAGCACGCTGTTGGAAAGGAGGATCCCGTGGTGCTGGACTTGGTGACGTGGGTGGCTCTCGTGGGACCCGTAGGTTTTTGCGGAGTGGTTTGTTCTCCAAGGTGGGATCTGTTCCTGCTGTCTGAAAGTCTCTGGGATTTGGACAGGAGAAGGGATGCTAACACAGTCGTTTGTAAGGTCTATAGGACAGACTGCTCCAGTTGAGCTCTGATTTATTTAAATTATTTATTAAATATCCTCAGGGTATTTTTTTTAATTTTTCTAGGATTTTTTTAGCACTGAAAGACCAGCCTTGCCTCTTCGCTGGCAGCACAGCGACCACCTTCCACTGCATCACACCCCGGCCTTTTAAAGCACAGTGTCTGTACCCCAACTTCTCACCCCCCCCAAAAATAATATCATTCTCACTGCAGAAGCTGAATTGGAAGCTCATGGTGTGCAAACTTCAGCGGAGCAGCAGTTTTGTAAGCAACGCTGGTAAATCCCTGGCACCTGAATGTTCCAAACTAACCATCCACATCCAAACTAACCATCCACGGCACACACTGGTGCTGCAGGCTGTGGTCAGGCTGTTTAAATTGTGCTGCCCGTCCATAATTGGGCGTTTTGCATATTCCTGACACCCTAATTAGCAGCACCTAGTGTGAAGATGCAGGTAAAATTTAGATGAGAGCATTGAAGCGTGTGTACCAGCAGAGGTTACAAACCACTGTGTCCTCTCCCCCTTCACCACCCAGATCTGCTGGGGCTGGTGTTTGCGCCCTGGCTGCTGGAATCTGGTTTGTAATTTGGGATTACATCGTTTGTTCCTTTTCTTTTGCAGTCTGAGCGATTGATTTGTGCTGCTTATGGAAATGGAAGGGACTCTTCTCTCCTTAGCTGGTTGATGGCTTGCCGAAATAGTGTTTATTCTGTCTTGTTCTCTTTTGGTTTGGGTTTTTTCTCGGCGTGGCAGAAGCACCCAGCAGTGGTGGCGGGTGAGGAGCTGTGAAGGAACCTGCAAACTTGTCACCCTGGGCTTTCGGTCAGGCTGTCTGCCTCCGGATTGAAGGGCTTTTAGTTAAAGAGATTTGCAGGTAAGTCACCTTTTCATTCCATTGTGGTTAGGCTTTGTTATAGTACGCAAAATAAGCATTTTTAACCTTGGCAGTTCTCATTATTGAGTTTCGCTGCATAAAAATCCTGGAGTTTTATAAAATTGTAATTAAGTCAAGGTTTTGGGGAGGCCAGCAGCAGTCGGAGGCACTGAACCCCAGGGTCTCACATGGCATTGGGATCTTGTTCTGTATTTTGAAAGGAGCAGATGCTTTTGGACACTTGGGGTAATCAGTAAGTTCTGGTCGTATTCAATTTTCACGCTGTATTGGAAGGGAAAATTGCAGAATTTATCTCAGATCACAAACCTCAATCCTGAACTCTGAATTATTTCCCTCTCACTCTGCCCTACAGTGAGATGGATCCGCGGGATTTTTGCTTCTTGGCTTTACGTGGCCTTTATTTATCCCACCAGGATTAAGAAGACTGATTTCTCTCTAAGGCTTTTTTGCAGGAAACCTGCTTGCTTCACAAAATTCAGAGGCGTTTGCGTGGCGAGGGGCTAACGCTTGCAGAAACTAAACGGCTTCCAATTAGCGAAAATATATCGGAAACGGATGAAGGTCTAACCGCTGTCTTAGCATACGTGATGCATGGAGAAGAGGCAGCCACGTTCTTTAGCTCTCTTCAAACTGTATGTTACCGTGTCAGGGGATTTACTGCCGTGGGTGTGTTGCTTTCTGGTGGACGTATGTCTTCTATCAGCAGGAGAGATCGTGTCCCCTCTAGGGCATCTGTCACCGTGACAGCGTAAAGCACCCTGTCAATGAAACGCTTTGGTTGCTCGAAATTGCATCCATACTCAGAGTTTTACCAACCTAGAACTATTGATTAGGGAAATCAATTTTCCCCCATGCTCGTGGTACAGCAGCATCGCTAAAACTTTGCACGGAGCTGGTGTTTGCAGAATCCTTGGGAGCTTCGAGCAAAGTGCCCCTGCAGGCGTGGGGCAGCGGAGGGCACGAAGCAATAAAAGCTGGTAACTTGTTCTTAATTTATCAGGCTACATTTGCTAGGTGGGTGATGGGGCCTTGTTCACTCTGATGTTTGACCTTGCAGCTGCTTCTAGTTTGTTTGCGTCATGAGGACCTAGGAAGAGCTCCGATCCTGTTTCCAGCGATGAGGTATGGCTAAAGGGACAGCAGGGAAGGAAGAGCTTTGTCCTGGCCAAGACATTTGACGAAAACAAGTCCCTTGCTCATAAGCAGAGACTGGAGACTGACTTCTAAGCGCTTGAAATCTGCCAGATACTCAAGACTGCCTTGGTTTTCTGGCAGAGAAAGAAGAGGAAAGGCTGTTTGTCCTCCTTATCTCTGGGCCCAGGAGCTCCTGGGGCTGAGCTGTGTAATCTTCTTCAACAACAAGATTACTGAGGCTTCTCCTTATATTTCAGTGCCTCTGCTTGGTGGGGCTGCTGCTGAGCCTGTCCTTGCCATACCTGCCTCTCCCTGTCTCCCCTCCAGTCCCTCTGTTCCAGTGCTGTAACGCCCCATTTGGGGTAAAATCCACAGTAAACGTGGTCGTTGCTCTTTTGCTGTGGTCAAGGTTAAGACGTGCCCCTGGGGTTTAGCTGCCTTTTTTCCATGCAGCTGTTTTCCAAACTGCTAGTTGGGTTTTGCAAATTCACGAGACGAATAGTGCCCGTGTATAAAGATAAATTGCTGCAAATTGAAATATGTTTGTTGGGGATTTTTTCCCCACTTGGACTGAAAAACCATCTTTGGAATGCATATGGGCAGGAGAATGAACCAGCAGCATGGTTTATCCCTGGATGCCTGCGGTGGGTATATATTATATAATTATAAAAATGGGTATATAATTAATATATAAACTCTTAAAAGAGTTACCTGCTAGTGGAGGGCCGCCGACGGCTGCTATCCCAGCAAAGAAAGCAGCAAACCCCAAGTAGCTGTGGAGTTTTTGCACACCCACTAGATCTACCTGTTTGTAAAACAAAGTGCATAATTATTGATTGAGTTCAGGAAAATGTGCAAGCACAAGAGATTGATTTTAATTATTTTTTTTTCTCCCCTGGGGAGTTTCCTCTGAAACAACTTTACACCTGTAGGTCTGATGCAGCCTGGAATCCGCTTGCCTCCTTACAAATTACTGGGATGCGGGATGCTTTTCTGCCTTCCAGCAGCTTGGGCATCTCCTGAAACTAGTCATGCTGTTAAGGCTTTGGGGAAGGTATTTTCAACTCCTGAATTATTTCCCAGAAAGAAATGCCAAATTATAACGATGCCTCCCTCTCCGGATCCTGCCATAACCGAGCTGTGCATGTTAAAGATAATTCTGGGATGGGGAGCAGATCGGCTCAACCCTCTGTCTTAGCGTTGGGCAATGAATGGATTCATTGTGGTTCCTGTGAGCTGGAGCAGTCTCCTTCGGAAAGGAGGGTGTGGAAGGCAATTAGCAGAGCCAGGTCATTAAAAAGCTGCAACGAGCTCCCAATGTTTCTGTTGCATCTGGGCTGTGGATCCTGGTTGGGAGAGATGTGGGGCTCAGAGTGGGCAGGTTGGGGGGCAGAGCCCCCTCGTGCAGGTTTGCAGCAGCCCGGGGTAATTCACCTTTAAGAAAGGGGTTTTGGATAATTTTGGAATACTGTTGGAAATGCCACCTACTGCATCTTTTTTTAATGAAATCTCCTACTCACCAGCACAGGGAGGATCAGAGCCATGAAGCCACCGCAGAAGATGGCGAAGGCCACCGCGTAGGTCATGAGCAAGGGGAAGGTGGTGGCCAGAGGACAGAGCAGGTTGGTGATGCCGCCCAGGACCAGGTAAGCCACGTGGTAGTGATACTTCTTGGTCCAGTTCTGGTCAGCGACCCAGCCCGACAGCAGCTGGCTGACCATCTCCGTGATGCCTGGGGGGAAGAGGAGTTCACCAGAGCCTCAAAGATTTTTTTTTTTTTTTTTTTCCGTGCTATTTTGCACTGCTCCGCTCTGAAGCGCATCCCAATTCCACCTGCTGCTCGCTCTAAGAGTGTGACCACAAAGGGCCAAGGTGCCGGGAAGTTACACGAAGGCATTTTTAGCCTGTTGTAAAATTCATGCTATTTTTTTTTTTTTTTTTTCCTTTACCTCGGTGCCTGCTGTTGCCAAGTGCCTGTGGGTACACCAAAGTGGTCTGTAAGAATTCAATTAAGGGCTGTGCACTCAGCAGAAAATTCTGAAATGCCCTTCAGTGAAAATAGGAAAAATAAGATCGCTGTTTGATCTCTTTTTCAAGATAGAGAAAAAGCAGAATATTGAGCAGAAATATGCTTATGACATTTTAATTTTTGTAAAGAAGCAAAGGCAGACAGAAGCCTGGCATTATTTCTAAAGGCTCAGCAAACTTTTGATACTTGGTTTTTACATTTCTTGATACATTTTTATGAACTAAAGATCAGAGGAGTGCTCGCTGCCAGTTAATATCTTGCTGACCACTGTGTCCTCCTACTCTTAATTCAAAATGTCACATTCATTGCTGCGCTCTCCTTTTAGATGCCTTGACAGCGTATGTCATTTCTAAATATTATACAGCAGTGTAGAAGTAAGATTTATTTTTGTACAATAAAATATTTGATGATGACTGAGGTTGGAGCCGCTTTCTTAATCCAATGCGACTTTAGTGTTAATCCCTGCTTATAAGACATGGGTTTGGGGGAGTTGCTGGTTTCTTTCCCCCTCTCAGGGGTGAATGTGCCAAATCCAAGTAGCTAGATCCAAGTTAATGTTTCCCCCCCCCCCAGTACTGAATTTTTCTCTCTCTGCACACATTCCTGGATCAAACGGGAGGTCTTTGAATGCAGGGTGGCTCCGGATGTCTGTGGCTCGTGGGTTTAAGCAAAGCAGGGACTGTGGTGGGAAGGCTTTGGGAGGACAGATAGCACCTATGTAATTGGAAACGTGTGTGTGTGTTGGGTGCAGCGATGGGGGATCATGTAGGTTAGGTTGAGAGAACCACCCACCATGTGAGAGCGACTTTGTACATGTACAGAAGGCGACGCTATATATACAGAAGGGGGGTTAGGGCTGCGAGCTAAACCTTTTCCATGAAGATTTATTCTAGGACGTATTTGGGACTATTTCTTGGCAAGATGTGTCTTGCTTTTCTTTTCTGTTTTGGTCTCATTGTAATTATAAATGGGTTGAAAAGATTCTTTTGCCTACCAGCCACTGAGATGAGGTAAGAGGCATCCATGCTGCTGATGCCCAGCGTCTTGGCTCTTGCTACCAGGTGGAAGATGGGCACGAAGTAAGCCAAGTGGCTGAACAAAAAAGACCATGTGAAAATGCAGAAGATGGGATCCTTCAGCGGGGAGAAGTCGAGGAGAGGCTGTGAATTCTCTTTTTCGGTCGCTGGAAGGGATGAGTGGCTTCTCTTGGCCTCGGTGGCTATTTCTGGTGAGCAGCTGTCCTTGGGCAACTTCTCAAGCCTTCCCAAAGCAGCTGTATTTCCTGGACCAGAAACATCTCTGCCATGGGATGTCATGAGTTCCTCCGTGGCAGAAAGGTCCTGCGCACTGCAGAGCCGTGTTTCCCCACGAGTGGCTTCATCTAAGCATCCACCAAGGGTGTCGGAATCCTTCTTTGCCATCAAAAACCCACCGTCTTGGTCGTTAGCAGAGCAGCGTTGAGGCGGCCGGGTGCTGACGGGTCGCAGCAGCATGCTGGAAGGCACGAGGTTTAACATGATGCCTCCAAAAATCAGGAGAGTACCTGAGGGAAGAGGGAAGGTGCAGTTTCCTTGGGGTGCGAGGGGAGAGGCAGTAGGAAACGATCTTTTAGAACAGGGTGTAGTTTGCACTGAACGCGGAGAAGCTGTGCCCTAAGGAGGAGGGGTGTTACAGGAGCTTTTATTCCTGGTTTTCTAGCTGGAAGCCCCTTCCACACGGATGCGTGCAATAAATCCTGAGCTACCCCTGGGATCTGGGAATTTCTTTTGTTTTCCCTCATCAGAAGTCCGTTACATGTGACGGACCTTCCAGGTGGCTTGAAACGGTGCAGTAGAAGGAGGGATTTTCAGTTTTGCTTTTGGCTTCTGAGGTCTCTGGTTTGACTCTGACTTTAATGACTGATGAAGTGTTTAATCATTAACATCGTGTCCCCAAACTATCCTAGAGGAGGCAGAGCCGTTCCTCGGCGCATCCAATTTTAAAAAGAGCCTCCTACCCTGCCCAGATGTCCTCACACGCCCTCTCGGTGCTGATGAATTTGAATAAACGGGAGATGCGCTCACCTTGCCAGCCGTAAAAATCGATGAGCAGCTGAGTGAACGGTGCTATCAGAAACGTCAGCCCCATCCCGCAGCGGGCGATGGCGTTGGAGAAAGCCAGCCGTGTCCTGCAGCACTTGGCCGTCATCACCGCCGCCGCCTGGTACAGGCAGGCGAACCCCACACCTGTGGTAAGGGACAGAAAGAAGATGTTTGTGCCCCAAAAGTGGCTGCTTGGTGTCGTGAGCTCTA
>JAVJGJ010000035.1:1855490-1868216 GCA_035590215.1 Microhierax caerulescens
TTTTCTTTTTCTTTTTCTTTTTCTTTTTCTTTTTCTTTTTCTTTTTCTTTTTCTTTTTCTTTTTCTTTTTCTTTTCCATTCCACTGTGTCCTGATTTCCCCCTAAACTACCCAGCAAGCCCACCCCGCACTCACGCCAAGCCCAAACCAGTGCTCCCAGCCCACCCCTCCCTCCTGCAGTGGGGTGGGACGGAGGGTGCTGCCTGTGGGGTGCCCCAGGGACCGGTGGGGTGCCCCTGGACCCTGGGAGCAGCCTCGGGAAGATGCTTAGGGAATGATGGGGTTAAGACTGGACTTTGTGAGCTTCATCTATTTATAATTACATAAAAATGTACAATATATTATTCATCTTTTGAATTTTAATTATTTGCATTATTCATTATGCCTTATCTATTCATATTATTACAGTTTTCTCTTTGCTATTTATTATTTTTGCAATTTAGATATTTTTTATTTATATTTCTTATTCTTTCGGGGGAGGCTTGGAGCGAGGTTTTGTTCCCGAGGTGGTTTCTGCAGCTCATCCCACCAGCTTTCCTCATTTCAAATCCAGCTTGAACTCCGGCCTGAGCCCAAACTGGGCTGCACCTCGTTGCCTTTCTGGTGGCCACAGCTCAGCCCCTTCCCACGCCTGCACAAAGCAATCGGGCGATTCCAGCCGCTTCCCTTCTTGCTGCCGAAAAAAAAATCATGATGAATTCTTGCTTTACCCCACCACAAGAGCCAGCCCCCTTGCAGGATCCCACCTCCCCCCTGCAGCAGTGGGGACCATCCTGGTGGCACAGGGATGGAGTAGCTTTGCCCCCAGCATCCTTTCTAAGAGTGGCAACAATAAAGAACAACAAACCAGGATCCTTTGGCTTTTCCGTGCTGTCACCCGAGAAACCCAATCTCCTGCCACGATACCAGCAGCTGCTACCAAATATTTTGCGGGGCTGGACAAGATGCACTGGTTTGGGAGACGCTGCTCAAATTCAAGCAGCACAGAGTGGGTACCAGGATCCTCATGCTGCATCGCTCAGCATCGTCCCGTGTCCTTCGCCCGCCGTGTCCCTCGTGCTCTCCCCTTCGCACACCGCGAAAGGGCAGCTGATGCCTGGAGCCATTATCGCGGCGGGTGATACCGAGGCACTCATTAATCAGTTTTAATCCTGTTTTCATGGTCCCCGTATCGCTGGGCAAACCAGATGGAGAGGGGTCAGCCTGCTGCAGGGTCACCTTTCCCACAGCCTCTTTGCATCCCACCGTACTAATTGGTTTTTGCAGATAACGGTGGGTCCCGGAGCATCAAAACGTGCGTATTTTCTTTTTTCTTCTACACACCCCCTGCCACCCAGTGGGGGCCCCTTCCCATTCCCAGCTAGGGAGAGGTGCCCATCAGTTTGGGGTGGGGGTGGGGGGGTCCCACTGCTGCTTGCCATGGCTTTGGATGCCCAAATGATGCCCACAAACAGGCAGTGCCTGGTTGTGATGAAGAATTTGGGGTGCTAAAGGGTCCAGAGGGGGGATACAGAGGGGGGGAGCACAGGGTTTGGGGTACAGTATCATGGTCAGCACAGTGTGAGGGCCCCCCCCCCCCTTGCTGGGTGACGTGTTGATACTAGCTGATGTTTGCCATGTCCTTGGGTCCCTGGGTGCCACCTGCCTTGGCTGGGTGCCCGCCGGAGGGGGTGTGGGGGGGCTTGGCAGCTCTTAGCACCGCAGGTGGGGGGCGCGGGGGCTATATAAACCCCCTGGTGTTTGCTCCAGCTGCCCCAGCACCATGTGGTTCCTCGTGCTTCTCTGCGCTGCCTCTGCCCTCTCCCAGGGTGTCACCAGGTAAGTCACCGCCGCGTCGCTCTCGTGGGCCACCCGAGTCAAAATTAAAGTGGAAAATGAGCAATCGGAGCTTATTTGTATGGCTTTGGGAATGTTAACGGCTTTGGGAAGCGGAGGTGAAGGCTGAGGCTTGGGGAAGTGGTTCCAGGGGTGCAGAGGAGCTGGGGGTACCTGGGGTGGGGGTGGGGGCCTGGTTTCTAGAGGTGCTTTAAGGTTTTGCAGGAATCCCCTCGACTCAGTGTTTTGGGGGAGCCTGTTGTGCTTCTGCTGGTGGATCAGCACCAGCATCGAAGGTGCCGAACGCTGACAAAATCCTGCCTAACTCTGTTTTTTGTCCCTTGGTGCTTGTGCCAGGCTGCCCTTGGAAAGGGGGAAGAAGCTGAGAGAGGTCCTCAGGGAGAAGGGTTTGCTGCACAGCTTCTTCCAGCATCACCACTATGACATCGGCACCAGATTCCCACATGCTTTTCCCAACGGGACCAAAGTGGCCACCGAGCCCCTGCTGAACACCCTGGACGTGAGTATTGGCTCTGATGCCAGCAGCACAGCCTTGGGGTCATTTGTGGGGTGCCCACCCCCATGTCTGTGCTGTGCATGGACCACATCCAGATCCTTTTACCCCAAAGCCTTCAGCTCGCGTCCTTTGCCCCTTTTTGCCCACACTGGTGGCCTTGGGCAGAGCCAGGACACCGAGATGTCCCCTCAGCTCTCCTAGAATCAGGGTGTCCCCATGAAGAGGGGGACCGTGAAGGCTGCAAGCCTGGGGAAGCCCCCGATTTGGTTTCGTGCCTTAAAAGCCACCCTTGGTCCTGCTGCCTCACAGGTGGAGTACTACGGGACCATCTCCATCGGCACCCCCCCACAGAACTTCACTGTGGTCTTCGACACCGGCTCCTCCAACCTCTGGGTTCCCTCCATCTCCTGTACCAGCCTGGCTTGCCGTAAGTAGGAGCAGGCAGGGCTCCCCATTCCAGCAGAGCCGGGTCCAGCAGCACACCCTGGGCTTATAACTGCATGATCAAGCCCAAAGATGGGGTGATATGGCCAGGGGACGGGGGGCCACCCGGCCAGCGCAGCGAGCAGCCCCCGTGGTGCTGGGTCCATAGCATCTCTGCAATGCACCGGAGAGATGGGTGGTTGGGGTGTAGGACTTGCTCAGTGTTGTACTCCACAGGGGGATGGGATATGCTTAGTGCTCCGTGCCTCAGTTTCCCCATCTGTCTAAAGGGGGTGATGGGATTTCCTGCCGGTCCCTGGTTGCTGGAGGAGGGGTGGGCATGTACAGCAAATGCTCGCAGCTAAATTGTTCTTGAAAGCAAGATAATAAACGGCAGGTCTAACCAGCGATTCAGCAGGGTGCCTCCTCCCACGCTTCCCTTACGGCTCAGCCTTGCTGAAAGGCTTCATTTCTGGTTTTCCCACTTACCTTCCAGAAAACCATAAGCAGTTTAACCCATCGCAGTCCTCCACGTACAAAAGCACAGGGCAGAACCTGTCTATTCAGTATGGCACCGGCAAGATGGAGGGCACCGTGGGCTCCGACACCGTCAGCGTGAGTGCCGCGGTGGCATCTTGGGGGGGTCCTTTGTGTCTTCTCCACCTGATTAACACCAGCACTGCAGTGCCTGATCCAGGTCTCAGGGCACCCTCCCTGTCCCTAGGTTGCATCTCTGGTGGACACTGACCAGCTTTTCGGCTTGAGCACCACCGAGCCCGGCCAATTCTTTGTCCATGTCGCATTCGATGGGATCCTGGGCTTGGGTTACCCAGATCTGGCTGCTGATCAGATCACACCAGTCTTTGATAACATGGTGAATGAGAGCTTGCTGGAGGAGAACATCTTCTCCGTCTATCTGTCCCGGTAAGCCATGTGAATCTTAAGGGCCAAGGGAGGCAGCAGATGCATCTAGTTCACGTTGTTGCATTGCCTGGTGGCTCCAGCTCCTCCGCTGTCACTGCTGCCATCGGGCTCTTGCTCTGTGTCGTGCGTGGCATGCAAAGGACAGGGGGCTCGTAGCAGGTGGCCACCAGACTTAGGGCTTGCTGGGGAATCACCATCCCTGGAAGTGCTTAACAAATGTGTAGATGCAGTGCTTAGGGGCACGGTTTAGTGGTGGGCTTGGCAGTGCTGGCTTAACGGTTGGACTTGATGGTCTTCAAGGTCATTTCCAACCTGAATGACTCTATGGAGCAGCTCTAGTTTCCCAGCACATACTTCCACCATAGCTTCCCTTTTCCCTTTTTCTGGGTCCAAAGGACCTGGCACACACTGCTGTTTGCCACTGCCTCACTGATGCTCTGTAGTGAGGAGGGGAGCAGATGCAACCACGGCATCGCGAGCAGCATCTCACCCCATGGGACACACAGCCCTGCTGTTTTAAGCTGCGCGCACTGAAGACACGTGGCAAACCCTGTGCTGTTTTTCTTTTCTGCATCATCCAGCGAGACAACAGGGAGTGTGGTCATCTTCGGGGGAATCGATGAGTCTTATTTCACCGGCTCCATCAACTGGATCTCCGTCTCTTACCAAGGTTACTGGCAGATCTCCATGGACAGGTAACAGTGTTCATTTCTAACCATCGTTTCTAAAGAGACCTTGGACCCAGCAACATCAGGGGCTTCCCACTGGCATCTAACACCCCACGGCTGAGTGATGCAGAAGGTTAAAGGCCCAAAATCCATAGTACTTCGGTAACAGCCACCCAAAATGGGGATGTGTTGTGCCTGGTTCTTCTCTGCACAAAGCCTGTGCTCTTGGGGACATTCCTGTAGACGAGCAGAACAGAGTCATGGTCCAAACACGACTTCGTTGGGTTCGGTTGGGTTCCAGCTGCTGGGTTGTGTTCAGTGCTTCAGTGCCCATGTGTGCCACGGGGGCTGTCTCACAGCCTCCCAGGAGCAAAAGGCTCAAGGGCAGCACTCTGGGTTACCCAGCTTTAGCTCCTGTCAAACAAGTTCAATAACATCACCAAGATCCAGCTGGTTATTTAACAGCCCCGTGCTTTGTCTGTCCTCCCAGCATCATCGTCAACAGCCAGGAGGTTGCATGCGGTGGTGGCTGCCAAGCCATCGTCGACACCGGCACTTCCCTGGTGGCTGGGCCACCCTCCGGCATCAGCAACATCCAGAGGGCAGTCGGGGCCAGGCAGGACACGTACGGAGAGGTAAGAGCACCCATGGCTTGCTCTGCTCGCCCTGGAGGCAGCCCAGAACTGCTGAGCCCAGTGCCAAGAGCTTCCACGCACGGCGAAACCATGTCTCTGCTCATGGCAAATCATCCCTGCTCTTCTGGTACCTCCAACAGAGACCACCGTGAGACACTCCCAGTCTCTAGTTTATACCGGTGAAATCAAACCCCTTCACTCCTTGGCCTGTGAACGTGTTGTTTCCCACCTGAGAGCCTCTTTTCCCTGCTCTCTGCAGTACAACGTGAACTGCAGCTCCATCGCTGCCATGCCTGATGTCATCTTTGTCATCGATGGGGTGCAGTATCCTGTGTCCCCCTTGGCTTACACGGAGCAGGTAAGGGGGAATAGGGTGGTCCAGGTTTCAGGAGCCTTTCTGGAGGTCCTTCTACTTTCTGCAATGGCTCTGGTTGCCTTGGCTTCTCCCGTTCCCGTGGGAGATTGGGGGTGGATGCCCAGAGCAGTGCCAAGAAAAGACACTAGCCCACATTTCTCCAATTTGCCTTTCCTTGCTCAAAAGCAGAACGACCAATGACCTTGCATGAGCAGCTTCCAGAACACCTCCGGGGATCTCTGGATCTTGGGAGATGTCTTCATCAGGGTGTACTACAGCATCTTTGACCGGGACAACAACCGTGTTGGGCTGGCCAAGGCTGTTTAGATCCACCACGATGCCAGCGGTACTTTGGTTTCATCACACAACCAAACCAACCGTGGTTTTTTGGTCCCTGAGGAATCTCTCACTCATGCATGAATAAAGTGTGGTTGATTCAGAGTTGGTGGCTGCCCATTTATTTGTGATAAACCGGCAGGAATTAGGGAGGAGCTGCTCAGCACTTGCTGCTTTGTGGTGGCTAAGGAGCACTTGGTCAACACCGTCTAAGGCTTTTGGGAGTCACAGCCTGCTGGGGCTGAGGGGTGGGTCCCTAGGGAGTCAAGAGCAGCTCTTCTGTCGGGGCTACATCAAGTGAGAGATTCTGGGAAACCCACATTTCCATCCAGGGAGGATGAACTCGCCACCCCAGAGGCAGATCAGGATCAGAGTAGATCCTTGCAGACCCACAATCACGTGCCCCCCGTGGGTCACCTGGTAGCTCTCCATCCCTGGGCCCAAAGTTCGCCCCCATGTCCCTTACCTGGTGTCTGACAGCCCAAAGACATCTGCTGGCAGCGAGTCCTGTGGGAGGATGGGGCTCGGCTGGAGATTTCCCTCGGAACACCCAGGAGAGCAGGTCAGGAGAAGGTGCTCACCCAGCGCGTGCCCTCCCATCGCGGGGCTTTTACTGAACGGCATCCACAGCTGCACATGTGCAGAGGTGGTGTCTTATTTTAGTTTCCATCGTTTAGAACAATCCAGTTAGACTTCTCTGTTTCCCCATAAAGAATCTCAATGAAATGCCCCTTTCCCAATAACCAGTCTGTGCTGTGAGATGGTCACCAAGAGCCTGGGAACACCAGGTAGTCCTCAATTATAGTCTTTACTACTGTGCAACCCACCCCCCCTCCAAGACCTAACATATTTATTTGATGATCATTTTCCCTCTCAAAGGTCAGGACGGTTCCTTCTTTAATTTTGTTTCATGCCTTTAAAACAGCGGTCCCCGTTTTTTCAAAAGGAAATTACCTTCATCCATATCAAATCCCATTAAAACTGGAGCCTGCCTCTTTCCTCCCGAGCAGCTGCAGTGGAAGCTCTCGGCAGGTGTTTGGGAGAGAGAACCAAGAGTCCCTGCTGCTGGTTCATCTCTACCCTGCTCAGGGATAAGGGGCTATTTGCATTATTGATTGATAAATGAGGCTCCATCACCGGTGGGGCCTGGAGATTGCTCACCCGATGGAAAGAGGGAGCGGAGATCCAAGCGATCGAGGTTGGAAATTAATTTTTCTTTCCTCTCACTGTGCAGAAGTTGCTTTTTGAGCCGCCTAGAAAGGAGTAGATGATATGGGGCGGTGGAAATGGGATTTATCCCCCTGCAGCTCCCTGAGATCCCACAGCCCCGGGTGACTCAGCCCTGGTGGATGGGAACCCCCCGTGCCCAAGCAGAGGAGGGACCCAAGCCTGGATTTTGGGCAGATGGGATTCCCTCAGCTCCATCACGGGGATTTTCTCCTTGTTATGAGCAACAAGAAAGGAGCCTGATGCAGTGGGAACCGTAGCCCCGAGGACCAGCAGCCCATGGACCAGCCCTTGCCAGGATGGACCACCTGGAGCACCCAGGGGCTGTAGCTGTGCTCTGGGCGAGTGGGATGGGAGAAGCCGTGTCCTTGCCCCAGGCAGGACCAACAGCCCAAATGTCGTGCCACGATGCTCCTAAACCCTCCTGGCACGGCTGTTCTGCACCGGTGCCAAAATCCCCACACACACACCCCCAAACACCCCCCTGCAATGGGCTTCCTTTGTGAGAGCATCCTTCACGGCCGAAGCATCCCTTCCCACACCTGTGTTGACACATGCAACAAGGAAATAAACCAGCTAAAAGCTTCCAAGCATGAATTAGAGAGGAAGAAACACATCCACACATCCAGG
The DNA here is from genome assembly GCA_035590215.1 of Microhierax caerulescens. Taxonomy (NCBI): domain Eukaryota; kingdom Metazoa; phylum Chordata; class Aves; order Falconiformes; family Falconidae; genus Microhierax; species Microhierax caerulescens. The sequence continues at coordinate 1,863,020 of JAVJGJ010000035.1, forward strand.
GAAATGTCTGTCCTGGAGTGCCATCTCCTGGCTGCGGGGCCAGAGCTGTACCCCTGTGCTTTGGGGAAGCGCAGGAATATCTGGTGGCAAAAGGATGCTCCAGGGCTTCCTTGGAAATTTCAGCTCCATAGAGGAGGGAGACGCTTCTAGCTGGGAAATATTTCACCCGTGCCCACAGGTTCCAGCTTGCTCCAGGGATAAAAAGCAGCCAGGACATCTTTCTAAGAAAGCAAAGAGGTTTCTTGTCTTCTTTTTAGCTTTTTTTTTTGGTGGCAGTACAAAATTCCAAGTGGGAATTCAGCCTGTGTGCTGTAGGACATGACAAATAGGCTCATTAGGGCTTGGCTCGAGAATAGTACAGTTGGTAAGAGCCTTGTATGGATTTCCTTGAGCTTTGAGCTTTGGGTCTGTATTTGGGACGGTACAAAGCTGCAAATTGTGCAGGAAAATGGGTTTTCTGGCATGTTTTCGTCAAGCACCAGCTGGCTGTTGACACCGGGTGTTCATAGCTCGTTTTCCTTCGCTTTAGGATGAATCAGAAATAAGCTAATTTATGGAGAGGCTTAAGACCTCTGACCCCGGTCTTACAGCATAGATCAGGGATGCCCCTCGGACCTGGCCTCCCACAAGGGATGGTGTAAACCAACCTGCTGGGGAAACCCCTGCGGAGTTTGTCCTCAGCTCACAGATCTGGAGATCTATAATGTCTCATGCCTCAACCCACACACACGATTCTCAGCTGGGCACCGGCTCCCGTGGAGCAGCGCAAAGCCAAGAACAAAACAAGTTGGATCCAAATAATATTTTCTGCATGCCACGCTTTGAAGCATCTATTCTTTTATTTGAGAATAAAGTTTACAAGTTCATAAGAATCAGGTTGTTCATCCTTCCATCCATCCATCCATCCTTCCATCCATCCATCCATCCATCCATCCATCCATCCATCCATCCATCCACCCACCCACCCCAGCACCATTCCGGTCCCTGTTTTCTGGGAAGCAGGAGCAGCCAAGATGTGCTCGCAGCTGATCAGGCTGAATATTTCCCAGCCCCAAACATTTTTTTTCCCCAGGGTTTCTCGTGGTGACTTCCCAAGGAACAAACAGCAAAAGTGCTTCAGCTTTGACAGGTTGGGATTGAAGTTTGGGGAAGGGAGTGCTAAAAAAAATAAAAGATTGTACAAAATTCAAGCGTTCTAGAGGAAAAGGAGAAAGAAGCAGCTAGAAAATAAAAATAGTGACATAGCAGAGCTGCTGGAGAGGACTGAGGGGTGAATGGAGAGGGGCTGGGGGGGTCTCAGGGTGCCAGGTCAGCTGTGCCCCCTCCAGCCGTCCCCACAGAGGATGAGAACTTGAACATGATGGGAAGGAAATTAAATAGCTCTCACAGCTTCTCCTCCCATCCAGGATGATGGTCTGGGGTTGCAAGGGATGGGGTGAGGAAGAGGATGGAGGAGGGATGGGAAAAAAAAATGGAGAGCAGGTGAAAAGGGGATTTTTCCCAGAGGGAAAAAACTTCTCCTGAAGGAACCATCTCTCTGGGGTGGAAAAGACCTTATTGCAGAAAGTGTGCAAAAATTCCCCCCACAAAACCAAAATAACACACCCCTCCCTGACCAGGATTGCAGGATTTCTGCCACAGGAAAAATCCCAGCAAGCCCAAACTCGCATTTTCCAACAGACCAGGAATGAAAAAAAATCCATCTTTCATAGCTCCTTTCTGAATGAAATCGCAATCCAGAGATGCTGGCATGTTGCATAATGATAGTGTCGAATCCTTAGGAGATAAGACACAGAGTATAACAGATGTGGGATATAAAAGCGGATGTGTAGACACTGCATGAGAAACTGTGATTTTAATGTAGGCAGAAACATTAAAAAAAAAAAAAAAAGCCAAGTGAAACAGCGAAGTTGGAACAAAATGTTTTTGTCGGCAGAAAACCTGCTGGCATTAGAGAGAACGGCAAAATGATCTGTTGCTGGTTTCTCTCATGAAAAGTCCGGTGGGAATTTGCATCTTTTAGAAGCCAGAAGTGCCTTTGTACAACGCGAAGCTGCGGGGAATCGCCAGCCCTCCTTACCCTGCGCCCCATTTACAGCACCAGGAGGGACAACCAAATCTGCAAGGTCACGGTGACTCGTCCCCGAGGGCATTTGTACACCAGGTAACCCCCAAGTCAAGCATTTGTTGCAGGAGAAGCCCCCTTCCCTCTCTCAGAGCTCGGTTTTCCATCAGAAATCCCAGCGGGTCCAGTGCCCTGGACTTTTCTTGGTGACCGTGCCACCGTGACTGGTCCCCATCCTTCTCCTAATCCCCTCACCTGGTGGCTTGCTTCCAGCCATCACTGCCCACTCTACCGTGCCGACAAAATTAATTAGGCAGGCAGACCAGGGAACTCATCCAGCTAAAAATATATATATATATATTTTTTTTTTTTTTTCCCCAGCTTATTTTTCAGCTGGAGCAGTCCCAGGTCTGGGAATTGTTCAGACCCCCAGATACTAGGTGGTGGGTGGGGAGGAATGGTTTAAAATGGATGAAGCAAAACAGGGAGCTGGACCCACCGTCATCTCTGGACAGCTGGGTACCACCGAGCAAAGCATTTTGTGTCACTTTGCCCCTTTTTTTCCCCTCCAGTAAATGGGGGGAATCTCTGTGTACGGGGAACGGGGAACCCCGCTCTGACGCTGTGGAGAAAGAAGCTCAATGTCAAGCAGATGAGCATCAAATTAAAAAATAATAATAAATAAAAAAAAAAGGCAGACTGATGGGCAGGGCAGAGAGATAAGAAAGATGGTATTTATTTGAACAGCCACAGGAAATCAAGAGATTGAAACATGTCTAGGAAAAGGAAAAAAAAAAAAAAAATCACAGCATGCAGATGTCTTATGCCTTATCCAGCCAATCCCACCTGGCAGTGCCCAGTCCTGCCACGGCCTCAAACATCATTTTTTGGCCTTGTCTCGGGGGTAACCCCCGTTGGTCTTATTGAGCGACTCCATGCTGCCATTCCCCGTCACCACGCTGGTGAGTATCCGCTCCACCTCCCCAGGCAGGATCTGCTTCTCTTCGTTCTCTGTCTCCCGGTGGTAGAAATAGTTGAAGTTCGAGACGATGACGGGGACGGGCAGCGCAATGGTCAGTACCCCTGCGATGGCGCACAGAGTCCCCACGATCTTCCCCCCCAAGGTGGTGGGACACATGTCTCCGTAGCCAACGGTCGTCATCGTGACCACGGCCCACCAGAAGCCGTCAGGGATGCTGGAGAAATGGGATTGCGGCTCATCCACTTCTGCGAAGTAGACGGCGCTGGAGAAGAGGATGACGCCGATGAAGAGGAAGAAGATGAGCAAGCCCAGCTCCCGCATGCTGGCCTTGAGGGTCTGCCCCAGGATCTGCAGCCCCTTGGAGTGCCGGGAGAGCTTGAAGATACGGAAGACCCGCACCAGCCGGATGATCCGCAGGATGGCCAAGGACATGTTCTGCTGCCCGTTGAGTTCGCTCTGCTGGATCAGCTCGGTGGTGAGCGTCACGAAGTAGGGGATGATGGACACGATGTCGATAATGTTCATGATGTTCCTGAAGAACTCGGTCTTGCTGGGGCACACGATGAACCGGACGAACAGCTCGAAGGAGAACCAGATGATGCAGGCAGTCTCTATGACGAAGAAAGGGTCCGTGAAGGTACTGTGGGCCAGCAAGGTGTCTGTCAGGTTCTTAGAAAGCTCCTGGGCGGATTTAAACTCCCTTTCCTCCCTGAACTCTGGCAAGGTCTCCATGCAGAAGATGATGATGGAGATGACAATGACCAGGACGGAGACCAAAGCTACACCCCTGGCCGCACTGGAGCTTTCAGGGTACTCAAAGAGCAGCCAGAATTGCCTATGAAAGTCATTGGTTGGTAAGAGGGTCTCAGGGTCCTTGATGAACCCTTCATCCTCCCTGAACTGGTCCATGGCTTCATCACCCAGCTCGTAGAAAGTGATTTCATCAGCAAAGACGTCAATGGGGACGTTGGCCGGGCGCCGTATTTTCCCACCGGACTGGTAGTAGTACAGGATCCCATCAAAACTGGGCCTGTTCCTATCAAAGAAATATTCATTCCTCATGGAGTCGAAGTAACGCATCCTCTTTTCTGGGTCCCCAAGCAAGGTCTCAGGGAACTGGTTGAGGGTCTTGAGCCACGTCTCAAACCTCAGCCCAGCGATGTTGATGATGACTCGTTGGTCCCCCTCATCCATGCCCACCCTCTCCCCCACCAGGTGCTCACTGAACTCGGCAGAGAACCTGGAGAAAATGGTCTCATTGTTGGCGTTTTCGCTGTTGATGAGGATTCTCAAGTTGGAGAGGAGGTTGGCGCAGCTGGGATGCCCTTTCCGCGACTGGCTGGCGGGGCTGAGGTCGTTTGAATAACAGGGATCCTCCACGATCTGATCAGCGTTGTCAAAACTGACTAGTGCCACCTCCATCTCCTTCCAACTGGACACGTCCATCATACACTAATCAGATTAGCAGCATAAATCCCCGGGTCGGATGCCGGCAGCTTGCGTCTTTCCCACGCTATGAGGATCTGCAAGTGAATGGACAGGGAGACAGAGCTGAATTGTGCATACGTAGCGCTTGGCTTGACTGAAAAGAATAAAACAAACCTGAGGTTGGAAAACCCGTTGTTTTTTTTTGTTTTGTTTGTTTGTTTTTAATGGAAACATTGACTGGTGAAAGACTTGTACTTCCAGCAAGTCGTTCATCTCCGGATCCTGCAAGCCCTTTTGGCGTGGCTTCATGATCATCATTAAACCTCCCAATACCGTTTGCAGCACCCAAGGATAAAAGGTCAGGCAGTGGCAGAAGATGGGGGTGATCCCAGGGGTCCCACCCAACCTTTCCCCAGCATTCCCAGCCCTTTCAGACATTTCCAGGTGCGGGTCCAGGGTCTGGAGCAGGATTTGGAGGTATTAACCATGGGTGTCCTGGTTAGCGGCAGCCCTTGCTGCAGCTGGGAGAGACATTGGGTCAAACCCCAGGAGGTCCTGGGCATGTTGCACTGGGTCAACTGGTGTGCAGAAAGCAATTCCCGAACTTGGGGCCACGCTGGGATTTGGGAAGCGCAGCCCAGGAGGAAGGCAGGTCAGGAAAAGAAGGCTATGTCCACCAGCCTTGGAGAACCCCTTTGTGCGGCGTGAAAAGGGGTCCCCGC
>JAVJGJ010000035.1:1885697-1897833 GCA_035590215.1 Microhierax caerulescens
GCTCTAGTTCCCCTCTTCACTATTAAAACCCACCCATTCCAACACACACAGCGGGATTTGAGGGGGGGCAAGGCTATTCCCAGTGGCAAACCCCCATCCAGCCGCAGACACGGGTAAAGCCAGATGATGAGATGCTTAGAGGGATGAGGGCTGCAGCAGCTCTCAGCTCCGACAGCATCTTGGGCTGCTGGGGAGGGGGGGGGGGGAGCAGGGATGCGCTGCAAGAAAGGCTGAGCCTAGGGACTAAAAAAAAATTGGTCTTTGGGGGGAAAACTTGCACCTCGGATGAAAACAAGACTGACTGGGCTGACTGGAAAGGTGTAGAGCAAGCTGCCTCCGCTGCTGCCATTGCTCCCTAGGGAAGGGGATGAAGCACGTGCATATATTCCTCTACCTGCACAACTACAGAGAGAAAAAACAGAACGTAAACACCGACATATCAATACACACATGGGTCTAACTACATAGGAACAGGTATTCAAGCTGTTTTGTGAATGTCAACACATATTCCTAACCCCCAGCTGCAGTTACCTGACCCCAAAGGTGAGACCTGCCCACCACAGAGGGGCTGGCGCAGGCTGCCAAGGTAATTTCTTGTCTGTAATTAAAAAGTTGAGGGTTTTAGGTGAAAGCAGAGCTGGAAGCCTGCCAGGTGCCACTCATGCACCAGGCTCCTGGTGATGCTCCTTGCTCTGGGGAGGCAGGAACACAGGGAGGGACCCTACTGCTAACAAACACCACCGTATTTAGGGATCTGGGATCAAAATGCCGCAGGGGTTTAGGCACCAGCTCTCAGGAGCTCTGATAAGAGGCTGGTTCACAGCTGTTTCAAATTCTGGACCTCACATCTACATATATTCCTCTAAAAATCATACATCCCTGGAACGAAAAGCCAGGTTTGTCCCATAACAAGTGTTTGCTCAGCCCCACTCCTCCGGGCCAGGGGGGAAGAGCAGGCTCCTGGTGACGGATACCAATGCCTGCATCAGCCAGGATGCTGAAGGTGCTGGGAAGGTCCCGTTTCCCCTCTCCCAGCCCCCTCAGCTTGCTCACCTGCTGCAAAAACCCTCACTTCTCTGCTGGTTCAGAGCTCAGGTGGGCTCGTGCCGGAGCTGGGACAAAGGCAGGCCCTCTCCTTGGTGACAACTACACGTTCAATCACAAAACTTCATTCCTATGGTGGAGAGGAGATGCTGGACACAAAGGGCAAAGATATGGTTCAGGAACAGTGTTGGTGGAGGTGAGGCTTTCCAGCATCCTCCTTAAATGCTGTTTTCTTCCCCCCAGGCTCAGCTCTTGCCATCCAAAACCCAGTTCCCAGAGAAATCCCAGAGCTTGGCAAATCAGCGTGATGACCTGTCACATCCCGCTCCGTCAGTCCCCTCTGCGGCTGAGCACAAGCGAGCAGAAGTGATGGGAAAAGACCTGACAGACAGAAGCCCCTTCGCTCTCCTTCATCCATTCTCTCCTTTTCCCATCCCCAACGTGATGTTTAAAATCCTGCCATGGGTCCTCAGCTGGAGTAAGCCTGCCTCAATGCAGGGATGCTCCTGGAAATTAAGGGGTACAAGGGCCCTCTGCAAAATTTGCCCACTTTGGGGTAAAAAAGAGGGGAAAACCACCCACTTGGCACCTTCATATAGTCCCTTGAGCAGGGAGAGGTTACGCTTAGACACTTTTTAACACAGTTACACTCACCAGGAGCTCTTGGACACCAATATATTCATCAGCCCAACGGCCTTTGTACCCCACAGCCTTCCTGGAGTAAAATACTAAAAATAAACATTTGAAAAAAATATAAACAAGCTGTTTGCTCCTAACTCCAGGAGGATCCCGGGGACTGGTTTCTCACTGCTGCCCCAGTAAGGTCCCCTCCATCCCCCCAGCCCTCCTGCTCCTGCCAGCTCAGCAGGCAGCACCGCACCCCCGCTTCCCCAGCGTGTGCCCTGAGACAAGTCAGCAAAATTCACTGGCGTAAAACAAAACAACCCACAGAAACCCACCTCTCCTCATCCTTTCCATCAGCAAAACCTCTTCTCCCTCCCCAGATCCCGCAGGGGAGGACGATGTGAACAGGAGCTGCCAGAAAGCTGTCACAACATCCCCAGCGCTGCTGCACGCGAAACACGGATCCTCACCCTCACATAGTCTCATCTTGGGTTTTATTTCTGTCTAAATCTCCAAACACAAGCCCTGCTCCCCTCCAAGCTCTGCCTAGCCTTGCTCACCTGCTTTTACACAAGACCAGCATACATCTGCCTGCCCCAGTAAGACCAGCAACCCCAGTAACAGTCCCATCTCTAAACACAAGCCCTGCTCCCCTCCAAGCTCTGCCTAGCCTTGCTCACCTGATTTTACCCAAGACCAGCATACATCTGCCTGCCCCAGTAACACCAGCAGCCCCAGCAACGGTCCCAGACTGGTTTGCCTTTGCCAAAGGTCCTTTTGTAACCTCAGGCAGGTGGAGCTGCTCACCAGATTATCAGCCTCATCCCCCAGGTGCCCAGCTAGCCCACAGCTTTGGGAGGCTGCAGCTCCCCTGATGATGCTAACGAGCAGGTTTTCCTACTAGTTGGGACCAGATGTGCTGGTTGGGCTGAAAATCTGGATGAAAATCTGGGAATTGGGCAGGGGAATAGGAAGGAAAAGGATCTTGGAGGTGATCAGCACCCATGATGCTGGGCACCCTGTCTGACCCCAGATGCGGTGCTGGTTGCAGCACCCTCCTTCCCCTTTCCCCACTGCTTTGCTGAGAGGGTGAAAAGGAGCGATGAAGATGCTGGACCATCGCTGGAAGATGCTGGACCATAGCTGAGGGTGTGCCCATCCTCTCTGCCCCCCAGATCACACGCAGGGACAAATGGACACAGAACCAGGCAGGGCTCTCCAGCGCTGTCCCCAGGGCACGTGTCCCTGGAGATGTGATGTGGGAAATGTCTGGAGATACTGTCCCCATCCCTGTCCTCCACAGGCAGCTGATGTGGATGATCCTGGAGGATGCTGGGGGTTGATGAGCCTCCGTTTGCAGCCATAAAACTGCAAGATGTGCTGCACCCCTCGGGGAGCTGAACCCTGGGGAGCATCCAGAGGCAATTCCCAACAGCTCCTTGCATTGTCCGCTCTCCAGCCCTGGCTTTCTTTGGTGGGATTAAGGAGAAACGCTCCTTTTCACCCTACCGTGACCTGCTGCGATGGCAGCCCACGACCCCGCTCTACCCTGCAACCTGCCACCGTCCCCCAGAGCCGGGGGGGGTGGGGGTGTCTTGGAAAAGACCTTAAGCAAAATATTAAAGCTGTTCCCTCAGGAAATCCTGGCTAGGACAGAGCTGGGATGTAGTGCGCTGAATGCCCGAGGAGGGGCTGAAATTTGGGTAGCCAGAGGTTGCCTTTTGGTGGGGGTGGGGGGGTGCTGGGGGAGCCCTGTGAAATCTCACATCTCCCTGGAGCTGCCTCTGGTTTGGACACAGGGACAGGGACAGGTCTCAGGCAGCTGCCTGGGCATCCCCCGTCCTCGCTGGCGATGAGAAGGACAAAATAAGAAATCTCTTTTTTGGAGCCAACAATGACTAATTCTCCTCCGGGAGCAAGGAAATAATTATGGGTCTTTCCCAGGGAATGGATAGCCCTTAATTACGAGGCTGGGCAAACACTCGGTGTAACCTTCCGAATTTCTCTCCTCCTCGGCTGAGCTCCTCGCACCTCATTTCTCCATCTGCTAAGTAGGAATGATCCCACTCTCCCACCCCACTGGCACAACACAGCCTGCGCTGGGATATCTCCATGGGATTCATTATGCAAAATCATTTCAGTTTTGTTATTTTTATTTTTTTTTTTTTTTTATGGCTGAATAACCTCTTAGGGAAGTGCCAGTGATGGTGTGTGCCCACTCAGGGAAACTCAGATTTTCCCATTTACAAAAACCCAGGGCATGCTCCCTTTGCAGGCTGATGGTGCTGAGTCTCTAACCGTGCATGCAACTGGTGCTGCTCCGTAAGAGCACCCAGGTTTTGGGGTGCGGGCATCCAGGTACTCCCTTACCTTAGCCCGTAATTCCTCCCTGGGGATGTACACAAGGAAAAACCCTCCCAGGAAAAGCTAAAAATACCCCGTGTTGCCATCAGTTCCAAACCTGATCCCCCAGAACTTTCTATGGTGGCTGTTTCGCATATGGGGAAACTGAGGCACGGAGGGGTTGCTCTGCCGGTGCGGGGCCCTGTGGGAGCTGAGCCTGGGGGCAAAAGGGTGCAACCCCCCACCCGAGTAGATGGGGGTAACACGGGGTATTCCCAGCAAGTCAGGCTGGCCCCCAGGTCGGGGATGGCTTAGAAGTGGATTTTTTTAGGCTGAATAATGGGAAAGTGCCACGGAGGAAAAGCCTCCGGGGCTCGGCATGAGACCGGCTGGCAGCCCCACGGGGCCCGATCCTGCTCCCAGCTGCCGCTCGGCTGCCCGCTCCCCTGGTGCTGCTCGGTGCTGCATCCTCCGCGGGGAGGCAGGAGCTATAAACCCCCATTTTAATTTTGCTCTCGCCGGGGATGGCGAAGGAAACGGAGCTGCAAATCCAACAGCCTCGCTCCGCACCTCCTGCTGCAGGCAAAGAAAACGCAACAGCCTGGAAAGCTGGAAAAGGCCGGATCCTCCCGCAGTGCGAATCGGTGGGCTCGAGGGTCAGGGGTCTCCTGGTGCAAAGCACCGCGGTGCTGCAGCTGGCACGGACCGGGGCTGGCCCCCTCCCCCCGCACAGGGCATCATCCTGCCACGCAGGATGGATCACAGGCAGGATGCTCCTGGCTTCTTCTGCATGGCCATACTGGTGAGACTGGTCCGGCGCTGGGCTCAGGCTTATGTGGCCGCAAACAAGAAGCCCTGACTCCAGAGCAAGGAGGCACAGGGCTGTGGGTTGGGGTTTTTTCCCCCCCAGTGTGTTTCTCCCCCGCTCCTCCCCTCCAAAAACTGACTCCAGTTTACGTCACCCGCTCCCCTTTAGATCCGAAACGGTGTCAAAATCCATCCGCAGGCTGGTGGGAGTCAGTCCCGATGGGGAGAAGCTACCAGGGACAGAAAAGCAAAGAGGATTTTCCATCCCCCTCTTGCAGCTGAGGTTTTGAACACTGAGTTTTGCCTCGAGGGTCTGACTTGAGTCCCCAGAAAAACTGTCTTGCAGGGGGTGGCATTACGAGCATCCTTGGGGTAAATTGCTCACCTGGAGTATGGAGGGATTTGCAGCACGTTCCTTGCAGAAACCACTCAGGTGAGCAGAGTTACCTGCAGAAAACCGCTCCCTTTCGGGCCACGCAGGCTGGGTTACAAAACCGCCTGGTGCCAGGGATGCCCAAAGTGATGGCAGCTCAGTGGGACACTTCTGACACCCCCCACCCACCGCCCAACCTTGCTGAGGCACAGGGACACACAAGCTTGGGGACAAGCCTGGAGCCAGGACTTAGAGCCGTCCCAGGGCCCTGCAGGTGCTAGAGCATCTCCCCCCCCCCCCCAGGGAGCTGCAGCAGGGCTCCAGCGCATCGTCCTGGGGCTCCAGCGCATCGTCCTGGGGCACCAGCCCCATGCCACTCCCAGAGATGCGCCACAAGTTAAAAATACATCTGGCCTCGGTGCCAGGTTCATCTCCCTGTGCCCCATATGTGCCCACTTGATTTCCCCCCAGCCACCCCCAGACCCTCCCTCCCTCCCCACTTTCTCAGCCACAGCCCCTCCCTCCGCCAGAGGAATCCTCCCTTGCTAAATACAACGGCCCCTGCCAAGATAAAAGCGAAGCTGTGAATAATTCATGTTTCAATCTTTTTTACCACCGTCTGTTGTAAATATTTAAATAGCACCAAGATGTCTAGAGCTGAACTTCAGGAGGATGAGCCTGAGCAGAGCCCCCGGCTTGGGGGACAGCCCTGTGGTGGGGGGCGAGCTGGGGATGGAGCACGGGGCGGGTGGCAGGGGGGACGGGATGGGGCATTTGGCTGCGTGTACGCTGGGGCAGGGAGTCCCAAGGAAAAAAAACAAATATTTATATCTTGGTAAGGAGCAAATAGCCAAGCTTTTCTGCCCTTCCAGAACCAGGGCAGTTCAGAAAGGGAGGTATTTCCACTCTAGGAAAGCAGTGAAGGTTTTATTGAAAGGAGCATCCAAAGGACATGGTTCAGCTGCCGGCGCTCTCCTCCCCTCTCCTCCGCTGCCTTCCCCTGGCTCAAAACCTCAGTGGAATTTCACCTGAATTTATGATTGCCAAAAAAAACCGATCAGCAAATCCCCTCTGCTCCAGTCTGCGGCTCCCTGCGCTCGGCTCTCCACCTGGAAAACAAGAAAACAGTGGCTGGCATTAAAATCACTCATGGCCCAGTGCCAGCTCCCAGCTCCGGGTGCAGCATCCAGCCCAGGCATGAGGGGCAGCTACTGGCAAGATTCACCTGATCCCAATGGATTGGGAACATCTGGGAGCCCAGTGCAGAAATCCAGGGACAAACCCCATGCTGACGCTGGTTTTATTTTCTTTTTATTTGCAACGTGTCGGAGAACAGCACGTCCCTGGGAAGCTGCTGTGTGCCTGAGCATCTCCTCCAGCTTCAGCATCACTTTGGTATTTCGCATCCCTTCCCGTAGGTAATGGCTCGGAGCAATTATTGCCACTGTGTCTGCAGGGCCGTGGTGCTCCTGTGTCCTCAGCTGACATGTCCCTGGCTGGCCACCTTGTGTCCCCCCCCCCATGCACAGTGAACCCACAACCCCCCAAGGCTCTGCCTCTCATCCCCTTTGGGGATGCACTCAGCTGCTGAAACTCTTGAGCATTTTCCTCCTGGAGATGTAGCGAGTTTGACCAGGATTGTTTTGTTGTTTGTTTTTTTTTTCCCAGCTTTGCAAGAGCAGTTTTAAACACGCTGAGTGCCTTTTGCTCTTGCATTTCTCCCTGCACCAGCCTGTGCGGGTGAAGACATGCTCGTCGTGCTGTCGGTCCTCCTCCTGGAGAGGCTCTGGTTGCAAATCCCTTCATCATCCTCTGGTGAAAATGTGAAAAAAAAAATAATCCAGGAGGGTTTTTACTGCTGGCTCCAGCCCTTGCTCGATGTCCCACCAAGCTGTCACCCGGGCAGGAGGGACCAGCCAGCACCAGCGGCTCAGATCTACAGCTCCATCACCACGGCGGTGCTGGGACCATCCCTGGACAAAAAAAAACCAGCTTCAAGGTACCTCCACAGAGCCTGACCCTATCATCCTTCTTTTAAAGACAATTTTTGGGCTGGAAACAGCTTTCCCACTTCTGGAGGCTCTTTGTGGGGGTTGGTTGGTTTTCCTCCCCAGAATTAGAGTAAATGAAGAGTCTGGGTCACCAAAACAATTTGCAGTTTGAGTATTTGAATGAGGGTTGCTCTTAAGCCAAGTGTTTCACTCCCTTTTAACCTTTTAAAAACCTTTTCTCAATCAACTGAACGTTTGAAACAACAGAGTTTTTCTTTTCCCAATGGGATGCTTTGAAAACTCCAAATCTGCTCCCTCATCTACATTCCCAAGCCAAGTTATTAATCAAAACAATATGTTTCCCACTACAACAACAACAACAACAACAACAAAGGCATTCAGTCAATGAGTCATCATTTTTCTGTGAAAAAAAAAAAAATCAACATTCCCCAGCTCCTGCTCAGGAATGGCTCTAATCTCTGCCCCAGCCCCTGCGGCCAAAGCAGCTGTGGTGGGTCCTGGCCAGATGTGGGGTTTGCTGAGTGTAGGTGCAGGTTCAGGTCATCTGGGCAGGGTTTGCTCCTTCCTCTGACATTGGTGGCAAGATCTACAACCCCTTCGGCATTGTAGGCTTTGCCTGGTTGGCTTATTCCACCCATCCCCAGGAATTCTGGAGTCTTCAAAGGGGAAGGAGAGCATGCAGAGGGACTAAGCACCTCAGCTGGGGATGGCTTCCCAGCTCTTGGTTGCTCTCCCCACCTCTGGAAATAAAGAGAGAGGGAAATCTCCATGCACTGGGGAGATTTTACTGGTCTGTATGGACTGAAGAACCCCATGGGGGGATGTCATCCTCTTTCAGCCCCGGGACTGCACCCAGTGCAGTGGAGCCCACAGGCAGCTCAGGCACCAGCTCCGTGGGACCTTGGCCACTGAACAGGCTCAAACAGTCCCCAGAACCCCCGGGGTGATGGGCAGCCCCCTGAGAACCGGGGCATTGGCCGTGGGGCTTTGTACTGCTGCACGAGAGGTCGGAGTAGGATGGAGCCCGCAGGGTGCTGGGTGCTGAGGGCTGCCCAGGTGGCTTCAGGAAAACAGAGAAAGAGAGAAAAAGGGGGCAAAAAAGGAAAACGCCAGGATTAAACCCTCGGCTGATCAATTTTCCGCAGAAGGCTGCTGGAAGGCTGGTGGGTTTGCTCTGTACTAAGTGGTTTATAGATTTCCTCTAAATGGGGAGATGCAGCTGCCAGTTACCACACTGAGAAGGGTACAAACCTGGCACGGGGGGCAGGGGACAGAGGTGGGGACTGCTGGCTTCGCCCCTTCCTCCTTTCTCCCCCAGCAAGCACGTTTTGCAGCAGGGGAGGGGTTAATGGGGAGAGACACCCCAGGAATCGCTCCCTCTAATTCAGAATGAAACCACCTTGTCCATAACCAGGGGCAGTGACTTGCTGCGGGGGGGTGGAGTTTTTAAAGCACCCACAGGACACCAGCCCCTTTGTCTGGGAGGGTTTGTGCCGAAGGGACTTGCCCAGGACCTTGCAGGGGGGAGAAAAGAGGCAGAGCATCCTTCCCTGCGGTGCATGGGGCTGGCTTGTGGGCATGACCCTGCCTTACTGTACCCCCCACCCTGGCCAAGACCCATCAGCGGGGACCCCAGAGGGGGTGCATCCATCCCACTAACACCTCCTCTTCACCCCACTCCAGTGGTCTGGAGTGGGACCCCATGCGTGAGTGGGTGAGCAAGGATAAAACCAGCCCTATGTCTAAGCAAGGTGGGGAAAAACGTGAAGGAGAAACTTTTCTGATGCTTAAACACCCCCACCTCATCCCAAGGGGAATGGCACTCTGGTACCGTCTAGAAGAGTTTGGAGAAGTTTCCATTTAAGCCAACAAACGGTCGGGGGTGAGAGGCCTGGAGTCGGAGGGAAGTGACTAATCAATCCACTCATCATTTATTTATAAAAATGGCAGATGCGAGCGTGAGCTGAACCGCTGAAGGCAGCAGCCGACTACAGTCGTTGCACAGGGATTTTGGAGGAAAAATGGACAACCAAGGCAATAGCTGTCAGAGGAAAGTCTTATCTGGAGGGTCCGATCAATAGGGAGAAGAACCAGACGAGACTTCTTGTCTCCCCTAAAGGCCACCGAAAACCTCCCCATCCTTCCCAGTGCTTTTATGAACTAAAGCAGGGAGTCACTGAAAGGGAGTGGCTTTGCTCCAGGGTGGAAAAATCAGCAGGACATGCTGAGAAGGACGTTCTTGACTCCCGAGACACGTAGGTTCAGCCTGATGTCCCTGTAGATGCCTCATCAGGTCCACTGCAGTGTCTTTTGCTCCTCTGTTGGGCATGGCAAGCCTCTTGTAGACACATCTGGTGGAGAGGACACGTCTTCTTGGCTTGGCAATGCGCAGCCGTGGGGTGGTTCCTATGGGCATAGCCTTCAGCCAATATCAAGAGAGCAAGGAACAGAGGGTGCCCTGGAAAAGAACATCTTGTAGCTCCTACTTAGGAGCCTGCATGGAAACACACGCACGATATTCACCTCCAGGCAGAGGTGGGGCTCTCCTGTGGGACCTGTGGGGATGAGCCTCCCCGCTCCCATGGGACTCGGGCACCTACACCCTCGCCATCCCCCCGCCCCCGCAGCAAAATTCCACCCTCGATGAAATCAGGGAAGCAGGACCGGGATCTCTAGGCATTTTAAGGTCCATTAACTGGCAACGTAAGGCCTGAGCTTCATCAGGCATAAAACTGGAGTAAATCCAGGGACACGTGCAGGGTCAGGGCGCTGGAGCGATGGCAGAGGGGTGCTGGGGCTCTGGCAGCACGGGGAAGCAGAGGCAGCTGAGCCGTGCCGTTGGGGGTGAACCCCCTCAGAAAATGCAGCGCTGAGCTGCCACCAAGCCCCTGCTTTGCCACGGGACCTTGGTGCTCCTCTGGGTTCCTCCTGCAGCGCCAGAAACGGCTGCTACAGGCACCGATGACTCGAGGATATGAGGAGATGACTTGCAGTTGGCGGGGGGAAAGACAGCACCTACGGGCACCTGGAGCCCCTTGGCTCATCTCTTCGTCTCTCACACAGGTGGAGGCAGCCCCAGGAGAACTTCTTGGGGTCTTGCTGCCATGGGCGCCGCCTGGGGATGCGTCTGCAGAGAGAAAGGGGCCCTCCTCCACATCAGCCATCCAGCTTAATTTAGATACTTGTCTTCAGGCCAGTTTAAAGGACCCAGTTCCCTGCATCCCCGGTGAAAGGAGGCCGGGAACAAGCTCAGACGGACCCCAGGTGCCCGCTGTTGGTGCGAGGGACTCAGCAGAGCCAGGGGAGGACCCCGTGCTCTTTTATCACCCTCCAAACCCCTTCCCCCGTGCCGCCGCCGAGGCTCGTGGCACCCACGGCGCTGTGCTGGCTGGCCACCCGACTCGCCTTCGCTGGCCAAGGCGTGAGCGGGCATCGTGCCATCGCAGCAGCGGCGCAGGCGGCCGGGAAAGCACGTCCCCAGCACGCCAAGGGCAAGAAGCCCAGAAAAGAGCATCCAGAGGAGTCTCTTCTCTGTAGGCGTGAGAGGCGCCAGCTGGGAGAGCGGGGGGCACGGCCCTATGGCTCGGCGGTGAAGGCATGGATGCAGGCACGGGGCTGGCGATGGGAAGCAGTTACAGCCACGCGAAGCCACGGCTCAGCACGGCTCTGCCTGGGCACGTATCAAAGCCATCCCATGCCACACAGCTCCTAACCTGGTCTTCGTAAGGGTCTTTCAGGCGCCTTGGAAATCCAAGTGGCATCCCTTGCACCAGCAGCGGGCATCTTGTTTCCCTGATGCCTTTCACCGTGAATGCAGAAAAACGGGTTCTTTTAAGGCATGGCTCTTCTGGCCCCGAGGCAAATGGCTAAATTAAGCCAGATGAATCATGCGGAGGAGTTTCTCTCCGCTGACCGTAACGGGGCTCCCAACACTGAGACCGAACGGAGGGGGCCTCCTGAGGATGCCTCCCTAAGCATGAGACATCCCACCAGGGACCAGCCCGGTGGGGAGCCGGGCTCTGGGGTTCTTCGTTCCCAAAGAGCACCACCATGGTGACAAATCCTCAGCTCCTGGCCACAGCATCAGGCTCTGGGTCCTCTCTGCCCGGAGGAAGGTGGGGAGCAGGATAAGGACAGGGATCGATAGGACAGTCATCATCCTGTGCATCAGCAACCTCTCAGAATATATTTAATACACTAAAACACATTCCCCCAATTTTCTATTTATGGCAAATGAATGTCTAATCCTTGAGCCGCGACGTTGCAGCTCTGAGCTGAGCCGACGGTTCTGCTGATGCTGGTGGGGAGGGAGAGGACGAGCTCGTGGGAGACACATTGCCCAGCAGAGCCGAGTTGAGCCGCCCCCCCAAGCCCCTGCCAGGGAGAAGTCACCCGAGAAAACCCTTTCCTCCTAGCAGAGCATCCCAGTTCCAGCCCATTTGTCCTGCACAGCACCAAAGCAAAGCCTGTGTTGTGGTCACATGCGCTTTTGCTTCTCTTTCTGGAGCTGTCAGGGGCTGTTTTCTCCCAGTGACATCTCCCACCACGGTCAAGGTGCCACCATCCCACCTGGGAACTGCTTGAGCTAAACTCATGAGCTGCTTTCCCCTACAGCATCATCGCTAAGGCTGAACCAGGGCCCAGAGGGGAAGGGCTCTGAAACCAGTGCTCACTGGGATTTCATGGATGTATTTGCACGTCCATGCGGAAGGGAGTGTGTCCACACACACGTCGCATGGTCACGGACCGCTGGGGCGCACACCAGCCAGCCAACGCAGAGATTTTTCCAGTGCTAAAGGAGCCAAACAGCAAAGGCAGCCAAAACCTGGGGTCCTGCATGTGGCGGGGGGCTATGTGCAGTGGGGAGCTCCTGGCCGAGGCTGAGCCCACTGCAATCCCCCCCTTCCCCCCCAGACAGTCAGCAGCGCCTGTG
>JAVJGJ010000035.1:1934767-1949743 GCA_035590215.1 Microhierax caerulescens
GATGCTGCTTTCAGGTGAATACATTTAATTTTTTTTTTTTTTTTTTTTTTGTGGATAAAAAAGCACATGGGGGCTCAGGGGGGATTTTCTCAGAGCATTTGTGGCTGAGTTCTGCTAGCCAGAGGGATAGAAGGGCTCCAGCTACAAGGGTGGCGTGGGACCCCACATGCATCCCTCTTCCACACAGAGGACAATTTTCATGAGCAAAACATGGAATTTGGTGGGTGACAAAGAGCAGGAGCCCTGACACCTTCCCAGCAAAGCAGCAAAGACGCGTCCTGTCAGGTGGGATGAATATCGCTTTGACAGAGACACCATTACTCATTTTCCTGTTTGGGAAGCCAAGTACAGGAGTCAAAAGTCTTGATTGTATCCCAGGCTCAACCGCAGCTGCGCTGGGAGAGCTTCGGCTGGGGCAAGAGCCAGATGCTGCGGAGATGGGGCTGGGGCTGCTCTGCAGGGCTCCTCCCGCAGCGAACGTGCCCCCCACCATGGGATGGCTCTGCCCTCCAGCAGCGCTGTACCCCCCTCCTCATGCCAGTCCTACTTCTGCCCAAAGAAGACCCTCTATCACCATCCCCCAAAATGAAGCCCAAGCCCTCCCACTGCTGGAGAAGCGAGTCCCAGCCAGGATGAGGCACCTCGGGGCACCCCCCCTGAAATCCCCCAAAATGTCCCTGTCAGAGCATCGACAGCCACAGTCCCACGACTGTTTCCAAGGAAACCCTTCTGCCAGAGCATCACACCGCTCCAGCCCTCCCGCTCGCTCCCGACTCCCACCACCGGCACCGGGAGAGGGCTCACACCACCCTGCACCCACAGCACAGCACCCAGCGGGCTTGCCCAGCCCCAGCGGTGCTGTGCTCCTGCAGCCTCTGGTGGGTAAACAGCACTGGGAGAAATGGGAAAAAGCAGCAGCATCCCATCCTCAACACATCCTCCAGCTATGCAACACCCCCCCCAAAGCTGAGCCAAGCACCTGGTTCAGACTGGGGGTGCAGAGCCATAGCAGGAAGGGTGATGAAGAGCAGTACCAGCTCTGCAGCAGCGAGGGCAACATTTTATAGGATATTGCCCTGCCCACAGCATCCTCTAATGACTAGAAAGTCCCTATTTCCCCGCACCCACTGCCCACACAACTGCCTTTGCACAATGATGCTGGTGCACTGAGCTCTTCTTCCTGGTACATAGAGCAATTAAGACTGAGGGGCAAAATGAGCTGCATTTAAATCCTATTTGTCTGCTTGCAGCCTACCCAGACATCACTTGTTAAAGCATTTAAAAAGGGAAAATAGAAAAAAGGCCCTGCCAGGCTGCGATGGGAGCCGCCATGTGCTCTCACCAAGATACGTATACTTTAAAAGCTTGGCAGGAAGAGGGCTCCAAACTACACAATTAAACAGATTTCAAGAAGAACACTCTCCGAACACACCAACCGCTGCCAGAGACCCTTTCCCTGCCCTACAGCTCTGCCAGGAGAGACCCCTTCGATGATGCCTCTGGATGCCTCCTTCCCTCCTGCTGGGGAAGCCACTTATCTGCCCTTTGTCTCCACTTAACTGTCCATAAACTGGGGATTAAAAACAAAACCCAACTCCTTTTGTCAAGGGATGGTGCAGGAACAATTGCCTGGGAAGAAATCTAACCCTCCTGGAGGAAAGAGATATCTCTAGCCCTTGTGTGTGTCCACACGCGGGGTGGGATGGATAGTTCTGCTCCTCTGGAGCCCCAAGCACCTGAAGGTCACCTATTGTGCTGGAGAACAACAGAGCCTTTTTAGAAGAGTTCAGGCCTGAAAACACACACGAAAAAGGGCAAATAAGCAAGAGTAAAAGGTGACAGTGTCAAAGTACCAGGTGGAGAGGCCAGGGTTAGAGTTGCTGAACATCCCCTGTGTCCTGCTGTACCAAGGATGTGTTTCATGGTGGCATCCAGGGCTGAAAACAGGGGAAGGGAACAGGTCCTAAAATATAAGCAAAAGGAAAGGGAAAGGAGCCTGCGAAAAGAGGTAGGAAAGGCTCTGTAGCACCCAGTGCCCCTATATAAACTGAACACAGAAAGCAGCCGGGGAGGCAGCTACATCCCTGGGGCAGAGGCAGCTGGCTCCCATCCTTGCTCCCATCCTCCGGTGCCAGCAGTGTCACTTTGCCTCTCAGATGACAGGTACAAAGGACAGGGGAGGAGGAGAATATTTCAGAGAGCATCCCTGCCACGCCGTGCATGCAGACAACAAGCTCTGTGCATGCAGACAACAAGGTCTGGAGTCTGTGCCGGCGACTACCACGCGTTTCAGGGACCCCGCCTCACCCCTGCTTGTTTTCTGTGCGATCTTAAATGTCAGCCAGCAGCTTTCAGTAATGCACTTTCCTCCTTCTAATGTAATAAACCGAGTCTAGGCAAGCCCTTCGCCTTGCAGACAGCAGGCAGGCAGCTCCGCTAATACTAATCTCCTAATGCTGCCCCCTCTAAGCACATTAGAACCAGTCAAGTCCAACACGCTGCACAGGCTGAGGCTCATCTTTAACTCCCCAGTGACTGTTAAAACAGTCTGAAGTCCTAATAGGAAGCACATTGCAAGAGAGCAAAGGAAGTTAAACAAGCAGCTGGCTGCAAAGAGGGCAATCTTCCCGTGATCTCTCCAATTTCTGGTACAACACACGCAGCAGCCGCTTTTAAGAGAAACCGTCAGCCCGTGCAGGAACAGAGCAGTTACCTCGCTGAACGGCACCTAACTAGACAGCGCAGAGGGAAGCAGCAGACAGAAATGGGGCAGACCATCAAAAAGACATCCCTGTTTTTCTGCATTCAGTTGTTTGGGTGTATCTGACAGACAGAGCAGCGGTGCTTTTATATTTTTCAGCGATACCACTCGGTACTGGAGCAAAACTGCCTTTTACTCCAGCGGACAAAGTGGTTTCCTTGACACCTCTCCCATACAGCATCTTCTACCGTCAATAAAATCCATTTGAAATTATTCTGCCCCTACTAAATAAGGCAGGGAGTAGTCAGGAAAGCAAACTAACAACCTGTGCGGTTTCTGCTTATTTTAGATGGCAGAGAAACTGAAAATGGTACTGTGCCATTTACAGGAGAACACGTGGTTTCCGTACCCTGTGCAGCTGCCACGGGGAAAACACAGACACAAAACTCATCTGCAAACTCTCCAGAGTGGGACTGCTTCCACTGCTGTTAAACTCAAATCTTCCTTTTAGGAACAGGTGTGTGGAAAAGCTTTAACAACAATAAAAAGTGAGAGCTTGTAGGCAGAAATTACTTTACAGCCTGCTGGCAGTCTGGGGAAAAGATACTGGGGTGTTCCCAGTTACCCCCAGCTAAGGGATCCCAGTTATCCTGGACAAGGGATCCCAGTTACCTCCTGCAATGCTCCAGATCATCTTCCTAATAAAGATCGTTTGTTAGATCCTCAGCTGTTGAAAACTACAGTAGCTCAAATAAAGCTGTTGCAAACCATTAGCCAAGAAGCTGCTCTGATGGGTTTTTTTGGTTATAAGTGTTTCTTAACTGGGGCTAAGGCAAGGCTAAGGGAGAGTGTTACAAACTGTCCCAATCCTTTTAAGTCTGGGTAAAATCCTAGCTAAACTCCAATTTCGGCATGGCTGGCATCTCTCAGGACAAATCCCCCTCTCCACATGCTGGAGTGTGATGTGACTTGCACAGGTTGGGGTCAAATCTCTCTTTGCTGTAGGAGGTATTTAAGAGCAGCCCTGTGCAGTACCCTACCTTGAAGGAATCTGGTTTTATTTAACCCAAAACCTAGTGAAACAGAGCAGAGATGAAGCCAAGGCGCTGGAGGCTGAGCAGCCAGGCCCTGCCTTCAGCCTCCTTCCATGGCAGGGGCCGGACCAAAGCATTAAACTGCTGCAAATGACCTTCTGAGCAGAGAACTGAAGAAATCCAGCTGCAGAACAGCAGCGGGGTTTACCTTCTACGCATAGCACTAAAAAGCAAAGTGAAAAGCAAATATAATCAGAGGAGCTATAGGATGTTATCCCACTTTACCTAACGTGCATAAAAAGACCCGACGGCAGCAGGGTAAGCTGAAAAATAAAACTAATCAGTGGAAAACATGAGGTTTGTCCCCCAAAAAAGCAACATTACTTTATGATGCTATTAAACTCTACCCCGTGCAAAGCTCACCTGATCCCATCAGATGTCCCGTGGCCTCTGGTGCACACGTGAAGATGAAGCGGGTCTACTTTCCCCTGCAGAATTTTGGCTACTTTTCAATCCTTCTCTTTATAGATCTGTCCCCCTTGTTTCAAAAATCTGCCGAGGTTTCTCAGCCCAGCTCTCCCGCTGGCTGCCCAGTGCCACTTCGCACTGGGATTGGGGAAACCGCCGGGTTTTGTGCGGCACAGGGGGAGCGCAGGGTCCTTGTCGGCGCAGCGGGAACTCGTGTTTGCAGGATGAGACTCCATCCCCCAATTTCACCGCCAAGGTGTGAGCTCCTTTGCGAGGGAGAGGTGGGTTCGTGGTGTGCTTATTGCCTACGGGCGCTTTATTCGGCACAGGGGAAGCCGCAGCCAGGACGTGGCCCAGGAAGGGGGTGCCAGGATGGGGTCACATTGCGGGGCAGAGCCACGGTGTCCTGTGGGATGACAGGGCTGGAACCATCTGGAAAGGTTTTTTGTGGGAAGAGCGAGGACCAAGGGGGATGGGAGAAGGGATGCCATGACAACCTTTAGGGGTTTCCCAGGAAACCATGGTCACCATGGCAACTGCATCACTCCGGTCCAAATTAGTGACTTCCGCTGGAAGGCGTGTTCGCCACTTTAATCTTCTTGCGATAAGCAGCTGCATCTCTCCCAAAGGCATTGCAAAAAAAGGAGGAAATATCCCTTTGTCTCCAGCTGGGTGGGTTTGAGGCTGCACAGCCACAGCGAGGAGCCCGTCGCGGATCCTGCATCCCCCGGTCCATGCTGGCATCGCTCTCTGCGCCCCATCGGCTCCTGAAACCGTTCCATTTTGCCTTTTGCCTCCCTCCTCCCCACACACAGACCGGCTGCACGGCCACAAATTTGGCGTTGGATGAAATAATGACATAGGGTTACAGGGGAAGGGAATTAAGAACACAAAACAAGGGCTTTTTCTTTCTTTCTTTTTTTTTTTTTTTCTATTTAAATCAGCATTGATTGCACTTAAGTCTCTGACCAGATTAGAATTTCAGAAATCATCTAACGGGGGAGAAGGGAATCTGTGATGTGCCCGTAATGGCACACCACACATTTCAATTTAAGCATCATTTAACAATGTGGTAACAGAGACTCTCTGCAAAATTAAATGGTTATTTCCTCCCAACCCCCTTGCAGTAGGCTCTGCAACATTTTCCTCCTCTCCCCACTCAATCCAGGGTTGTTAATCCAACAAGTGATCTTATGTGATGGAAGGGAAATCGGCTACACGCTGCCTTTAGGGAAGGGGAGGGAGAAAATTCAGGAGCAAAACGAGAGGTCCCCAAAACCGAGAAAACAAAGCAGCCCTGCAACACGTTGCAGAACAAAACACCTGTTTTGATAGTGAGTGTGTTTTGTCTTCATCTTCTTTCTCTTTACCCTTTAGCTGTCCTCTTCTTCGGAGAATTTTTAATCCTTTTTTCTTTCTTTTTTTTTTTTCTTTTTTTTTTATCTTTACAAAGGAAGGATCTAAAAAAATAAACGTATAAAACTGAGGGCACACACAGACCGACAATGGTGCATGTTCCACACAATACCGAGTACACAGTCACTTTGCATTATTATTATTATTTTTTTACCGCATCCTTAGATTTTGTTGCTGTTTGTTTGGTGTGGGTTTTTTAAACATCCGTAAAGATCTTTTTGATATTCACACAGTTGGGATTGTTTGTGGTTGTGCAGTTGCCTGTCTTAAAGGCAGCCTGTTTGAATGCACTGTGGTTGATTCCCCCTTCCTCGATCACCATGTACTCAGACTTGCTGAGGGTGGAATTGCTGCGAGCCTTCCGCATCTCCTCGCTGGATGAGAGATGCTGGCAGCTCCCGACGTGCATGTACTGGGCTTGCTCCTCACCTTCTGTTTCCCGGTGGTAGAAATAGTTGAAATTGGAGACTATCACAGGCACGGGGAGAGCGATAGTTAGCACCCCTGCGATGGCACAGAGAGACCCCACGATCTTGCCCCCAATGGTGATGGGGTGCATGTCCCCATAGCCCACTGTGGTCATGGTCACCACTGCCCACCAGAAGGCATCGGGGATGCTACTGAAACCTGAACTGGGGTCATCGGCTTCTGCAAAGTAGACGGCGCTGGAGAAGAGGATGACACCAATGAAGAGGAAGAAGATGAGCAAGCCCAGCTCCCGCATGCTGGCCTTGAGAGTCTGCCCCAGGATCTGCAGCCCCTTGGAGTGCCGGGAGAGCTTGAAGATACGGAAGACCCGCACCAGCCGGATGACTCTGAGGATGGCCAAGGACATGGCTTGCTGGCCGTTGCCTTGCCTCTCAGCCAGCTCGGTGCCGAGTGTGATGAAGTAGGGAATGATGGCCACAATGTCAATGATGTTCATGATGTTCTTGGAGAAGGTGGCCTTGCTGGGGCAGGCAAAGAAGCGGACCAGCAGCTCGAAGGAGAACCAGATGATACACAAAGTCTCTACCACAAAGAAAGGGTCGGTGAAGGACGACACCATGGAAGCAGCCGAGGACGAGGAGTTGGTGAAGACATCAGGTGGGAGAGGGCCACCGCCTGTCCCAAAGGTCCCCCCAGTTCCCTCATAGTCGTGGTCATCCCTGAATTCAGGCAGGGTCTCCAGACAGAAGATGACGATAGAGATAAGGATGACCAGGACAGAGACGATGGCAATGCCTCGGGCTGGCCCAGAGCTCTCAGGGTACTCAAAGAGGAGCCACACTTGGCGCTGAAACTCCTTGTCGGGAAGCGGCCGCTGCTCCTCCCGAATGAAACCCTCGTCCTCCCGAAACTTCTCCATGGCCTCCTCCCCTAGCTGGTAGAAGCGGATCTCCTCGGAGAAGATATCGATGGGGACGTTGACGGGTCGCCGGATGCGTCCACCCGACTGGTAGTAGTAGAGGATGGCGTCGAAGCTGGGACGGTTACGGTCAAAAAAATACTCATTGCGGAGGGGGTCGAAGTAGCGCATCCTCTTACGGGGGTCCCCCAGCAGCGTCTCGGGGAACTGTGCCAGTGTCTTCAGCTGGGTCTCAAACCGCAACCCCGAGATGTTGATCACCACCCGCTCGCAGCACTCGTGCTCCCCACCACCCGCGGGCTGGCCGGCGGGGACCGCGGCCGGAGTCGGGGGGTGATCGTAGCGGTCCCCCCCCAGCAAAGGATGAGGATGCTATGGTTCTTCCACCAAAGGGTCTCCGCCACCGCCTCCCACCACGGTCATGCTGCCTTCTTCCCCTTCTTCCCCCTCTTCCTCCTCTTGGGCGGGGGGGGGCGGCTGGGGGGCGGCGGGGGGCAGCTGCTCGGTGTAGCCCAGGTTGTGGTGGCTGGTCGAGCCGCCCCGCGGATGCCGGCTGGCGGAGGAGGCAGCCGGAGAGTAGAGCAAGCTCCGGCGCTCGTCCATAAAGGTGTGGGGCGGAAGGGGAAGGGGGGAGGGAGGATCGGAGAGGCGGCAGCCCAAGCCTCTTCTTCCTCCTCTTCCTCCTCCTCCGGGCGGAGAGGGAGAAAGCCGCCCAACTCCTCCAGCGGCTGCCGCTGCTCTGAGGCTCTTCTCAAAAAATCCGCCCCCAGCCCTGGCACCGCCTCGCTCAGTCACTGCTCCCGGAGACACCCACAGCCCCCCGGCCCTGCCCCGCAGCCCCCGGCGAGCTGCAGGCACCCCCTCCCCTGCCCGGGGGGCGCCGAGCCGGACCCCCACCCCGCCACGCACCGAGGGGGCTTCGGTCCCCTCCGGGGGAGCATCCTTTGATGCTCAGCCGGTTGCAAGCAGGGAGAGGGGTTGGTTGTTTTCTTGGGTTTTTGTTGATTTTTTTTTCCTGGCAGAACCGCTGCCTAGAAAGAGTTTTTCTGCCCTTCCCCCGGGAAGGTGAAATGTAATTTTGATTATTAATTTTGGGGGTTGCCTGTTGGTTTAAGTCACCATTTCGAGCCGCGGCGGGGCTGTGGGTAATGGAAAGCAGGCAGCCGCGGCCGGAGCCACCAACAGTTGTTTTGAATCAGCGTCTGGGCTAGTGCTGGGGATTTTATTTTTTTTCTGTCTGGAGAAGTGAGCGTGTGCATATGCGTGTGCACGCCTGTGTCTGTGTGTGCATGTGTGTTTGCACACACGTGTGCATGTGCATCCCCCCCAGCAAAATAAATGGAGAAGCGATGCTGAGCCAGCCCTCAGCCAGTTTCAGTCTGACCCCAAATTGCATTTCAGACTTTCCTGCAAGAAAGCCAAAAGGCTTCACTTTTTTTTTTTTATTTTTTCTTTCTCCATTCAATTCATCTTCTTATGCAAATAGTTCATATTTGGTCAAAAGGGATTTTTTTTTTTAAGGTAAAAGCCTCCTCTGCAGGAGCCCAGCGCTGGAAAATGCTCCTTTCCCAGGAGATGTGCATCAGAGACAACCTCTGATCCCTGCACCCACCGTGCCCCCCAGCCCCCACAGTGGGTCCCCATTTTCCCAACACCCCCCACCTCCCCAGACAGCAGAACCACTTTAATCCCCAGCCGCGTGCCAAGCGGGGTTTAGGCAATTCAGGGAGTTCCCAGCTTGGGAAAGGGCCTGACCATGAGGGTTGGGGAGAGGCGAGGAGGGCAACCACGCTGCCATTCCCATGCCAGCCGGATGGTCCTGCCACGACGGAGGTTAAAACCCCTCCACCAGCCCCGCTTTAGCTCATTGCCGCAGTTATTTTTAATCAGCACAGCCTCCAGAAGGTAGGGAGAAAAACAGATGAAAGGATCAAACTTATTTATACTTGAAATTAGAAACAAGATGTACAAAATATACAAACCTAGGGGAGGAGAACAACAATAAATAGTGGTGTAAGAGCTGACTCCAGACTCTAATGGGCAGATTAACAGCACGGGCGAAGTCTGAGCGAGTGGAGCCCACCTTCCCCTTTGCTTGACAGAGGGGGAAAAACCCTCTGCCACTAGAAATGAGGGAGGTTTCCTGGGGAATGAGCCTCAGCGAGGTCCTGCAGATGAAAATGCGGACCTGGGTGTGGGACCTAACCCAGCCCAGCCTTTCGGTGAGCTGCCAGCTCTGTCTTCATCTTCACCAACCCCCTGGCACTGCCATGGCCAACGCTGGGGTTTTCCACATCAGCAGTACGGCATCAGGTCCGCGTGGCTGTGGGAAGAGATTCACCCGTGATCACATGCAGGGACACTTGTCTCCAGGCCATGTCACCTTGCCCCAGACTTGGACACATGCTGCTTGTTGCCACCTCCCTCCTTGGCTTGAAGCCCCACTTTTGAGTCCCGATTTGCTTGAGGCTGCAGATCTCCTGGGAGGAGGGAGTTGGGGCAACAGGTCTCCAGTCTTGTTCCCCCATCATTCCTACAGCAATTAATAGTGCTCATCAGCAACATGCTCCAGGCAGGAGTGTCCACTCCTCCTTTCCAACACACAGCATCTCCCTGCCATCCCAAAGCCCAGATAAAGCAGGAAGCAAAGCCCTGGAGCATCATTAACCCTTGAGCTGCCCATGTTGCTTGTAGATTGAAAAAAATTCCTGGAAACAGTTTACATCCAGGTTTGAGGCTCTGTTTTCCACAGGTTTCATGATCATTAAATAACCATCATCTCCTCTTTACATCGTACATGTATATATCAGTTAAAAACTCGTCTGGCTCATCTCTTTCCTCTGCTAGGATTTCTGCCAATAAATCACTGTCATTTGGTCTAAGGCAAACAAACAAGGTTGCTTTAAACTGTAAACATTTATTGATGACAAAAGTTATTGATGGCAACAAGGTGTAACTTCCATAATTGCAACAGTTTACTCCAGATCTCAGTCAGGGGCAAACTCTTCAGAAATTATTGAGAGAGCCACAGACCTTTGGGATGCTGCTAGGAAAAGCCCTTCCCTTAAACCCAGGAGGAGGATTAAGTCCTTACCCCCCATCAGCTGCAACACAGCAGCAGACATTAACCC
This sequence comes from Microhierax caerulescens, assembly GCA_035590215.1. NCBI lineage: Eukaryota > Metazoa > Chordata > Aves > Falconiformes > Falconidae > Microhierax > Microhierax caerulescens. The sequence goes on from JAVJGJ010000035.1 coordinate 1,944,866, forward strand.
CTGAGCTCCAGGAAGCTGTGGTCCAGCATCACAATGGCTCAAAGGATTTCTCCAGGGGCTACAGCCTGGCAGCCCCAGGCACCTCATAGCCTCCTGGCCCTGTTTACTCCTCCACTGCTTCCCCGTAATCCTATCAAAGCCAATTAAGCTGTGCCAGGCGAGCAGCTATCGCTGCAGGCAAAGAGCAGCCAGAGGGGCAGATCACCTCCTCCACTGCAAAGCCTCCTCAGCTCCTTCCTCCCTGGGAGGTCCCCAGCCAAGGTTTGCTTCAGCATCAGGGATGCAGCAATAGCATCACCTCCTGCTCCGCATCAGCCGCTGCCTCCCCCACACGTGTTCCCCACACTGGTTTGCATACAGGCACTACACTAAGCCCCGCGTTTGTCAAGCAGCAACAGAGGTGGCCCAGGTCACATCCCAAAACCAGGGAAAGCACAAGGGCAGAGGCGAGGGAACAAAAGCCCAGGGGAAGGGACATCTCTGCAATGTCCAGCCCGGCCAGTGCTTCCCTGCAAGCTGAGCTTGCTGTGTGAGGTGCAGCATAAACCTGTTCCTCAAGCCTGTGGCTTTTCTGTCTAATGCGAGATGTCCCAGTCCTCCCTCTGCAACTTTCCCTCTGCTTTTTCATCCAGCTCTTCTGCTGCATCTGGTCTCAACAAATTTAATTTTATTCCTGATGGCTATTTAAGAAATCCCCCTGTGCAATGATCTATGGGCTGACCTGTAAGATCAGATGCAGTTTCTACAAAGAAGCAGAGCAAGCATCACTCTTCCCCTCCTTTAATGGCCTTCTCAGGGTGGATTTCCAAGCAGCGGGGACACACAACTTTTCTCTTCCCACAGCCAGACTTGGACCAGGAGGGAAACCCACCCAGCATCCCCCCCCAGAGAGACATGAGCTGCACAAAACATCTCAGGACCTTCACCCTGACCCTTAGCTATTCCCAGGCATGGAGCTGCCTTAGCACCCTGCTTCCACTTCGAAATCTTGCCTCCTTCTCACTGAACCCCGTCACCTCTCAAACAGCCTTTTGGGGTTGTTCTTCTTCAACCAACCCCCCCTTCTCCCACGTTAGCACCAGGCAGCTGGGCAGAGCGGTCCGGCATCCAGCCTGGCTGCTGCAGTGAGCAGGATCTCACCCGCTCTCCCCTCCCTCGCGTTTGAATGGGAACCCTGCCTCCATTGATAAATCTGGGGCAAATCTGCTATTCTTTATTTCTGAGGATCAGAAGCCTTTCAGTGCAAACGCTGTTACAGTAATACCTTAATGCACTGTAAATGTATTGTCTCTCCTCCCACCGCGGGGAACGCGCGAAGCCCCAACTGCTGCATCAAGGCAGCGCGGCATTAACTCACTGGCAAGGTTTCTCATGTCATCTCAGAAACACGAGCTGTACCTCTGCCGCTCATAACGCGGACAAACGTTACAGTGAAAGGCTCAGGGGTGTCACCGGGGTCACTCATCACTGCCTGAAACCTTTGCAGACAAGACTGCAGAGGGCTGTTGGCGTCAGACAGGCAGTTCAGCATCAACCCAACTTTTCAAGAGTAACTTGGAGCAATCCATACACCGCACAGCTAAAAGAGAAGAATGGATGCTCTAACCCTGCTCTGCTTAGCTTGCTCCAGCCAGGTTTGGCTCCTTGCCCTCCCTGTCGCCTTCATCTGGTTCTTCCCCACCAGATTATCCCTGATTTAATTATTATTATTTGCTCAGTAATTGGGGAATGAGTTGAACAATGCGACCTCTGGCTCCAGACCGACCAGTCCTGCCACCCTCACCTTCTCAGGGAGGTGGAAGCATCCCCCCAGCCCCCCAGGCACACACCCTGCCAGGAGAGCCATGATGTTATCCTAACCTACACTAAGATGTGGTCACCGATCCCACTCCCAGAAATCAGGCATCCTGTCTCATCTCCTCAAGCCACAGAAGCATCCGATGAGGGCTGCTCCTCTGAGGTGACACCTGGGGTCAGACAAATTCTCTGACAACGCCACCCAGGGAGGCAGCAAGAGGGATGGCAACCGAATCTTGATTTCCCAGGGTGAATCTAGTGCTCTCACTCTGGAGCACACAGTCCCTATTCCTGTCCCCGTCTTAGTCAGACTCCACGTGTAACTCAGTCATGGAGTGAATCCTTCAGTCTCTCCGTGCCTCAGTTTCTCATCTGTACATTAAGAGAATATTTCTCGCCTCCCACCTAGAGTCTATTTAAATCCTACGCCAGAAGCCTTTTGCTGTGCTCATGGTTGCAGAAATTGAGAAAGGCGCTGAAATTTGGAAGGGAGAGGAAAATTCAGTGCTGTCAAAGTACTGCGTCTTGCTTAGCCCTCAGCGCAGGTGAAGAGCATCGCTGTGAGCTCCGCAGAGATAACGGATGCCTCTCTTTAACAGGGCATTTAGCACCAAGCACAACAGGACCCAAACGCCCTGGGATCCTCTCTGACTGCTGCAGTCCAGCTACCAAAGGCAGAACGTTTTTAGAGAACAGCCATTACTGTTAATAGAAAGGGGAAGTGAAAATTGAACTGCTAACCCAAAATAACTGAGCATGGACAGGCGCAATTTTTCATATTTTTTTCCACGGTGCTGTGGATTTAACAAAAGCGTTGCCTGGCCATAAAAGAACAAGGTTTGGTGACTGAAAAAGGTCACCCAAGTTACTGTGCATCTCTCCGTTACTTCAGTCCGTGACTCCATCAGCTTTAACAGAGCTGCCTGAGTTAAATCCCATCCAACCCTTTGGATATCTAGGGGTTACAACTCAGGATATAGCGAGACCTATTTTAATATCCTAAAAATGTGATTAACTGGGTGGGATTATGGTGGCCAAGCAATGTTAATGCAAATTCCACTGTAATGGGGATCATGTTCCAAGGCCTTCACAATGACAGCAAAATGATACCCAGTGACTTCTTATGCAGATCCTGTTGCATGCCATTATTTGGTCATTAAGATATAAAATTACATTGACAAAGCAATTTAACCACAAATCCAGTGAGATAACAGGGCAACGTTACTGTGTTTTCATTACAAAGGTAAAAATGTCTGCAGGAGTGGAAGACGACCTGCATTTCAGCGACAAGGAGGAGGAAAGCCAAGGGACTCCTCGGGAGCTCAAGGTGACGCTGGGAGAGCGTCAGTGCTGAGTCAGATGCAGCCTCAGATAAAGATGTGAAAGCCCCTAATTCTGGCAGCAAAAAGCATTGTGTGGGCGAGGGGTGACTACTCACCCCCTGAATAATTTATTCCATGGATGTCACTTGGTGTAAGTCACCCAGCGAGGTGGCACAAGGCACAGCCTTCGCAGCCTCCTTGAGCTGAGCAAGCCGCAACGCAATCCCACGGCAGCAAAAACTCTCAGCCCCTACAACCAAACCCAACAACCGCCCTCCATCTAAAGGAATGTGGTCGGAGCAGTGTGCCCTAGAATACAGGATCGGTCTCTTCGCAATAATATTTTCAGGGGATGCTCAAGATATTCAGGGTGAATTGGTACCTAACTCCCTTTGGCTGCACAAACAAACTCTGGTTTTAAGTAATACAATTTTGCTTTGCATGGAAATACTGGAGAATCTATAAGTCACTGTTGTGCCACAAAGCATCCCTTGTATGGGCTCAAATGTTTATTTTTTAAACAGGCACTCTCCACCTTTTTCCCACTTGTTAGCCAGTTCTATTCAGAAAAATAAATTACATCACAGAAACGAAGTTATTTTTCTTGTGTTGGGTAGCGGGGATGGAGTGTGCCTTAACCCTTCTCTGCCCAAGCACCAGGCATGGGGCCCTGCCAGCAATTAGATCAGTAGGCGCTGGGCAAAGAGGAGATGTATCAAGGGCACTGAGCTGTCTCACTCGAGCACAGGATCCCTGTGACAGCCACTGCACCGCCTGGAAAGCAGGCAAGGACTTTCAAACCACGTTTTGTCTCTTGGATTTCTCTGCCTTTCCCCAATCCTCCCAATTTTTCAGTGACTTTTCATTTGCTACTTCAGTGAACATCATGTTAGAGAGGAAAGAGATGAAATCTAAGCTTGCAGGAGTTTGATCGACACAGCCCGGGAGCAAATAACGAGGAATAAGGCACTGCCATCACATTGTATTCAAGTGGGATATAACTTCCCTCAACCACACATCTCTGGCATCCCTGGGGAAGAGCCATCCTTTAGTAAACGTGGTGTCAGTAAGGAGCTAGCAGGAGGAACGCAGCTTAATGCAAGCATTGATACATTCAGCTTGGGGACAAGCCAGCTCTGGGAGAGCCAGACTTGTCCCCCAGAGCATCACAGTCCCCCTAAGGGTTAGCAGGATCAGGGGAGATCTACCCAGCTCTGGGTACCCACAGCCCCCATGCAACTATGCTAACCCCAAAAACAACCTGAGGAAGCTCTCTGTCTTCCACGGAAATCACACAACCAGTTTTGCCCAATGTGAAACTGCTGATGCTTAAAATGGGGAACACACAGGGTAGGGGAGAGTCAAGAGAGGATAAACACCCTTTTGCACTTCATTGCTTTATGCCTTCTAACAAACACAGGAGCAAATTCGCTGTGGCAGAATTATTCTGAAGCCATCAAACTTCCATTAGAGTTTGATAAAGTCATGGAAAGAAACAGGGTGACTGCTGCCCAGCTGCAACGAGAGAGCTGCGTTATTACAAGGATGCTCCAGAGGGCTGGATCCCCCACTGACACAGTCCTCAGGCTTTCGGTCTCAAAGGAAATGGCTAAATAGAAAATTAAAACTTGCACAGGTCACCAGGCAAAACACATTACCACAGCCCCGGCTTCCTGGCTTAAGTTAATTAGTTGATGTTTGTACAATGCTTTGAAACAAACAAAAAACCACCCTGCATTAAGCGCCAACATTGTCATCA
>JAVJGJ010000035.1:1975672-2004405 GCA_035590215.1 Microhierax caerulescens
CCAGGCCTTTCCTAGGTCTGAGGCAGGTGCTAAAGCAAAGGGCTGGGCCTGTGGTGGGGGTGGGCTGTGGGGGTGCTCCCACATTGGGGGGGGGGGGATGAAGTTAGGGTGTCCTGATTTTTTGGCTTCTTAAATGGCTGCTATTGTTGGAAGGAAATGCAAAATGCCACTGTGAAGATTAGGAGGGTGTTCTGCAAGTTGTGTTTTTTTTCTCTTCAGCATGTGATAGCCCTTTTTTGTTAAGCTGCCTGTGTGAGGTATTCCGATTCTTCCTCAGGGCCTGCAGGTTTCTGCACCCTCACACTGCTCTTAAAGCTTTTAAGAGGCCAAACTTACCTTTTCCTTGGACTTTTCTTTCTCCACAATGGGTTGTGTGGCTGCTGATTTGCCGTCCTCGGTGGCAATGGCAATCCCAAAAGCAACCAAGAGCACTGAAGAGCTGAGCGGTGTGGCCGTAAGCGCAGATGATGAACGTGTCAGCAAGGTCCAGTGTGGCTCTGATGGCCTTTTGTTGGGGAAGCAGCTCTTCCCAGGTGTCCCCTACCTAAAAAGAGGGGATGATGGAACTTTGCTCCGATATCATGTAGTATCTACTGCTAAGGTATTTTACTAGTATAACAGGGTGCTCTTAAGGGTCTGGTAAGGCTAAAAAATCTCTACTAGCATGAAAAACTAGCGCCCTTCTGCAGACTAGAGGTGGAGATCTGCTTCAGACATTTCCTTGTCCTCAAAGCCCCGTGTGCAGCTATCAGCAGGAAAGCATCTACAAGAGAGGCTCAGTCTTGCTGCAGCGGTCTGTTTGTCTGCAAGCACTGTACCCTACTTCCTTGCCTGCAGCCGTAGGACACCTGTGAAGTCAGTGGCTTTCATCACCATTAGGACAATTCATCTGGCTGCTGTAGACAGTGACATCATGTCATGTGCCTGAGTGAGATGTTTGTCGTATGAGTAGGGGAAGGGTTTCTTTAATGGTAAACATAGCATAGTCTGGAAGTTTGCACATCACATTCCCATTATAAAAAGAAAAAAAAAAAGTATATTGGGGCACGTTCTGGGAGCTGCCAAAGTCAGAAATACCAATTTATAAGGCAAGGTCTAGGATGGATCATTAATCCCCTCTTTTTTTTCTTTCCTAATTACAATAAAGGTTGTCAGTGAAATCAGTGGCCAAAGTGTGGATCATGTCAGCTCTGTTAAAATCAGTGTTTTGGAAGGAGGGCAGGCAGATGGGAGCATGCTCTCTGAGACCAGTGACAGCCTTTCCTGGTGAGGAGGCAGCAGAGGATTTGTGATATAACACATGAGCTGGCTAAGAGGTAGGCAAGGCACATGGATTGAGCACGTTGCCAAGCTAGGAGAAACAGCATTTCCCCCAGCACGGGCAAGTTCAGACCCCTGTCAACAGCCACACCTTTACTCGTGCTCCTGTTTCAGTGCACTAAGCTGGGGAGGTGCCAAGGAAACTCCTCGATTAATCATTTTACAGCCTGTTCAGACACAGATAAAAAAATGTTCAGCTTCCATGAAAGTGAAAGACAAACTGATTTTTGCTAAGATTAGACTTACACAAGAAGATTTCAACCCAAAATAAAACTGTTATCTTGGATTTCTACAGCAATTTCTTTCTTCCGCTGCCCCAGTCCTTTACTTTTTTCTCCTGCTGTTTCTGTAGGGAAAGCCCAGTTTCCCCATTTTGGACCCTGCAGCACAATAGCTTGCTTCCTCTTATTCACAGAAGCAGCAAGGCAATGAGGCTAGGCTGATATGTGCTATGCATAGGTTATAGGTAAGGTTGATGAATCTTTTGGTTGGTGTTGAGATGGTCTTGCTAATGTAAATGCGAAGCTGAAGCCAGAACTTGAACCCTTTTGTTCCAGGATGTGTGACAGAGGATACAGTTTGGGCTAATCCCTGCTCACCTTGAGAGAGGGGAAACAGACTCCTAACAGCAAGGGGCAGTCTGTCACTATTCTGGAAATCTCACAGGTGCTTTGCTCTTCTGTCAAGCCATGAGCCCTCTCCAGCTCAATATCTTGCAGTCACTAGCTTTTTTTCAAGTGTCTTTTGCATCAGCAGCTTCAGAGTTCAAAATTCTTCCTGGTCCAGCACAGAGTTTGTCCGTGCCAGGGACCTTCCAACTGTCACAGGGCTTTTAGATCAGTGTTGGGCACTGCACAAGTATAGTTGGGTTAGGAAATTTTGGAAGGTGACTCAGCGCATAGCTTGGATGAGTTCACCACCTCCTGACCTCTGCCTCTTGCCCTGAACACCCTGCCTAGCTAAAAGCTTCCTCATCCAGGGCGATGCATTTAGAGTAGCGAGATGTTGCTGTCTGAGGGGAATGAATTTGTATTATATGTGGCTGAGTGAAAAAACATTCAGGACATCGCTTTTCCTTTTTTCTCAGTCACAGGAGGTGGTATTTCTGGACATTCAGTGGTCTGCATGGGAAGCAATGCGCCTGCAGCTCGCAGCTAGTTAAATCCCACAAAGCACAGCAGTACCAGCTCATCCGCTGCACATTTAATGTATTTGTTGAGGTATGTGTTAGTGCTTGAAGTCTGACAAACTGCACATCTGATTCAAAGTGGTGAGGTGATTCATAGTCCCACAGAAATGAATTCCTCAAAGCCCTTTCTCTTGAAATGACTCGCACATCAGAAGCCGTATGTGGGTTAGGAACACCACTGGATTCCCAGAGCAGTGCAGCCCTGAGGTCACAGTTTTGTCATTGCAGAAGATCTGTGAAAGAAAAACGTTTTGGTTTGGCATCAGCTCAACACTAAAATATGCCACACTGGGGAGTCAAGATAACCTCTTGGCATCTGTCAGCCTGTTCCCTGCTGTGTCCTGACTAGGCTGCTATGTTGGCTTCTGGTTCGTTTTAATACCACAGGAGGAAAGGCCTATTTTGGGTGTTGCCGTCTTGTCAGTCTGTCTGTGAATGCACGTGGATTCCTTTGTTTCGTTTAACTACCCAAAGTGGTGCTTCAGACTGGCCCACCCTGGATGGTCAGTTTGTTCAAAGCCAAATTTGGCTTTGTCCCCAAAGCTGGCATGAAGAAACGAGAGAGAAACCAGCAGGGTCCCTCTGCTAACAGCTGTTTCTGACCCGGTGATGGAGACACAGCACATGCCAAAGATCATGAAGGCATTTGGCCTAAAACAACAGACCTGAAACTCAGGGCATCACAGAATCACAGACTGATCAGGGTTGGAAGGGACCTCTGCACATCAGCTAGTCCAACCCCCTGCTGGAGCAGGTTCACCTAGAGCAGGTGGCACAGAATCCTGTCCAGGTGGATTTGGAATGTCTCCAGAGAAGAAGACTTTACAACAGGGGTCCTCAAACTACAACACGTGGGCCAGATACGGCCCCCCAGGGTCCTTAATCCGGCCCCCCGGTATTTACAGAGCCCCCCACTCACCCCCACCGGGGGTTGGGGGAGGAAACCAAGCAGCCGCAGATGACCCTGCCACTTAATCCGTGCGCTGGCCCCCTGTTTAAAAAGTTTGAGGACCCCTGGTCTACAACCTCTCTAGGTGGCCTGTTCCAGTACATCATCACCCTCAAGGTAAAGAAGTTTTTCCTCATATTCAGATGGAACTTCTTGTGTTGCAGGGAACTACTGAAAAAAGCCTGGTCTCACCCTCGTGACACTTGCCCTTAGTGTGTTTGTAGACATTGATAAGATCCCATCTCCATCTTCTCCAGGCTGAACAGGCCCAGCAGTCTCAGCCTTTCCTCATAAGAGAGAGGCTCCAGCCCCCTGATCTCACAGGGTTGCACACAATCTGTGTCCCATCCTGGTGCAGGGTGGAGAGGGGCCAAGAACAGCTTCTGCATTTCCACAGCAGGGTGTCTCAACTACTGTTTATGCCATCTGGATCACTCTAAGATCACCTGGATTTCTTCTAGTTACAAGCCCCACTGTTGAGGTCTGGGTACCTTTCTCTAACCCAAAGCCCACCAAGGGCTGTATAAACAGGTTTGCAGTTTTCTTTGGGTTTTTTGGGGTTTTGTTGGGGTTTTTTTTTTCACTCCTTGCTCAGTTTGAAGGACACCAAGGACAATCCGAGGGTTTGAAAGACAGGGTGAGATGGCAGTACCTGCTAATGATGGAGTAAGCAGGTAGAGACTTGGCTTCTCACTACTTTCCCACTATAAACACTATTTACTTCTTGGTGCTGCAAGATTGGGTAAGAAGTTAAAACAAATGGATTTACAAACTATCTCAGTAATACAGAGATGCGATTAAGAGTAAAACATGGCCTGTTCCGTGGGTTTGGTTTGTGGTTTGAGTAATTCAGTTGTCCAGCTGTGTTTGGAAAGCAGTGCAAAGATGTGTCACATCTCTAGCTCCCTCCCCGTGCTGCCAGCTTAGGGGAGGAGGGCTTGAACCCAAGGCTTGAAGCACTGGCAATGTTTTTGCTTCTGCAAGGCTGGTTCTATTTTTTTGCCCTTCTCCCAGAGTTAGGCATCTAAGTTTTCTTTAATCTTGAAGAGCATCCTTTGTGTGGTTCACCAGAGGGTTTCAAACACCACATCCCTCTTGCACCCCATAAATAGCGCAGAACAGCTTCTGGAATTAACTCTTCTCATTTCAGTTAATTTGTAGGGTTCCTTAGGCTAAAGAGTGGACAGAAAAAAATTTCCAGTGCATTTGTTCTCTTGACTAGGCAGGGAATATATTTATTCTTCTTTTCTTGAGTCTTCAGGTTTTCTTTTCTCTTTTTCCTTTGCAGTTCTGTGGTGGGATCTGCAATGCTCATGGAATCACAGGACCCAGCTTTCAGTGCTGCTTTCCCCTGTAGCAGTTTCTCAGTGTCTCACCTAGCTGCAAGGCTGAGAAGGCTTTGCATTTCTGGATGAATAATCAATAGATTACTGTGTTTGTCAGACACTTTTTAAACCCACCCCCCCCACCCCCCCTTTACTTCTTTATTGACCTGTTACTCTACTGAAACCTCAGCCATTTAGGAGGTAGATTAAGCCACAAGTCATTACCTGGACTGTATTTTTAGCCTTTTGTAAGCAAACTTAAACCTTGAAATTGTGAAACTAGGAGAACAACGTGCCTTATGATTTCTTTAATAATCCAATCACCTTCTCCAACTTCTCCACTCCCTGGCTTGAGGTTTGGTAACCTGTTACAAATGGAGCAAGACAGTTTTGAGCAGCACCTTTCAACACTCTTGTATACCACGGAATATTTGCTGATTCCCAGTCCCAAGATGGTGGAAAATTAGGCTTGGACCCCAAGGTACCATTAAAGCAGTCCACCAGCTTGGGGAAGCAGCTTTTCTCTCTGGAGGGCTCCCTGCTGACCTCCCCTGAGCTGCTTCATGACACTGATGGCCTTCCATGGTGCCTGGGGCTTTTACCCAGCTAAGTGCACACCTTAAAAACATACTGCAATGTAATGATTTTATTTTAATGAGTCATTTTAGGTATTAAGATATCATGTCATCTGCTTCTGCCCACTGGTATTGTTTCATTGCGCATTTGGCTTAGAGATCTATGTCCAACAGATATAAGACAGCAAGAGCGTGGTTAGAAACAGAAACAGAAGCAGGTTGGGAACAGCCACAGCTGTAGAAATAAACCTCCAAACCTGTTCTGAGCAGCTGCTTTCGTGTGGCTTGAGTGCTTGTTGTTAGCAGAGGTGATGAAGATAAATGGGAACGAGGGAAGACCTTTGTCTGTATTCTTTAGAGGCTGCAGTTTCTTGCTAGGATATGAAATGGGAGTGTCAGTTGCTTTGCAGAATTTGTCACCAGACATACTGAAATCTGCATCCAGGATCTATGGGGCATCTGCAGGATCGATTATAGCTACATTTGTATTGTGTGAGTGTGATCTAGGTAAGGGCTGTGCACTTTCATTTGTTCTGTGTCTAAAGAGATTGAATGTCTGGAAATTTTGGAGTTGCAAAAGGTAATTCTTTTTATTTGTCATTAATCAGTGGTTAATTCCTCAGAATTTTAATTTATTGACTTTATTTAGTGAAAAATGTGGTAAATTAACCAGCACAGAGAAAATAGAGTAGATATAATTATTAAATAAGTCATTGCATCTTATTAATGTGAATTAATTCTAAGTATATCTAACATAAGACACAGAAGTGCCCTCCCTAATAAGGCATTTGGGGTTGTTGATTCCAAAAACATGGAGGAGAAAGGGGGCACAGATGTAGAGTCAACAAGAGGAAATATTATGCAAAGGCTTTCTGTCAATTTCCCCCCATATCTCCAAAAATTTTTAAGATTAAGATGGAGAGACATGGGGAAAGAAAACAAAATACTTCTGCCTCCTGCAGTATTGAAGGTCCTTGGAAAATCTGGGTCTTTACCAGCATGCTAAAATGCTCCTTTACCAGGTGGAAATGCATGCTCAGAAAATGTGTAAATAATAATATAAAGGATGTGGAATGATTGCTTTGCTTTGCTTTAGAGGAGATTAGGCTGTACTTCTTGAATACTGTGAAAAACTCTTCACTGGGGCACTTCCCTGGACGAAAAGTCCTTAAAATCTTAAGGGACAGCTTAATCAAATTCCTGCCTACGAATGCCCACGAGCTGGTATCTGGAAAGCTACATATTGTCGTCACCCGTGTGCACGACTGGAGAAGCGTGGTCATTTCAGAATTTGCCTCGAAGGAGGACATCATGCAGGTGAGAGCAGCCGCAGGACCCCTCGAGGGGAAGAGCGGTGTGGGATTTACTGCCTGTCCATGCCCCTCAGTAGTCCATGCCATGATTTCTGTCTTCGTCACCCTTTGAAGCCAGAGTGGCAAGCAGACAGGGTCACAAGCTGAAACTACTAAGAAAATCAGCCCTTCTGATTGCTGGCTGAATTATCTAATGGGCCTGTGTATGCGTGGAAAAAAATGAGGCGTTTCACAGGTTGCCTTCCTACTTCTCCAGCCCTGGCTGTGGATGTCAGGCATGGTCTGGTCCACCATACTCAGTGGTGCCAAATAACCCATTCTGGTCCCCAATGGCATTCAGATGAGCCACCATTCCCAAAGACAACAGGTTTTCTTGTCTCTTTGCTCACCTCCGTGCTTTCCATCTCACCCACAGGCCATAACGTGCAGCTGCTTCATCCCTCTGTATTTTGGACTTTTACCTCCTAAGTACCATGGGGTGGTGAGTAGCCTTGTGGTCTGGAGACCCTATCCCAGCTTGGGCCAAGGGCCCATCTAGCCTGAGCCCTTTCTCCAGGGGTGTCATTAAGCATGTTTATAACTGTGTTTGCCACCACACTCACTTGGTGCTGTGGCCACACAGCATCTGCAGAATGAAGAACTGAAGCCAGGTGCCCCACAATTTGACCTCGCTGCAGACAGAACTGACCTTCTTACAAAAGTGTCCACCCTCACCCTGTCTCTGGGATTAGTTCAACTCCTTTCTGTTGCACTTTCCTCCAGTTTCATTAAAGTAATTTTTTTGGCTGGAAAGGAGGAGGTGGTGGGTGTAGACCTGGAGCACATGGGAGGGCAGGCTGGGCTGTTCCCTAGCAGGAGATCTCTGTAGCCACAGTAACTCAGTCTAGTTTGGGCCTGGGTGGGGAAGAAATCCCTAATGCATGCATATGTGGTGCAGCACTCTCTGAAAAGCAGAAGGCTCAGCGTTCCTTGTTTTCTCTCCTAGCGTTTTATTGATGGAGAACTCAGCATGTGGCAAGCCAACTTCATATCCCGGACCACAATCACTGTGTCTGCTTTTGCCGGCGAATTCGACATCTGTCCCAGAGATAGCCCAGCTGCCTTCTTCAATTTCCAACTCTCTGACTGTATTTTACAGATATCAAAAAGAAACATCTGCTGCTTTCAGTATATTTTTCTGCTTCCCTCATACCAGGTGAGCTGCTTCTACAGCTACCCAGAGCCATGAGACCCCTCCCTGTAGCTGGCCCATCTGCCCTGACCACCACCTCCCCCCTGCAGGTTCTGGACCAGTTTTATATCAATGGCTACCACGACGCAGTCTCCTTCTTAAAAAGACTGAGTAAGTGATTGGGAGTGAGGAGCAGGTAGGTCAGGTGCTTTTACAACATTAACTTGCTGACAGAAGGTAAGAGATGCTGCCAGTGTACATAGAGTGACCGGGGCAGAGAGATCCCTGCATCCCTGGCATTGCCAGGATTACTTGAGTCCCACCCTCTCTGTGGCCTCTCCTAGAGCTCCCTGGTCACCCCTTCCCCCCAGTGATGTCAGCACCCCTCTTCTCCGCCACACTGGGCATGGCAGAGCTTTCCATGGAACACAGGTCCCCAGGACCTAGACAAGAGAAGCGTAGGCTCGGGTGCCGTGTGTGGTGTTAGACTGATAACCCACTGATGCACAAAGCAATAATGTTTGGTGATCCCCGACCCAGAAACCCGACTCAGATTAGCCATGCTCTGTGGTCATCAGCACCCCTGTTTTCCAGTTAACCCTGCTCATGCCTCACTGCTGGAGACCGGGTAGTTGAGCAACAAGAAGTGAGAACTGGATTCTCTTCCCACCAGGTGACTTTGGCATAAATTACCTTGATGAGGACTTTATGCTTTCATTGGGCAATGAATCATGTCAGAAAGGTGAAGGGACCCTGCGCTGGAAGCCAGAAACAAGACTACTTTGCTCCAGAGCCACAGACCCTGAGGATGTCACTGAAGAGAATCCAGGGACAATCCAGGCAGCAGATGAAGTGGAAGAGGAAGTCCCACTCCACCTTCTCCACCATCAGAAAGGTAGAGGACCAGTACTTCCTTTACCTCATCACTTTTCATGAGCTAAGTGACACTTGCTCAAGGCTCTCGCTGCCAAAAGAGGCTGGGTGGGGTTTTGCAGGCTCCAGTAGAACATCAGGACTGGGAGAAAGTCCCCTCTTGGGTCAGTGGTTATTAGCGAGGCCTCATGCTGAACTTGTGGGTGAGGGATGGGGACTTAGGCTGTGGCCAGGTCAGAAGGACTCTTTAGAGGAGCTTTTTCTGTGAAGCAAACCATTTCCTCACGTTGCAAGGTAATAACAGGTTCTGTCCACACATGATTAAGGGGGAGGGAGGGAGCTGTGTCTCAACTTTGCTGTGCCAGACAAATAAACATTTCTACTTAGCAGCTCTGGTGTGCACACATTGTAAATGTGTAAATACTTAAGCTGAGAAAAGCGTATTAGAGCTGCAGGTAAACCTCTACCAGTATCATTTCTAAGCAACATAAGGCAGGTTTACATCTAAAACTTAGAGTTTTCTGCAATGCTATGCAAAATAATGCCCTCTCCCATTTCACTTTTGACATGAGAAGCTGGAGAACCCTCAGCATTTCAGATTCCAGTTTGTCTTACTGTTACCAGCAGAATACAAAGAACTACATGCTGGAGTGCAACATGTCTTTCAATTTTATTATTTATTTTCTTTTTCTTTCCCAGCCTTTCAACATTTCAGAATTTGTCAGCTTAGGGAAAACTACACAGCTTTTCCAACATGGTGATGGTTTAAAATGTTGCCACATAAATAAAAAGTGAAAAAAGACCCAAATATTGTTCTGCTATATCTAGGAGGACCATGCCAAATGAGGAAGATAAAGGGGAAAGAACAGGGCTGTAACCATTCCAGCTCTAAAAATAAAAGCAAAGATTACATTTCCATTGAGAACAAGACAACTCTACCTATGGGAAGAGACCCACTATAGAAATTCAGGACACAGGCTGTACAGTTTGCTTCCGTGCTTGCTTTTTTAAAGGCTTCATCAGTCTGAACTACATGGAATTTTTGAAAGCAGCATAGTAGGAACCAGGTTCCTTTGGAGGTTGGGCAGGCTCTGGTCTATTGGGGGTCTCAGTCTCTGGTTTGCAACTAGGCAACAACGGTCACCTGTGGAAAGAATTTAGACTAATTTATTAGGCCAGAAAGCAACCAAGAAGGCAGTCAGGACTTGGTCTCCAGAGAAGTACATCAGATTTTTCTGTTCTGGGAAGGAAAAGCCCTGATGACCTAAGCCAGGAAAAGGCTGTTTTGCTGTTTATCTGCACAATACTATAATATCATTGATGTTACCAAGCAAGCGAGGGTATAAACCTGTGACCAACTCACACCCGTTTTCCTGAATAAGTGAGAATATCTCCAAAGGACTGCTGCTGCAGTAGAGCCTGCAACTGGGCAAGGCTCAGGCTGGATTAGCAGGTTAACCACAAGGATTTGCCCCTGTAACCATGTTGCACCCTCCTTCGTAACTAGACTAGAAGCAGAGCTTGGCATAAAGCACCTGCAGCCAGAGCCACAGGCAGGACCGGACACGTGTTTGGTTTTGTTTGGCTCAGATGCGTGGATCAGGCCCCAGGACTCCCCACTGGATCTGCAGAGTGATCCAGCTTTAGAGAACGCTCCTGATGACTTGGGTTGTCTCCAGACTCTCATCCCACCTACCTCAGGCTTCACACCTCTGTTGAGTTCAATGCAGACTAGGGCAAGAAACAAGATAGTGGCACAAGGGCAGTATTTTAAGGATATCAAAACCTACTACCTTCTAGACAAGAGGAAAGAGAGAAGCAGCCCTGGTCAGGTATTTGAATCCAGTTTGTCTCACAAGAGCTGCCAGAAGCATCCATCAGATTGACCGACATGGTTTTACTCCCTTCAGGGCCGTGCCAGCTGCAGAAGAGCATTTCTGACCCTGCTGTTCCCTTTGACCCCAGTTCATTTTTTAAAGAGAAAAAGAACAACTGGTAGCCCAGCCTGCCAACAGACACCAAACTGCAGTGAAGAGCCACAACCCCATTTCTATCCCACCCCAGGTGCCTCCCGTGACCCACCTTTAAAGGAGGCATTTCAGGCTGAAGACAGGATCTGTTGCAGCTGGTTTGAACTGGGTGCAGCTGGGTTTTCCAGCTTGCTTCCCTAGGGGTGAAACAAACTCCTGCGCAAGGTGATTGTCTTGGTTTGGGCTGGGATAGAATTAATTTTCTCAGTAGCTGGTGCAGTGCTGGTTTTAGATTTGGTGTGAGAATAATGTTGATAACACAGTGATGCTTTGATTTGTTGCTGAGTGATGTTTATACTGTCAAGGACTTTTTGGTTTTTTACACCCTGCCGGCAGGAAGGCTGGAGGGGCACAAGAAATTGTGAGAAGACGCGGCCAGGGCAGCTGCCCCGAACTAGCCAAAGAGAAATCTATACCATAGAATGTCATGTCCAGTACATAAACTGGGGCAAGTTGGCTGGGGCCAGCTGATTGCTGCTCAGGGACTGGCTGGGTGTCCATCAGTGGGTGGTGAGCAATTGTATTGTGTATCACTTGGGGTTTTTTCCCCATCTCTTTGGATTTTATTCCTCTCCCCTTCATCATCATCATTATTATTATTATATTTTATTTCAATTATTAAATTGTTCTTATCTCAACCTTTGAGTTGTAGCTTTTTTTTCCCCCGATTCTCCTTCCCATCCCGCTGCAGGGGGGGTGAGTGCACAGCTGCGTGGTACTTAGTTGCCAGCTGGGGTTAAACCACGACAGTGATTCAGAGATGACAAAATTTGCCTCTATCCACTGCCTCTGGCAAAGCCTCCTATTGCCATTAGCTCCAGGCTGGTGCAGAGGAGACAGCACCAGGTGTGCTTGCTTGAAAAGATGGGGGATTAATAAAACCAAAGGCAGCTGATTTAAATGGCAAGTCATTAAATACTAATATCTTAGCACATCGCTGCAGGTTTGGAGCAGGAGGGTTCTGTGCTATGACTGTTTTGGGTGTTCTTTGTAGGCTGTTTTTTTGTTGAAGTTCTCAAAGTTTTGCTGACTTTTTATGATCAAGCACTATGCTGTGTAGGGACAGGTAGGACACACCGGGTAGTTCAAACTGTGCTCCTGTTTGTAGCTAAGATTTGCAGGCAAGTTTAGTGGATTTGGATGCCCAATTCCTATATGAGAATTTTGGGGGGGGCATTTTAATTCCCATTTGAATAGGGATAGTGTAACTGCCTGAGGCTGACTGGAATAGTTGTATCCTGCCTGGAGGTGGTGGTGCGTGCTTGGAAGACCAGGAGCCTGGCAGAAGGGCTGTTGCAGAAGTGGGGCTGTCTGCCTGGGGAGGGGGGGGAAGCAGAAGTGCAATATGAGGAAAAGCAGATGGTGGGCTGACCGGCCCGACTCCTGCCCAGGGAGCGGCGGGTGTCTCTGTGCCCTCTTCACTTTGATCTGCGGCAGGAACATGGTCACAGTTTGCAAGCTGGTTTTGAGCAGCCCAGCTTTGGCTGCAGGGGTTGAGAGATGTGAATCTCTCCAGGGTGGAAGACAGGAGTAGGTTTTGATGGATCCGAAGCAAGTAAGTATCCAGGTTGCTTTTAGCAAGCTCATTGCAGAGAAAATATCTCTGGGTCATTGATTTCAACCAGAAGCAGCAGAACGTATTCATCTTTCACTGAACATTCATAGTGAATTTGGGATCTGTTTACATGGATCCAGCCTTCCACTGTCCCCCAGTTTGTGCCTGAAGTCTGCAGGGCACTTTGGATGAGACCTCCCTCTTTACCATTTCCCTTTGTGTGATTGAATGAGCTGTTTATTCAAATAAACAGCTTGGGCTGTTGTGATCAGTTTGTTACCAGTTGGGAACCAACAAACAGGAGAGACTCAGGGTAAAGCTAATCTGTCAGCTTCTGATGTGTAAAATGTATTTGGGATGATTAATGTGCTGCTAATTCATTCTGCATACAGGCCAGCTACGTGAGGTATGTTTGCCTGGACCATACAGCTGTTTGTAGCAGAGTTACAGAAAACTGCATGAAAAAAAATAATGTATTTGTGAAATGTCAGCTCTCCTGATGCAATAAGAGATGCAATCTGCAAGACTGCCGTACTTTGAAGTAGGGGAAGGTTAATCTTTAGGTTTCTTCATCTTTCTCCACAGCTGCAAATTCAGAGGGGTCCAAATGTGCACCTGGCTCTGCTGGCAGGAGAAGCAGGACTCTCAGAGTGTGTGAAGCTCAAGAATAGGTAATTGGTAAAATAACTTCAGGGAAGTGGACAAAAATTAGCTCCTACCCAGTGTGATGCTCCCTAAGGCTTCTCCTTCTCTCTCTCTGTTTGATGAACCTCTCTGAAAGTTTCTGAGTGGGAGGAAAACAGCTGAAATGTGACATTTGCTGGCAAATGCCTGCCCTGTAATCTGCATTAAAGCAGGGGGAGGGATGCTGCTGGCGGTCAGCAAGCGGAATGGCTGGGCTGTGCAGGCATGCAAGTAAAGCTGCCCTGGCTCCCCTGTGCAGGCTGCCTTTTGGTCGCAGGTGCAGCACCGCACGCAGTTAAATGCCTCGGCTGGCATCTGAAAGCAGCTCAGGGCAGGGAGACTGCGGCAGCACTACTGAGAACAAAACCAGCTAGTTTCCCCAAGTGGGAAAAAACCCACAAAACCCTCCCACAAACCGCTCCATCAAAACCCAGCAGCTGTGCTGGTGTGTGAAATGAGCTCTGATGTTGCCCACCACTTCCCAGGGCAGCAGAACCGTGTGGCGGCGGAGACCCCCAGGGCCCATCCAGGGTGGTTACAGGAGAGAACGAGCTGGCAGCTGGTCGAGTCAGGGTGGATGAATCAACAGGGACAAGAAGCCCCAGGGATGTTCGATACTGTAGCTGCCTGCAGTGTGAAACTGTTCTGTGCAGGTCTCTTCACCAGCTGCATATGAAGTAACTTGCAAGTAGGTTTTGGGGAGTTAACAGCTTAAAAGCTGTCTGTGTGACAAGTTAAATGCCTTGAACCCTTGAGATTTTACTGCCAAAACATCTCTCAGGATCTTGTTGGATGCGGCTGATATCCTGCTAGGACAGAGCCCGGCAGATAATGCTCTAGAACAGGAACATGTTGCTGTAGGGCAGCAGCACTAGGCTGATTCATAGCTCCTTTCAGATGTCACTAAATAAATAATATCACAGGGAAAAAAATAGCTACTTTTAATGTGGGGTACCCCAGATTTGGAGTTTTTAGCCATGCTCAGCCCGTGGATGAGGTCCTTCAGGGTTTCCCTGCTCTGCACCCTGCTCTTCCTCCGCTGAGGGTTTGCATCCCCCGAGCACCTCACGTCCTGACCGTGGCTTTCTTGGGCAAACCAGGCACCGTGGTTTGGAGGAGCTTCTGGAACCAGTTTACCACGGAGCTGATACCTCCCAGCAGGCGCCACATCTTCTGCAACCTGCAAAACCAAAATAAACAGGTTGACTTCAGTGAGCAGTAAATGTAGCAAAAGGGAGAGGGTGTGAATGATGAATGCACGCTGTAATCTTCTTTTGTAACCAAGCAATCCTGTGTTTTTCCTGCTAGCCATGCCCACTCTTCCCCAGAGCTTGCCTTCAGAGAATACCCAACCCCCCTGCAGAGGAGGGATGCCGCTAAGCCTGTTTATGCAGTCAGTGTGCATCAGCTTCCTCTGGTCCATAGAAAAGGAGGGATTGCCACCAGCCTCCACTGCTCCAGAGAGTGCCCCGTGCATTTCCTACGGAGCTGCCATCTGAGGGACACTGCAGCCCCCGCTGCTGGGCTCGCAGGGATGCCTGCACGCCTCATGCTAAGCTTGCACCGTGTCCCTTCAGCTGTCTCACCACTGCTGAAGGCACAACCACTGATTTCTGTATCACTCTCAGCTTCGATGCCTCTGCCAGGATGCTCTTACCCCTTCCTGAAAAAAGCTGGCAGCCTGTATGGCTGCAACAGGACCTTTGACAGCGGATCCTGCAGTCCGGTCATCTGCTCTTTCTTCCACAGAGCCAAGCCTGTGCTCGTGAATGACAACACAGAAATAAATCAACATCAGTAGTTAGAAATAATCCCCTAAATGCAATAATTCCTATTGTCCAGCAACTCTTGTTGCAGCTCAGCCTGGTCCTGAAGCCCAGGCCAGAATCCAGCTGGAGCCTCTCTTGCAAAGCCCCTCCGTGAACAGCTACTGCAGATCTAGAAATATTTACTATAACAGATAATGATATCTTAAATATAATACTGCTCCTCTCAAAGACTGCAGCAGCTCTCAGTGGCCCCAGCCACCCCCAAAACCCCCAGGTCATACCCCAAATCCTCTACCTGGCAGGAAGCAAGGGAGCGGGTACTGCAGCACCCTTCTGCACAGGCCGGTGCGTGTCCTGTTGGATGGTGCAAAGTCGTTCTTCCCACACATGCTGGGGAAGCAGAAATTGCCATTGAAGTAGTTAAAGCCAAAGGCATCTGTGAGACATGGGAAAAAAGGGCTGATGCTTGCGTGTGCATCGTGTTTCTCCGCTGCCCTTCAGGTCTTGGGGTGACACTTACTGTTCCTGTACAGGAAAAGGGCAGTGTCCTGGTACCCCTGCGAGAAAATGTCGTTCAAGACCTGCAAGGAGAAACACCTGAGGTCACTAAAGAGCCCCCCAGCCAGGCGGTGGCAGGACCTAGCCAAGGCTTTTTGACCGTGGAGGGTTGGGGTGGTCCGTTTGGGAGGGCAGCAAGCACGGGCTGGTCTCCAGCCACCAAAGCGCTGGTCCTTTGCAGGCTGTCAGACCAGGGTGGACCCCATCACAGGTACCCATCAGCAGTGTCCACCAAAGAAATGCACTGCAGAAACAGTGGGTACTGCTCCCTCCCTTTGAAATCTGATTAATTAGTGACGGAGATTGAGCTGAACCTTAAAGCTTGGGAAGGCAGGACCAGCATTAATTTGGTTTAACCAAAACAAAAGCCGGGAAGAAAACCTGGTGGGCTTACCATGGTGCTAGGTGGGAAGAGAGCGTAGCTAATCCTGCAGAGGTTTTCTATCGAGATCTGAACGCTGCCGTTGAAGATCTGGAAACAGAAGAAGATAGCGGGGCAATCCCGTGGACAGATGTCGAGCTCTCCCGTGAAGGGGGACACGGTGATCACGGCTTCCTCCAAGCTGGAGACGGGCTGCAGGCCGGTGAATCCTCCATCAACGTATCGCTGCGGGTGAAGAGCAGAGGGGGGGTTGGCTCTGAGGATTGCTGCAGCCTGTGTCCGAGGACAGCATCACCGAGAGGAAAGCAAGTAGCTGCAAAGGCGACATCTCCTGCTGTGAACCAGTCCCAGCACGTCCTCTCTTCCCACTTGCAACAGCAACTCTTCCCCCCCCCCCACTTTATCCTGCCCTTTGCCAGCTCCTACTGCCCTGCCTACAGCACCCAGCTGGCTCCTCAATAAGGTGCTGTAATCCACCGCAGTTATTAAACTAGAAATGTAATTATTTTAATTCACAAAGCTTTGTAAAGTTGCTTTGGCAGTCGTTAGCCAATTCAAACAGCGTTGAATTTACAGTCTCGCATAAATTTCAAGTCCTGAGCTCAAGCAGGTGGGCTCCTGCATTTAATAATTGCCTGCAAACCCCTGGAGGATTACTCGTTGGGCAAGGGAAATGTCATTTGCTGTATTCCAAAAGGAATCTGAATTTACCACCCACCTCAGTGGGACCTGAGGTTGCAAGGAGTGCATCTGATCACATTAAATGCTCTTTAATTACAGGGCAGAGGAGCCTCATGCAGCAACACCACTGAGCTCTGGGTCCTGCAGATTTTAGGCGCTCTGTGGGCAAGCCCTGCAGCCCAGGGTAGGCTGGAGATCTGACCTGACGGCCGGGCACAGATGGCCCAGGACTAAATAGACTTAATCAGTGCAGACCGACAATCCAATGAAAGATCCCAGCTCTATCCCAGCTGCAAACTGGGAATCGTGGCTTTGGGCTGTGACACACAGGCAGGTCATGCTGCATCGGCTGCTCTGCGGTCCCCACGCCTCGCCGCCACGCTGCTGCGCTCCTCCTTCGCCGAGGGTCAGCAAGAAGCCAGCCCAAATCTGTTGGCTTTGCTGCGGTGTTTCTCGGAGGAGGATCCGTCCTCCCACGGACTCGGGCTATTTCAGCCATGCAAGTCTGCACCGGAGCCAATGGAGCCATCTGCACTGAGACAGATCCTGCCGGGAGAACCGGCTTGTGTGTCCAAGTCCAGTGTGGGCATCCTCTCCTCTCGCTTTGGAGATCTGCGAGGCGAGATCCGCTCATCCACGCTCTGTCCATAGGCAGCTCCACCCAACTATCGTGTTAGGATGGGAGGAAGAACAAACTCACCGACTTTCTCATCCTCCATGAACTAAAGAAGAAGCCTCGACACGCACAGCCCTCTCCGCTCAAGGGAACGTAAAGTTCCAACCCCAGAACATACTGCTGGGAACGTATGTTTTGTTGGAAATATCACTCACCACACCCCGGTAGGATGGAGGGATGAATCCACAGTAGATAGGAAGGAAACAGCTGCAGAGGAGAGCCTGGGGGAGGAGAGGGATTGCAGAAGTCAATGTTCCTGTCCAAGTTCTCCTGGACAAAAGCCGTTGACTGGGTGCTGGCAAATCCAGGCTGGAGAAATCACCTGGAGCCAGGCTGGCAGCACCACCTGCGTTTGGCACTTGGCTGTGTCAGGAAGAAAGGTTTCAAGAAGAGGAAAACATTTCAATACAGTTGAAACACGTCTCTTGAGAAGGGCACAGCAGCTCATTTCTCATTTTTATAGCTGCCAGCGATATGACAGTTGTATAGCTGTATATCACTGCCTGAACACTGCCCTTTGACTGTAGCAAGGTGAAGCTTTGGGGTTATTTTCTTTATTTGTGGGTTTTGGGAGAAAACCAAGACATCCTCACAAGGCGTTTTCATTCTGCTGGGATTTGTCAATGACAAAGCCACTGCTGGGCCGTTTGCAACCATTTCCCACCAACCTTATCAGCTGGGAAGGAGCATCCCGGGCTCCTGGGTGGACCTGGCCGGCACCACGGGGGGAGCACCAACATCTCTGTGGAGCTGCCATCCTCTGCTGCCTCCCCGGGACAAGCAAGCCCACGGGGTCCCACGGCCAGTTAGTTACCCAGGGATTCTCTCTAATGTACTGGTCCGTCAGCTGCTTGTTGGGCAGCACAGGGGCTTTGTCCAGCTTTTTCCTCCCAGGAAAGTGCTGAGGCAATGAGGAGAGTCACTGCCAATGGGACTTGGCCGAGGAGAGACTTGTCCAGGCTGAGAGGTCATGTTAGCATTAACACAGCTCTTTGTAGAGGGTCATTAGCGCTTATTAGAGCTGGCCAACCTGTCAGCATCAGCTTTTTGAGGCTGGAAAACTTCCTGCTTTTTTAGTGTGATTTATTCCTGCCTGCCTCTGGACCCAACAATGTTTTCTCCCCTCCTGCCAAGCCTCATGCAGCTCCCTGGTGTGGGACCACGGCTCTGGCAGAGCTTCCCGACACTCTTCCCACCATGGGCAGGAAAACCGTGCAGTTAAAGTCGTCAGCGCTTCGGTACCTCCATCCCAAGCGGTAGGCAGGGTTCTTCCTACCTGAATGAGCTCCTCTTTCGAGCTGAACTCCGAGGCTATGACGTTTTGGCCATCTGCCACCCGCGTGAGCGAGATGTGCAGCCGCCCCGAAGCCAGCTGGTAGGAGTCCTCCGGCAGCATCCGCTCCAGAACAGTCTTGATATTTGCCATCAAGCTGCACTTGGGAGAGAGAGGGCCCAGGATGGTCCTCCTGGCTTCCTTTGCCATGGCAAAGAAAAATTCCTTTAGGTCATCTGACATAGAGGGAAGGGGAAAGATAGGAAGTCAGTATCGCTGCTGCCCTAACAGTTATATTTTTTATCCTATTTTTAATGCTCCTTACAAATAAAGCCTCTTGCTGCCCCTGTGCGTGACCCCAGGATGATGCTGCTGCTATGGCAGGGGATGTTGTGGCAGGACAAAAGCAGATCAGCCCTGTGACATCCTCAAAGGACAACGTATGGCTGAGCACAGCTCCACGGGTGAAATCCCCGCCTGCGCCGCCGGAGATGGGTGCTCGAGACATGCATGGCCGGGGATTAGGGAAAGGCTCCGAAGAGCCCCGGGAATGGGGACGCAGGACACTGAGATATCGGTGCCAATGTGACTTGCACAACACGTTCCCGCTTTCCACCTCTGATTTTGCACGTGGGCAGCCCCAGCATCCCAGGGGAGCTGGAACAGCTCAAAGGTGAGGATAAGGAGCAGATCCCCACCTCCTTCGGGCTCTCCTGCAAGCCAGGCACCCTGGCTCCATCGTGCTGGGATTCCCCACTCATCCAAGCTCCCCAAGTGACCTCCCAGCTGGTGTTAATAGTCGTTACATGTGTCTTGCACATCCCAAAAGCTGGATTAAAGGGGCAGAGCTGCTGAGCCCCAGCCGAGGCTCAGGAGACACCAGGCTGTGCAGGATGGGGGGAAGAGGGGTGCAGCAAACCCACGGGGAGTGAGCTTGGTCCCGTTGCTGAAACGGGGAGCGCGCTTGGGGGAATACCGCACCTTGGGGGGTTAAACTCTCACAGCAGAAGGCTTGTCCAGCTCCTCAGTGCTGCAAAGAGCCATCCTTGCGCCCGGGTGGGCTCCCTGCGCCCCTGCGCTGGCACAAAGCCCCAGGTTTGCCTTAGCACCGTAGATTTGTAGGGGCAAAGGTTTCCAGACTGTCTCGTGAGGTTGCTTTAAAAGCAGGGACAGACATGGATTAGATGGAGTGTCCCGAAGGCAACTGCAGCAACGTAGGTATTAAGAGGGGTTATAAATGTTTGAGCTGATGTTCAGGCCATGTGCCGTGATGATTAATGCTCAGCAGGTTTGCACAGAGTCCTCAGGGATGCTGAAAAAGCCAGAGGCACCCCAGGGAGATGATGCACCCGCTGGGTCCTGCCTGGCTGCTCGGTGTCCTGGCAATGGGGGAAAAACATGGAAAAGCTGCCGGCAAACTGCCAGGTAGGAGGGGAGAGCCGAGCCCGGCTCTGGGGCTTTGGCTCTGGTGGGACTTGGCCTCAGGACGAGCGAGGGGTGACCCTGGCACCCAGTGCCATGACTGTCCCCAGCTGCACCAGCTTGCTGGTCACACAGTGTGCCCGGGTGTCTTGTGGAGGAGCTCAGAGCTCCACACCCAGCCTGGGGCAGGGCAGGGGCCGGGTACACAACCACAGCCCCCCCATGGGACCCCCCCATCAGGAGCCAAGCACACCATTAACTCTCTTTCTTTCCCCAGTCCTCCCCGATGTGAATTGGACAGAGTTTGTGCCACATTCATTTTTCTTATTAGACACCCACCAGAGTCATCACTACCCAAAAAGTCTTTTCTTCCCCTGGGGAAGATGCTTTTGGGCACTCAGCACCTCTGAGTGGATGGTGCCTACCACCCCCAGTGAAGCAGACCCCCATTGCAGCCCGGCTGCCCACAGCAAGACCAGTTACCAGAGGGATTTATACCTGCTGGACAGCCCCAGCTCCATCCAGTTACATTGGCCTGAGAAACCTAACGGGAAAATTTAGGGGGCCTTGCTGATTTGTAGGAGAATTCATCCCCTATGGGGCAGAAAGGTTCCTTTCTCTTTGGTCTAAATATATTTGCCAAAGTTTTGAATTATTTTTAGCTCTAGCAGAATGGTTCTAGCATCCACCAGAGGTTTCAGGAACTGTCTCCATCATTATTTGGACCCTAAAACCCCCACTCCCCTCAATGTCCCCATCGCTCGAAGCGAGGCTTGGATCAGCCTTTGAAGACTTAAGTCTTGTGTACACTTGTTTACCCACAGACACTAATTGGAAATATGTGAGGATGTGATTATTAAAAGTGGATTAACTGCTCTGAATTAATTCTACACATAGATGATCTTATCACTGGGGGCACCTTATCTAAAGATGTTCAGAGTAAAACCTCTGTTGCAGCAATAAGAGAAACCCCAGCCCCGGGCTGGAGCGGGGGCTGCTGTTCCCTGGGCACATCCCACTGCTGAGCCCTCGAGCTTTTGCCGAAGGGAAAGATGCTCTGCTCTCGGGACACAGGAATCCTGCCACATCTTCCCTTGTGCTGGGAAGGTTGAGTGGGATAACCCAAAGCAACGTGAAAACAGAGCTGTCAGCTCGGTAGGTGCCCATGTGAGTGCCACTGCTGTGCCCCGCAGCTAAGGGTGCCGAGGGACCCATCCGTCGGGGACAAGGGGGCTTCACGTGGGCATATCCACCCATGCAGACTTGCTTTGGGACACATCTCAGCTCCCCTTAGACCTCGTAGCAGATGAGAAGGAGAACTGCTCCTTCAGCAAGAGCAGGAAAATGAGCCAACAAAATACAAGTGCATCCACATTTACCCAGGTGGTATCTACCCCACGATCTGAGATAACATTCCGGCAGCAACAACCAGCTTTTTCAGCTTACACCACCCCAAATTGCTCCGGGGTGGCTGCCACCAGCGGCACCATCTGCAGACCTGTGCCTTGTGAGGTGACACCAGTATCGTGTCCGCACCAGTTCTGTAAAGCATTAGCTCCTCCATTTCTATTTTGAAATCAAAAATCTACAGTAAGGAAATCCATGACTTGTCTTACCGATGTCGATGCCGCACACGACGGCGGCGGCGATGAGCGAGCCGGCGGACGACCCGTAGACCTTGCAGGCGGACTTGAGGAGTTCGGGAGCCAGCTCCAGCAGGGACTGCACCACCCCGACCTGGTACAGGGCGAGAAAGCCACTGCCCGAGAAGGAGAGCGAGAAGGGGGTGCTTGAACCCCGGAGACCCTCCTCAGCCATCTCGAGATCAAATTGGCCTGTCTGGCTCGATGGCTCGGCTTGTCCTTTTTCACCAGGTGACCGTCAAGCTCTCTTCTCTTCTTCTCTCTCCAGGCGCATCTCTGGCTGCAGAGAAGTGCAGAAGATGGATTTTCTACCTCCTTTTATGACAGCTCCCCAAGGCGTTTAGATTCACGAGCTATTTTAATTGCTGCCTGTGCTAAAAACAGAAATTTTCCCCTGATCAAAACAGCTCTTGTAATCCTCAACCACAGCCAGCTCAGATGCTCAGGGCTGAACAAAGGCTCCCCTCTTATACCGAGTGATCCCAAGCGCCCCAGGAGCCCTCCTGGAGATGGTCCCCGCGTTACGGTGCCCGTCACACTTGGAAACATCCATGCAAAATTTCCTCTTTGCTTCGTGCTTTCTTCATCAAGGGTGTTCTTCTAAATAGGATTCTCCGTCAATCCCAGCTTAGGCACAGCTCAGTAGTGAGCGAGTGAAGGCTTGTAGAGACACTTAAAGCCGGAGGGTGTTACACAAGGGGTGGATGCAGGGCGTTACACTGGGCTCGGTTTGGAAATACTGTTTGTATTTCCTTCCCATTGGAAGGGGGTTGTCCATGCCTGACTCTTGGCTATCCTTTGTTGGGGAAGGGAACAAGGAGCTGGATGTGCTTTCCTCTTATCCCCCAGCGCTGTGCTCTATCAGCCCCCAGAAGGATGCCCACAGCGGCACTGCGTTCCCCAAATCTGGGGTTACCCACCCAAAATCAAACTGCCTTGGGGCTGTCTGCATTGGCTGGATGATAAAAAATAGGGAGAAATTCCATTGATTAGAGCCTGGTGTCTTTTCAGCCTCAATAACCTAATTTTGCTGCCAACACGCAGAATAAAAATTGCCATTTCAAACAGATGGATTTATTAAATATTACTAAATACTCTGCCGCTTATCTTGTCCAAATGCGTACAGCGTGCACACTGTATAGCGAAGGAGACGTATGTTACCTCCGTGGGTGTGTACATACACATCACCCAGGTGTGTGTTACAGTGGGGTGCAGGCTGGGGGTCTCGTTCCCGTGTTGGTGGAGCAGCCTGGCCAGGACAGGGCAGGAGAAGGTTCCAGGGGGATCCTGCTGCCTTCCAGGACTTAGAGAGGCTTATAGGAAAGATGGGGACAGACTTTTAGCAGGGCCGGGAGGGATAGGACAAGGAGTAATGGTCTTAAACTGAAAAGGGGGAGATTCAGGCTAGATATAAAGAAGATATTTATAATGAGGGCGGCGAGGTGCTGGCCCAGGGTGCCCAGAGCAGCTGTGGGTGCCCCATCCCTGGAACCATTCAGGGTTGGGTTAGATGGGGCTTGGGGCAACCTGGTCTGGTTGAAGGTGTCCCTGCCCATGGCAGGGGGTTGCACTAGATGGCCTTGAAAGGTCCCTTCCAACCTAAACCATCCTATGAAAATAAGAAAACAGACGATGGTCCCAGCACCTGGTACAGCCTTTGCGATGCTGTTTCACCCCAAATTGTCACGTTTTCCCTTGGCCTCTCCAGCCATCACCGGGTCCCCACGATGAGAGCTGTGTCCTCTGCAACACCTGGGGGCAGAGACCCCCACGGCGACGTGCAGATGTCACTGGGCTGTAGTTTCACTGGTGGCTGCCCATCAGCGGGTGGACGTTGCCTGCAAACTCCGCCGGAGAAGTGTCACTCGGCACGGCATGGGCTGTCCTCGACGGATGCTGCACGGGCGACGGGACGAGCAGGAGCAACTTGGCAGCTCAGAGACAGATTGAAACGTTATCTGGACTATCCTGGCGGTGATCAGCTGCTTGAATTAGGGCACGTGCGTGCGCCCACGTTCTGCTCTGGATACACAGCCTTACTGGATTTGGTCGTCTCATTTCTTGCCTTTCAATGGTTGATGACGTTTTTACATTATCCCCTCGTTGGGTGAGTCTCCCACATGTCCCAGCCTTCTGGCGGTACCTGAGCTTTGATCTGCGTGATTCATGCCACTGTCCCCTCCAGCTCTTGGAAAAGCAAACACTCCTCCATGTAAAGGACTTTTTTCCAACACTGGCAAACACGTGCAGGCAGAAGGGCCAAACGGATCCGCTCTCACTGTAACAGACCCGAACAGGCAAGTACCTGAGTGCACGCTGGAAGAAATTGTTTCCATGTTCTCTGTGCATTAACTCTGCCAATTAAGTGCATCAGGCCCCGAGGGAACTCGACAGGCACTGCATGGAAGAGGTGCAGGATGCTCCTGCTTCACTCAGCACTTGCACCTCCTCAGCCGAGCCCAGCTCCAGCTGCCAGGCTTTGGGAATGGTGTAAATGATCCCATGGGATGTGCAGGAACACGCTCCTCCATCCAGTGCACAGTATGAGGATGGTTTTCTCGTAGGAGCTGGACTTGCTACAAACTGTGGTGCTCCAGGAACACTTCGTGAGCGCAAATCCCAACCGAGCTGAGCCGGGAGATGTTCCCCCAGTTCCCCCAGGCTCTCCTTCAGGCATCTTGCCTTAGTTTCTTTCCTTACAGAAGTAATGTATTAAATGGGATTTTCCATTCCCAGAGCCAGATGATGAAGGACAGTGCAGTGGCCACGAAAAGGCCATTATCCCTGCGGGAGGACAAGAGAGTAGCTCGGTGGGGAGGTGCTTGGTGAATGCAAGGATGTCCCTACCAAGGAGAAAGCCCAGCAGGGAGCACAGCCCCACAGCAGGGCAGGGCCAGCCCCAGGAGAGGGGCAGGGGAGGGCAAGGCAGGATGGGCAAGAGGACCAGGGTCTGTGTGCAGAGGACAGGAGACATCTGGGCTGGCAAGGGGAGAGCAGCACCCCAAAATTCAGCAGCTCAGACCTGCGAGGGCTTCACGGCATGCTCAGATACCCTGGGGTTCCCTTGGGACCCTGAAAGCCCAAGGGGAGCTGGGCTTTGGGGACACACCTCGGGGGTCTGCTGGCTGAAGGGGTGCACAGCCACGTCATGGCATTCCCCACAAGTCGCCTTGTCCTGCAGTGAGTTACGGGGGGGCTTCTCAAGGCGGGGGGGGGGGATGTAAAATCCACCCTGCACCCTCACCCACCACAGACACCGAAGCCCCAGGACAGCATCTCAGGAGACAGCATCCTCCCTGGCCTGGTGCCACACTCCCGTGAGATGAAAACTTGTCATCATCCTCTTAGTGACAGCGAATTTTGCATTAATTGGCTCATAAGTGCCAGGCTGATTTTCTAAGCCGCCCTCCCCCACCTGGCACCCGGCAAAGCAGGATTAGCGGGGACTAACGGCTTCGGAGATGCAAGATCATAGGAGCAGCCTGAGATGCTTTCAGGAGAAGGGCCCCCAGCTCGCACTGAGCACCAGGCAGGCAGGGGGCTGTGCAGGGTGCGAGGCTGCTCTTTGTCCGGGCAGGATCAGTGCCCAGATGGCCGGTGTCCGTGATCCCAGGGATTTTCAGGCGAGGCGATTGTCTTAGCTGTTTGAAGCCAGAACAGGGCGTTTAAGGAAGGATGAAGGTAATACCGAGTTGGAACCTAATCAAAACTCTGGGGCTAATAACTTGCCCTTCTTTAATACTGTCTTAATATCTTCAGTGGCCACAGACACTCAGGTTCTCGATTTTATAACCCAGACATTAAGCCAAGGTGCTGGAGTGGCTCATCAGAAGGGACCAGGGCTCCGAGAGCTGCCGGCCCTGGGTGCTGCGCTGCTGGCCGTTCCCAACCACATCCCACCGCGCCAGGCTGGAGCAGCATCCTTGCTTTGGGGTGGGTCATTTGGGACCAGGAGCCCTTTGTGCAATGGGCTGTGCAGATTTTGCTCCTTGTTTCCCCAGCGCCGCTGCCCCGAGGGGTGGGAAAATGTTTGGTGATCACAGAAGGAGGGTATTTGGTGCAGCCGTCAGGAAAAGCACAGGAGAAGCGGATGAGGGTGGTGAGTTGTTTTTCTCGCCGGTGTTTTCTCTGGCAGTCGTGTCCCATGTGCCGAGGGAAGATGATGTCCTCCGGTAAGTCAGCGAGGAGACAAAACCCTTTTCTGCTCCATGCAAATCCCAGCCCACTCGGCACCGCATGAGCTCGGATGCAAAAGAGTCGCGTGACCCTCCCACCAGGTCCCCACCGTGTCCCAGACACCAGCTCGCCCTGTCCCAGTCACAGCCCAGCTCAGTCCCGGGGGTTCCGGGCAGGGACGGGGATGTCGTGCCGGTGGCAAACAGGCGAGAGAGGTTTCGGTTTCTCCTGCAATAAAAGTCTCCCAGCTTGGTTCCTGGCCAAAAGGAAACACGGTGCTGGTGCTGTGCTTGTTGCTGGCATCGGCGGGCAGGACCCAGGAGTGGGATCGGATGTTTTTCACTGTCCTAATTAATCTGGGCTAAATTAGACGGAGCCCTGCCAGGGATACGTTCACCTTGGGGCTTCTCGGCAGCTGGTGACCGAGCCCTCTGCATCTCCATCAGCTGATCTGCATGGGGAAGGGCTGCTTCCTTCCTGCGAGGACTCTGCTTCCCCATTTTATTTTATTTCAGCTTTTAAAAGGACTGAAAAGATCAGATCCTGCAGGAGAGACGGTGCCGGGCAGACAGGGGCTGTCACCAGTGGCCCAGGGGGGACTGTCACCCCACGCGTGATGCCAGCCCAGACCTGCAGGTTTGTTTGCCACCAGCACCACCTTCACCCTGCTGGATCATTCCGCCTCTTGCACACTGCAAACCCCAAAATTCTGCCTCCTTCACCCCAGGCTGGGTCTGACCCTGGCAAGGGAGATGCTCCTGAGTGCTGGCAATCCCCCCCAGCCCCGAGCTGCCTTAATCCACGGCCCTACTTAGGGGTCTGGGCACAGATTAGCTGGGAACATGCGGGTTTAATCGCTTTGGCATTTCATGTCTTCTTAGACCTCATAGGTGAGACCCCAGCCACCATAAAACCCCTCCGTCCCCAAAGGAGTGACAGCAGCTCATGCACCACCCAGGTCCAAGCTTTACCTAGTTCTTGGTGTCAGATCGAGCTGCTTTGGCTAATAAATCTCCTTCTGCTGGAAAGGGAACGGCTATAAATAGTAAAAAATGGCAGGACCGCCCCGTGCATCTGCTGTAAGACTCTCTCTGTGCTCCTTTGCATCTGGCGGGGAAGGAGCAGCCCACCACAGCTGTAGCAAGGCAAGCGTTATTCCGTGGGTAATGGCCACACACATCACCCATCAGACAAGCCTGGCGGTCATTTAGGGACCAATTTATTTGAGTTTTAGTTGTTGTTTTTTTTCCTGAACTGGATGCTTGGCTGACAGCAGAAGCTACAAAAATGATGCTGTACATTCACAGGTAGAGAAACACTGGTGAATAAATACACACACATGAACACAAACAAACCGTGAGGTTCAGCACATGCACTTGGTGAGAGCTAAAATGCAAACACAGGGTGGAATTTGGGCTCAGCCTCCTCACCCCCAGCCACGTGGGTTTTAAGCATTTCATGCTGCTGTGGCTATCGCTGTGGGGTTTTCTTAGATTTTAAAGCCACGGCTCAGAAAGTCACCCCACATCCAGGTCACCAAGAGGAACTGTGCTCCGCATCAGGAAATCTGCATCCCTGGGTTCCCGGGTACCACAGGTCCTTGGGAGCAGCTTGTGTCAGTCCGGGCTCTCGCAGTTGTCTGTGCTGAATTTTTCTCTGTTCTGCTGAGACAGAAGGAAACGTTTGTGAGGTCCCTTCCCCAACCGAGCTGGTGCTATTGGTCATCTAGATGGATTCAGGAGGAAATTATCGCTGTGGTTACACCGGGTTGTAGCAATGCTTTGCACTGTGGGGCATCTCCTGGCTGCACCACCGCAGGTAAAGCAAGTCCTGCTCCTTGTGTGTGCCATGCTCACACTGGAGGAAGGCAAAGGCAGCCCAGAGAGCACCCAGCCCCCCCCCCCCGGGTGTAAACCAGCACGACTGCTACCCACCCAGGTCTGCCATCACCCTAAAATGATACCACCTGCCCCAACTCGCCGCTGGAAGCTCAGCCCCAGCCTCGGTCCTCCTCCCTACCTGGAGAATTTTGCTGTAGGACAAGGGTGCGAATGAATCTTCCAGGTAGCGGGTGCCGAAGCCCATGATCCTGTTCACCGCCTGGTTGCAGATGCCGGCTACCTTGGCGGTGAGGTGCACCGTGAAGGCAAACTGGATCTCCTGGGGGTTGATGTCGGGTCTGCTGGCCGTCATTTCCTTACGGACGTAGGCATCGGCCAGGTTCTTGAAGGAGCTGTAGGACATGTCTCTGAAGAACATCCGTAGCCGTGCGTCTTCCTTCACCTGGTAAAGGAGCAAGCGGACACACGTTACGAGCGAATAACTTGGTGTGTCATCCTTGTGTCGATGCCTTCACTCCATGCTAGGATGGCACCCGAGGGAGGACAGACAGCTGGGGTCACACCCCGTCGGGGAATTAAAAGTTGCCGTTTCCTTGATTTTATGGAGCCTTTCCCTGCACCGGGGAAACCGACGGTGCTGCTGTACGTCACAGCAGCGCAGAGCTCGGCCCACATCCCCTCGACCCCATCCAGCTGAGCATGCTCTCCACTCACCTGCCTGTCCAGCTCATCTCCTGCACTCTGGAGCAGGGCAACGATCCTCCTGATGGCCTCATCTACAGAGAGAGATCCCACGTTACCTTCAGCCCTTTCTTCAAGCCTCACACCCAGATCCTCTGTTTAGTCCCCAGGAAAAAATTCATCACCCACCTCCATCCCTCCAAAGCTCGTTTCAGCCCATTGCCAAGTGCCACCACCCCCTCAGGCAGAAAACCCACCCTCCTGCCCTTGAACTTCTCACATCCAAGCCCTGATGCTGTAAATCTCACCCAAGGTCTTCATGGACCGTTTGGGTCACATCAACCCCTGGGTGGGGGTTGCAGCAGGACTCGGGTCCCGTGCAGGCTCTGCATGGGGATGAGCTTTGTGGACATATATTTTCTATACGTGCCAGCGATGAAGAGCTTGCCAGGGTGACACTCACCGACCCCGTCGGTGCTGGCCAGCCGGGGGGGCTCCTCGCAGCCGCGTGCTCTGCTCCCCTGGCTCTCGCTGCCCTGCACGATCAGCCCGATCTCTTCCGAGACTTGTGCATAGTAACCATCGGGCTGCTACACCTCTGCTGGAAGCAAAGCACATCCACAGAAGCGAGGATTATTTTTTTGTCG
>JAVJGJ010000035.1:2018784-2061185 GCA_035590215.1 Microhierax caerulescens
AACGAGCAAAACACAAACCAAGATGTCACTTATACAGTACCCCTGTTTGAGGCCCCCTTCCCTTCCCTTCCCTTCCCTTCCCTTCCCTTCCCTTCCCTTCCCTTCCCTTCCCGCCGCACGGTGCTTTGAAAAGGAGCAGGAGTTCTACAGTGCCGTAGGTGAGACCTCAGCCTGCCTCTGCTCAAAGGCATCTTCGTGTCGTGACTTTCCCTGTCTCTGACCCTCTTTGCACTTTCTCTGTACAGCCTTCTCAGTGACTTTAGGCTTTTCAGGGAAGAGGCAATAATACGCTGGCAATCTTGGGTATAAACCTGGGAGGCTCTGTAGGGAGGGTGTTTTGAATTACTCTGCCAAATCCTGTTGTAGTAGTAGGTTATGGCTTTAAGGCAGAAAATTCACCAGTGCTCCCTGTGCCTCCTTATCCTCACCACAAAGTCACAATCCATCCTGCTGGTGTTAGCAGCAATCACAGACTGTTAATCAGAAGGAGGTTGCATCTGGGGAATCCATGGAAAGGCTCGGTTCTCCCTTCTGGGATGTGTCCTCATTTACCCTGGTGCCTGGGCTGGGAGTCTGCGCTGCTGACAGTCACCTGGGTTTAAGCATTGTAAGTGCTTCTGCCCTCAGTTCACAGAAGCATTTTCAATGAGGTAAGCACTAACACAGTGAATTATTTGGCTCAAAAAACTCTGGGTTAGTCTGTTGTCGAAGCTGCTTGTAAGAGTTGTTATTAGTCTTCAGGCTGGATTTACACATCTTTATTGCAGTGGAGCAATTTTATTTAGGGAAACAGTCAACTTTTGCTAAAATAAATAGACTGATAATGTTTACAACCTCTATGTGCCTATGTCACTGAAAAAATGCTCTTTTGCAAAGCAGCTTGTACAGCAGTGGATTATTTAGTGTAACTGTCTTTATTTTACATACTAAAATTCACTTTAGAGGGTCTTCTGTGATCTGATCTTGTGGTTGAAATGGAGCAGTTTATGTAGACTAATCCTAAGTTAGACCTGTGCAGAGGACTGCGTCCAGACTTAATTCAGTTTATCTTAAAGCAAGTAAGAACAGGTTAAATTAAGTTGTGCTGTCTCAGAAATAGGTGTGTGCTGAGTTAGCTAACTTGGTGTTTGTTTCAAGAGAGACATATTTGCAGCACGTGAAATGCTTTTTGATCTTTTTCAGTACGTTTTTTTTGCTGCTAGAGTTGAAAAAGATGAGTTTTGTTTGATTTGGGCTTAAAAGGAGCGCTTTTCTGGCAGGAGTTCATCACATAATTTTATTGTGGGGGGAGCTTTCTGTTCTGTAGTTATTCTGTGTAAAGTTGAGTGAACTTCAGCAAGCCCAGTCAAGCTGCAGGTGTCTACCTGGAAGAAGCTGTAGTCAAAAGGACCAAATGGGCTATTTATATACTGTGCAATGGTGGTGAGAAACAAGTTACAGCAAAGGCACTTGAGTTGTTTGATGTAGTTCTCATGTACCTACAGGCAGAGAAAGTGGTTGGGGTTAGTTTGTTTTTTTTTTCTGGAAAGGTTTTGTGACAGCTCTTTGAGTGGAAGGTAATATAGTAATTCCAGAGTCTAAAAAATAGGAAACCTCCTCGCTGGTAAACTTGCTAACAGAAATGTGTCATCCAAGGTCCACATAAATTTGGCCAGGTTTGTTGGATGCATCCATTATAAAATTATTCAATGTTGCAGTTTTTTCTGCGCTCCAGAGCTGGCCTTAATTGAGCTCTACACAGCAGTAGCCTTTGTTTCTTTCCCCAAAGTATTTTTAACCATCAGAATTGAGGAACCCTCTTACTTCAGCTGATTTGATCATAAATCTGATCTCACCTCAGTCTTTTTTGAAGTGCCTTCATGTCTTAGCATGTTCAGTCTTGCCTTCTTGGAATCCAAGAGGTTTCATAACTCCCTGCTTGGAGTTTTCTGTTCAGGATATTGTAACATTTTTTGTGTGGTGATGCAGTCTGTCTTTACAGGTCATGAGCAGCAAGAATCACGTCTGGGTTTATTAGTTGATGCTTTCAGCGCAAAGTTTGGGGCATGCTAGGATGTGTTTGACCTCATCTTGAACTCATTCTGTGTGCCCCTGACAGGCAGCCAAGTGTTTTGTTCAGTGTAACAACATAGTCAAAGGAAGCAAAGTATAATATTGTTTAAAAGTAATGCTATGAACGCCACTTTAAATATCTGAAAACCCGTAAGTAGAAAGTTTGGGTGTAGAGAAAGGTAAATAATACTTCACCCTTTGTAATGAATTTGTTGTAAGACTTCAGTTCTCTGTAGCAATTAACACCGCCTTTGTCCCCTTTTGTCAGAAGCTGTGATCATAAAGGAATATTGGCCAAGCATTAGGTAGTAGTGGTACTGTATTAATAATCGCATCACAGAGTTGCAGTCCTGTTATGAAAGTCTCTGCATGATGACAGGCTGACTCAGCAGTCAAATAACTTGTGAAAGGAGACCTGCAGAGCTACCTGAAATGGCACGTACCTGTGCAGTCTCTCTTAGTTACATGTTCTTGCCAAAGCCAGTGTCAGAAACTCTTCTTCCTACTAGAAAGTAAAATCCTGTTTAATAAATGCAAAATGAGCCTCTGGAACTGCTGCATTCTGCTTAGAGGTCCCAGAGGAGGGTGTGGATAATAAGCTCTTTCTTTACAGGAAAAATGCTGAATTGGTGTCTCCTGATAAAGGCCACTTCAGCTGTCTAAAGGATCTTCTGATTTTTAAAAGAATTGCTTAATAGAAAGTTAATTTAGCTAGAGGATTGGTTCATTATGGGCTAATTTAACCTATATCCAGACAAGCAGCATATTTCCCCACAGAAAAAGTACGTATTATGAAAGGATAGGGAGCCACCAGCATATTTTCTTCTACTTTCCTCATAAATAGCATAACCAGAGCTAATGATGAGTTCATAAATTACTAGTTTGGTAAAGTTAACCTTTTCTATAGAAGTAATGTGTTTGCAATATCTGTTTTTTGGGGGGGACTTGGCCAGACTGCTGATGAAAGCCCCTCTGATCTGAGGTTTCTGATCCTAACATCCCCTCTCATTCCAACCTGACAGTCAGCTAGCACTTGTGGACCATCTTTTGTCAAGGTTAGTACAATTTTGGGTCCTTGCTTTTGGATCACCTTGCCATGTGAATTGTTGCCTATTGAATAGTTCTGAAAAATTCCCAGATTTCATCTTCAGTCCCATAGCCCAGACTGATCCCATCTGTATTCTGAAGAGCTGAATTGCCTTCCAGTGCTTGTTTCTTACCAGTGTCTGCAGAGAGGAGCTGGGACTTGTAATCTAGACAGCTCAGGTGAGATGAATCCAACCCCCTGTGCTTCAGGGTAAACAGGGAGTGCTTAAGCACGTAGCCCCGCTTTGTCCTGGAGAAAAAGGAGGCAACCACTGCTGCATGGCAGGGATGGGACCTACAGGAGGGACTCCGTCCAGCCTGCAGCACGGAGAAAGGCAGATCAGCAGCGTGAAAATCAGCACTGCAGTTTTGCGAGATGAGAACAGTTAGCAGCTGATCCCTGCTACAGAGCCTGACATCCTAATTTTGCTACCGCACATTCCCCGGAGAGGCTCGGGCAGCTCACAGCTACGATGGAGCCCTGGATGTGTCTGTGTGTGATGGGAGGAGAGGCCAAGGTTTTGAGGGTCGAAGGATATCCAGCTTTCCAGAGAAGGGTGTTATAACAGAAGGGCAGAGATGAGGGATACATCCTGTAGTCTCAGGTCTAGAAGTAATGGGGAGATTTTTTTTATCAAGGCCTTGTTGCCTACCCACGGAACTGGTGACTGGAATTCCTTTGCAGCAGACTGGTGACTGCGCTAGGCTGGGCTGTAACACAGCAGAACCACAAAGGCAGAGCAAAGTGGGCTCTCACGTGGGTGTGTTTCAGGAGTCAGTTACAGGGAGATAATTACAGGTGGTGTAAGTAACTGCAGTCCTGGGACTTGCCTGTGTCTCGTTTCATCACCTTTCATGGCCGTTTACTCCTCCTGTGCCTTGTTCCAGTTCTGCTTTGTGGTCATGATGTGTCCTCTGGCCCAAGCAGAGACAGCATGCTGGCCTGCATATTTTTTGGCTCCACTTGTCAGAGCAGAAAAGAGGGCTAGGACATTTGAAGGGCAAATATTTCATGAGCACAGGCCTGAAATTGAGAAGTAAAATAAATGACTGTTAGTCTTAGAAGAACCATTGGACATGGTCTGTTGCTGAAGTTCAGCATTTTTGTCTGCAATGACCGGGGCTGTTTTTTCCCTGGCTTTTGCCTGCAGAACAGCCTGAAATGTGCAGCTGTTAAAAATGGTGTTGATCCACTGATTGCTCCTCAGTGTGGGAATGTTCAGTCATTGCATCAGTTTTGCTACTGAACACACAAATATACTAATACCCTTGTGAACTATAAATTGAAACAGGTCATATGTATCCCAGTGTCAGAGTGACTAGAGAGCTAGTCAGCCATTTACTATGAGAATGAAAACTACCTGGGTTCCAATGCTGAAACAGCCAAAAGAAGCAACAAAAGGGGTGAAGAAAATGGAATAAAGGTAGAGAAATGAGAGCGCATTTTCTGTGTGAAAATCAGCTCTGCCTTTACAAATAATACAGATGAAAAATTATTAGTCATACTTTCAGTGGCAAAATTGTGTATTACAAGAACTGGGAAATGAATGCAGCAACCAGCTAGCTCTCAAAAAATAGCACTATGTCCCTGACCCGTGTGTTAGGTCGTAGTAGTTTACTCCATGAAATCAGAGTTTTCAGAAGGAAGTAGAGCTCAGCAGCCATAAAAATAGCAGAACTGAACCTCGTGCCTAATACTCATCACAACAGAGTAGCACGAGAACATGCAGGTCTGGTGGCAGCCTGCTTTTGTGACAGCAATAAGAAACTATAATAATTAGTGATTGCTGCTACCAGATAATGCGTCTTGTATGTAAAGTTTTGTCAACGTAGCTTTGAAAAACAGATTAGGCAGGCCAAAATAGCAAGGCCATATTTAGTAAAAGGAA
Organism: Microhierax caerulescens; assembly: GCA_035590215.1. Lineage (NCBI taxonomy): Eukaryota > Metazoa > Chordata > Aves > Falconiformes > Falconidae > Microhierax > Microhierax caerulescens. The sequence continues at coordinate 2,023,812 of JAVJGJ010000035.1, forward strand.
GGGTTTCCTCAATAAATGTAGTCCTGGATCTAGAAGGTGTAGGTGGAGCCTACACTGTGGCTCACTCTGCTGGGACAACAGCTGGTCACATTTACTGAAATTAACCTGTGACTCGACATGATGCTGTAGGATGTTCTGTTTACTGTCTTGATTAAGCACGTACTCCAACTTTAGCAATGTTTCTCAGTTTAATAATCATTGACGTTGTTTTTCTCGTAAGTGCTGTCTGGTTTTATAACTTGGATGACTGCAGTTCTCACTCAGGGTGTTCTGATAACTTCGAGAAGCTGGAGTGAAAGGTCCACAAAGGAGGTGATTATGGAAGAGGCAGGAGGAGAGAAACTTTGCAGGCAGCGGCTGCAACAACAGAGTTTCTAGTAGGACTGGAAATTAGCTGGGTGGATTTTAAAAGTCTCCCAGTTCATGTGCAGTTAATATCATCTGCTAATTCAGCATAACTGGAACAAATAAGGGGGGGGGAACAGAATAAGGAAGCTTTAACCTATGTGAAAGCTATTTAATTTCTTCTTCCTCTGCGTGAGTGGATTAAAAATCATAGCGTTGCGTAATCTCTAGCCATGGAAAAGGTTACATCTGCCTGGAATGTTATCTGCTGTAGCAGTTGGTAGTTATGAATGAGTTCCCTAATCCATTGACATAAATGTTCTGGCAGGCGCTTGCAGACCTTCTTGTTGTCTAATGCTTTTCAAGAAGACTGCCCTTCGTCAGGTGTAGGTGACTGATACACGCTTGGGAGATGGAACTTCATGATAGCAAAGGCCTTTTATACAGATACAGTTTTTAGAAAAAGACTCGATGTGTTGGGAAAGGAGTCTTTGGAGGTTTTAAAAAAGTTTGTCTTGTAACTTTGTTCAGGAGGCCAACTAATGAATATCAAACAAATGTACATTATTTAAATTTCAGTAAGTGCTGATTTGCTGTTGCAGTTTGATTTGTTAAATCTATAGAGTCTCTCTACTATATATGAACATAATCTTTTTTCTTCCGTGGGCTGTTTTCCGTAGGATCTACTTGTTCTTTTTCCTTTCAGACAGACCAAGTTGCAAAAATTATGAAAAAATCATAAGATTATTCAGTGATCTTCAAAACAGATGATTCGGCTATATTTGTGAAATGGGGTTAACTTTGATGTAAAGCACCTCAAAACCTCAAGTTTTTGCTCATATCCACAGTTTCTATGAGATCCATTCTTATGGTGTGTAGATTTGCTAATGCTTGAGTCATTTTGGACTAGACAGGTTTTAGCTTTTACTCCTAATGCTACTTATCTCTGAACTAAGCTGTACTGCACAGCCATTTAAAACCTTCTTTTTGAGTATGATCGAAAGCCATTAATTTGGATGCTGCACTAGTGGAGAAAAATATCGATCATGTGCGTTTCTTGGACGTGTGCGAGCAGCAAGTGGGAGAGGAGGTGGTAAACAGCTGTTTTTGAAGTGGTTACCTCTGAACGTCCTGCACAAGATACTGAAGTGAAACCAGTCTAATTATGTCTGTTACCTAGTGTTGGCTGAGCAAGGGGGAAGCTGGATTTCTGTTTACTGGTAATTATAAAGCTGTGGAGAGCTTAGTGCATTAGGGCTGTGCTATATTTAAATGGTACCCTGTCTGTCAAATGTCCCTATTACAAAATGTTCTTTGCCAAGATCATGGGGTGGGCCTCTCCTAAAAGCTGTTTTTGAAACTCTCAATTGTTTTCAGAAAATTGGTTAATATGCCATGGCTGTGGCATCTGTACGTGTCTTCGCTTTGTGCTGTTAAGTCATTCCAAGACCATTTTAAAAGTGTTGTGGACAACTACATGAAATGTCATTTCACCACTTGTAGAGTGGAATTACTGCATTTCTGAAAGACGTAAGTATTATTAATGCAAAAAATAGACTCTTCTCCAGTCTCTCACCCTGTCTCCTGCAGACACTTAGTGCTATCTTTAATTAGGAGACTGTCACGGCTGAATTAAAAATAACAATTCAAAACCTTCTGTGAACTCAGGCCAGCCAGATTGACAGCCATGAGACTTAAAGGCTTTACTTATCCCCGGAGCAGCTGGAGCCCTGACAAACAGCACACCAGCAGCCTCGTGCTGCTCCCGCAGTGTCCCACGGAGGGGGCTGGAAGAAGCGTTCACCCAGTGGTGCTGAGCGTTCACCCAGTGGTGCTGAGCGTGCTGAGACTTCTGCTGGTTTGAGGTTTGGTCCGGGCTTACCACTGAGAGGTTCACTTAGTGATGGTGGTTTCTTGTCTGGTTGACAGCCGGATTGACAATAGCAAACTCATTTCATGCAGTCCACGTTTAGAGCACTAAAATGTCACAGTTTTGGTCACGTGTGATAGGGATTGAGTTAAAATCCTAGGGTTAGAGCGAGCTGCTTTGTACATTAATAGACACTTTAATTAGCAAGCTCTGCAATAAGACCTATCTTCTTGTTCAAGATTTATTAAAATTATGCATAAGATCTGCTACTGGCATATGCTAATTTATTTGTGAATCTCTTGGATTATTCAGTAGCAGAGTTGGATATTCTTCATAAGGGCAGCCTTTGAAGACTGTTTCCTTGAAATAAATAGGTTTTTAGAAATCCTGGCATTTCTTTTGCTTGTCCTCTTTGAGATAAACACTCACAAAACCAGCTGCAGTTTTGGCTAGAATATTGATGGGTTGCTTGCTTGTCAGATTAAAAATGAGCTGGAGTGGACTGTTCTGGAATACATTTCAATTTTAGAACTTTCCACTTTCAAGAGCAACCTTATTGAGGGCACAAATGGGCACCTTTCCTCTGCACGAACACCTCATTATGTGTGTTGAAATAGGCATCATCTCTGCTTTTTCAGTTTTGTATTTTTTTTAGTGGTATTTTCCCTTTTTTAAATTTCCACAAAATACAGCTACAGTTCCTGGCTAATTTTGCTGAAACATGACACTATTCAAATATCTTTTTGTGAAAGACTTATTAGTCACATAAGAAAGAATGTAATGGAATATTCTTAGAAAGTGTTATAACTGTGCTTGACATGTAAAATATTTATCCAGACATGTAAACAAAGCAAGAGGTGTCTTGCCAATGTACCACCATAAACCGTAGTTATTTTGAAATCTTGAGCAAGATGTTTTTCAGTTCTTGAAAATAAGGTGCAGAGTTCTCTACTGACATAAGTTGACAGAGTGCTAATGGTTGGCTTTACCTAGCTGAAATTTTAGCCTCCGCTCTTACATCCCTAAAAATAAGATGTGTTTTCCCAAAGAGCTGTAATTGTGCTAAATAAAACTCTTCTATTTTGGTTTCGGATTACTGTAGTATTACTTGCAGAGTGCAGTCACATGAGTAAACTCTAAAAGGTAGGCCTTATGTTTGTTTTGCTTTTTGTTATTGTCTGTATCTTAATGTAATTCACGCAATTTGCTTGATTCTGAGAACTCCATCGCTTCTACAGATGACACTGAGAGTCTTCGCTTTGCTTATGCCTCTGCTTGTAAGGAGTATCTCAGCCCTTGGGCTGGACGGTACAGCTGTAGCTTCGGTGGCTTTATCTGAGCTGGCTTCCAGCACCTTGCTCTGCTGTCGTGGTGAGATACAGCAATGCCTCCTGCCGATGCAGGGTAATTACCCTGGCCCGGATCCCATACCAGCCTGCTTCGTGCCAGAGTTGGGTAAAGATCTCCTGTGCTGTAGTATGTAGTATGCTTGAGTTTTACGAAGCTTACTTCTGCTCTTCCACGCTGAATACAAACTGCTGCTGGACCTTTAATCAGTGTAGCAGTGCCCGGCCCTGCAGGTTGAGGGGCTGGCTTGCTGTGCTGTGCCCTCTTGCCATTCCTGTCCCCCTCCCCATTCCCATCCCCTCTCACACAGCCCTCCCTTGGGCCCTGAAACAGAGGCAGAGGTGTATAGGTAGATAGAGCTTATTCCAGTACATTAATAATGCACTGAGCTCCTCCTGACTGTAATACAGGTGAACCACTTTCAAGACTGGAATATTTACTTTCAAATTTAATTGCATTCATGAAACAGTGTGCAGCTTCCCTGTCTTGGGTGGTAGTGGTGTTTGGGTTTTTTTTTTAATGTGGTATGCTCTGTTATTCTGAAATCTCTTTGGTGAATAGCTACTGTAACTGCCTTCAACTTTCAAAAATCTGCCGTCTATTGTTAGTTTTTCAAGCTGCTGCCATGTAATTGGTTAAAAATGAATGGCAGTTGGAGTTGTAGCAGATGAGCTGGGAATGAGTGAGCAGTTACTTGTTGGGATTCCTTCCAGAGAAGGAAGGTGGAGTTTTAAGCTGCTCACAGCCTTTCTAAAATAAGAGTCAAAGCAAGTAGGTGCTTTTTGCTCTGGGTGAAATATGAACAAACGTTTTGTAGGAAACTAAAAGCTCAGTAAGTGAGGAAAGGATACTGCTTTTTAGTCTGGATATTCTCTCTACTGATGTTCTGCTGTAAAATAATCCACTCATTAAAACTGTTGTGTATTTCAAAATACACTGATTAATACACCGATACTCCTCTCGAGGATCCACGCTGGAAAGCTGCTATGCTAATATAATAAATAGGGTAATTTATTTAGTCTTTACGGTGCTGCAGGCTGGGTTTGGTCTGGGGACCCTGTGTTGCAGGCCAGCATCACTGGTGGTGGTGGCAGCAGCTCTGGGTACTGGGCTTCAGGCACTGTCTGCAGGTTCTGGCTCTCCTAAGGCCGCTGGTGGAGGAGATGGGGAGGGGTTTGTGGTGGGTTCAGCCCCTCAAGTGTGAGCTGAACTGTTAATTTATATCCTGCTGTCTCCTCCTTGCTGATTTTTGGGGTGAATGCACTACTGCATGCTTTCAACGTGCGACAGGCTGCCTCGATGTTGAGCACTGTGTGCTCTCGGGGGGATTTTCATAGTCCTGAATGATGGCAACCTGCCTGTTGTGGTTTAACGCCAGCCAGCAGCTAAGCACCACACAGCTGCTCACTTACTCTCCCCCAGTGGGATGGGGCAGAGGATCAGGGGAAAAAGGTAAAACTGAAGGGTTGAGGTAAGAACAATTTAACAGTTGAAATAGAATAAAATCAATTAGAAGGGGGGATGAAAATCCAAAGGGAATGGAAAAAAGTGATGCACAACACAACTGCTCAGCACCTGCTGACCGATGCTCAGCCAGGCCCCAAGCAACGATCGGCTGGCTACAGCTAACTGCCCTCGGTTTATATACAGTTTGATGTTACGTGGTATGGAATATCCCTTTGGCTAGTTTGGGGCAGCTGTCCTGGCTGTGTCCCCTCCCCATTTCTTGTGTCCCTCCAGCCTTCCTGCTGGCAGGGCCTGAGAAACTGAAAAATCCTTGACTTAGCAACAACTAAAACCATCGGTGTGTTATTGGGAGTCTCTTGCCAAATCCAAAACACAGCACTGCACCAGCCACCGAGAAGAACAAGTGACTGTCCCCACCGAAACCAGGGCACTGCCTCACCCTGCGTGGATGTGCCCCTTAGTGTCAAGAGCCTGTTGCTCTTCCTTTACGTTCTCTGCAACCTCTTCCACAGGCTACAGGTGTGTTGTTGCACCTCTGTCTATATGGACTACATAATCGGGCATTAAAGGATTAAAAGCTTGCCCCCAAACCAAAAGTAGTAAGTGCTTGCGATACATTGTGTATATGTACAGTACAAACATGAGACAGTAAATTAGTGACAACTTGGGTTTACTATGTTGGATTGTTTGGATTGTTTTTAAGGCATTTTTTCATTAATATGTTCAGGTGCTATGTACTGTTCAGACTTTTAAAACTTGTAACTACACACGCGTGCTTTATCACTAGCATGAGCCAGGATGAAAATGGTTTCCTACTTCAGGCTCTATTTGCATTAAAAATAATATATTATTGATTGATGTGATATATTGATGATATGTGATACATTTAATTCTGTTGATCTATGAAATTGTGTTTGGAGCAGTCTTTGAGCAATCCAGATATATTTTAGGGGAGAGTGTCAAGAACAACAGAACAGACTGATTTAATATTTGAATTTGTAGAGGGTAACTTTTCCAGGTGACATAAATGTGTAATGCCTCTGCAATGCTGTGTGTAGGCACGTGAGCACTGAGAGATGGTGGTACTTCTCTTTGGGATTCATTAGCAATGTATCTTGCAGGCACTGGCATGGCAAAATAACTTATTTTATCCTCAGTTGATGTAAATTTGTTCAAGGTCTTCTGGACTTGGGAATCTGTATGCACATGGTTATGCACGTATTCGGAAATTCTGCTGGTTGATGCCTTTCTGCCTGCGTGAGGGGATGTGTGGCAGATGAGTGGCAGGAGCATATTTATTCATCTGCCATCAAAGGTTTAGTAGCACTGTGCCTTTTCTGCCACACAGTTCCTGCAGAAACAGGCTGAACTGGGAATCTAAGGGGAGAGAGATTTTGGGGGGGCTTTTTCTGAAAAGAGGAGGCTTGAAATAAAGCTGTTTGTTACAGTATAGATTTTTATATTCAAATGTTTCATGAATCAGCTGGGGGGGTGGGGACTTTTAAACTGAAATATTTACATGAATCAGACATCTGGGCTTTGGGGGAGTGACCATTACTGCACAAACAGTTTAAACTCTGAAGCTTTGCTGTGACTTAGTGCTTCCCTCTATTAAAGGAGGATTTCAGGATATTGGTGCTGGTAGCACTGAGAACATATGAGCCGCCAGTAAGTAAGGAGCTGTGTTGTCTGAGGGTTGTCTGTGTTGGCAGAGGGTTTGCTTTAGAGTTACAATAGGAACTGTGGGTGATTATTTCTGTTCAGAAGTTGTGATGGGTGCAGGTATATCAGACTTGGGGTTAGAGCTTTCTCAGAAATGCCGTTGTCCTTATGCTTTTTTTTGTATAGCCTATAATTGAAAAGCTTGCCTTCTGGTAGTGTAGGTTCAGGAACTGACATTGTGTGAAGTTGAAACCAAGTTAGATTTAACTGCCTAAGAAGAAAAAAATTGAAAAAAGTAAATAGCATTTTGAAATCTAAAGGGAGAAGGTAGGTCTTGCTTTTATGCTTTGTTGAAACTTTTTTTTTTTCCTGAAAGCTTTGTAAGTAGTTTTGCAGAAAATGGTGGAACAGGCAATGCAGACCAAAACTTAGTTGTCTGCTGCTATTGCTCCTGTTGGCAGATTTCTAACACAGGTGAAGGCAAAGTGTAGCTCAGGTGTCACCTGGCTTAAACTTTATTTAGCTTAGTATTCTGTATTTTAGCAGGGGAACATTTGTTTTTCCTGTCTCTAGAGAAAAATACCCTGCTCATATTTGCAACAGCTCATCTTTTGCTGGTTTTTCCCCTTACCCTGATCAGATCTGCATACTCCATCCTTCTGCCTAGAAAGGAGTTATATATTATATGTGGGCATGGCCAGCTTTATTTAAATTGCTGACTGAATTTAATCAGATAGCACTAGCAAAACTGCTAGTTTACTGTAGTGTTAAGAAGCTCTTTATGAGGATCAAATAGAAGAACTATCATTTTTCAGGTGACTGTCTTCAACCCAATAGTGTGAATAGTGGAAATAGCCTTTTAGGTTGCTTGGTTATGGTCTTTAGTACCTTGAGCCTCACAGGGAGGGAAATAGCCCTAGCAAAACATTAACCTGTTGCCTTATTCAGAAATTTTATTCCCTTTTGAGACACCCAGTGATAGGACTTTATGTGATGTGCTTAATCTAGCTAGTTGATGAGGCTGCCACAGTGTAACCTTCCTATTTTGGAAAAGCCTGTAATGAGTTACTTCAAGTAACAATTTTGCTGCATGTATTAGTCTTGGTGATTGTAAGTTGGCAAAAAAAAGATGCTGTCAGTGTGGGCTGATGGAAAAAGCATGATGTGAGCTTGCAGCACATAAACCAAGCACTGCCAGTTACCGGAGGACCAGTGAACCACAGGTCTTAAATCGAGGTGTAGATGTACAGTGTTAAACCATTAAACCCATATTGCAAACTGTAACTTTGAATTGCATTTGTAGAAACAGTGGATTTTTGTTAAGACTCAAGTAAATGAGTAAGTCTGTAAACTTTGCTAACAGTGAAGCGCTATGCACAGAATAGGAGAAAACAATCAAGCATTTCATCAGCCTTCTTGCTGTCTCTTGCCAGAATTTGCAGGCTGTCCTGCATTGCATCAGTCCTGCGGTATGTTATTTCCCATCCATAACTTGAAGCCAGATGGAAGATGAATCCTCTGTATATTGATAGACTTATTTCATAATGAGGGAAAAGCCTCTTGTAATGTGCCTGTGCTAGTTCAACCTATAAATCACCCTTTTATTGTCTGGTTATGTTTGTGTTCAGAAAATGAAACAAGGATCATTAGTAGGTATGAGAAAAGCATGTTACTGGCTCTGGGTAGATTTTCTATCTGATGCAATCTGGGTGAGTGCACTTTTGTGTTGTTCTCCTGTGGTACAGGCCTATCTACAGGTGCCAGCGAGTGGCCAACCTCCAACCTGCCAAGTCTCACATTGCCTTGAGCATCTCTTGTTTGATTCAGCTGCAAAGGGCAGTGCCTGGGGCTCAGACCCCTGGCCTAGAGGGGACACTGGCCCAGGGCAGCCTGCTGACATCAGCTTCCCTGCTTATGTGAGGCTTCACATGTGGCCCCTCACCTCCAGAAGAGGGTAAAAACTGATCTAGACGAGTCTTATGCTTAAAAGGGAACAGTAAGTGGGGAACCACGTCTGTACTTGACAACTGGAAAAATGCTTTTAAAAAAAGAAAACCAAAACCAAAGCACCTACTAATGAATGAGGCCTTCTGAATCTTAAAATATTTTAAGGCTGTAGCATTTGGCTGAAAACAGGAGGTAGGATTTAAATGTGTCTTTTGTGTCATTGCTTTGGAAGTGCCTTTCTTCTTATGTAAACTGTGCAGTACTGACAATGGGAGCCCATTGCTCACTTTTATTTTTGACTCGATCAAGAACAGATAGGCATGGGTTTACTCCAAGCAACTTGTGAAACGCAGCTTCTTGTGTTTTGAACTCTAGGGGAGTTTGATACAATTTTTACAGAAGATGTGTTTTAATAGGCAGTGTTTACACTGTGTCTCTTCCAATTTGCTAATGGTGCTGTGTTTCCCTCTTACTGGGAAAGCAGAAGGGAACAAAGCAGAGCACTTATTAGACTAATACAGGAGGCTCTGTCTAGACCAGAGCAGGCGCAGCCTGGCAGGTATTTTTGCAGTGCCCTTCTACACTGTTTCCTTTTCATGCTTTCTCCATTTTAGTTTTTAAAATCCTCAGGGACTTCCAAGTTACAGGTGTGGGATTGAACAGAAGCTGGGGCCAAAATTCCTAGGGCGTGACTGCAGTCTCATTCATGTATTCAAACCTGCTGTTTTCAGTGGATTTCCTTCATATTTACAGGAGGAGACCCCAGATCTGTTTTCAGTCTTTACTAAAGCTTTACTTTTTTTGCCTTTCTTTCTAACGGTTGGATTACTCTCATTCTGCACAGCCCTCTGGAATGCTTCCCTGCCTAGGGAATTTTTATTGCCACTGAACTGAGCTGACAAGCAGTATGGTGGGGGTTTTTCTCTCCCTCCCTCTCTCCAGGAAAGTATGCATCTGGTGATCAAAAGCAAATATTTTTAATGAAAATTAGAAAGTTGGATTGCTGCCTACTTGCCAGTGTGATATTTTTTCATAGCAAGTTTGATCACTGCCTTTTTACTTCACCAAATTTCAAAATTGTGTAGGCTGCGCAAGAGCAGCCCAGTTGAGGAGATGAACGTAGTGGTGAGTAGTACACGAGAGAGTACTCACTCAGCGTGGTGCAGGGCTGATACAGCTCGAAATCCACAGATACAGCGCAGCCTGGGCCAGCGCATCTCTCCTGGCTTGGGTATCTCTGTGGTTCAGATGTACCCTGTAGTGATTCACTAATCCTTGTGCACAGGAAAGGCTTCTTGTTATTTATCTTAAGCCCGTGAGATTTCCCTTTGTCTCTCCAGAGGAGGAATTCAATCATTGCAAATTTGGTTTTCTGCTTTTATGTTTATAGAAACTTTTGGCATGTTCCAAGGATAGCTTTTAAGAAATTGTGGTGGATTGGGCTGGGATAGAGTTAATTTTCTTCCTTGTAGCTAATACGGGGCTATGTTTTGGACTTGTGCTAGAAACAGTGTTGATAATACCGGGATGTTTTAGTTATTGCAGAACAGCGCTTACCAGAGCAAAGGCCTCTTCTGCTTCTCCCCCCACCTCACCAGCAAGCAGGATGGGGGTGCACCAGAAGTTGGGAGGGGACAGCTGGGGATATTCCGTACCATATGACGTCATGCTCAGCATATAAAGTAGGGGGAAGAAGAAGAAAGCAGGGGAGGGATGTTTAGAGCGATGGCACTTGTCTTCCCAAGTAACTGTTATGTGTGGTGGAGCCCTGCTTTCCTGGAGGTGGCTGAACACCAGCCTGTCAATTGGAAATGGTGAATGAATTCCTTGTTTTGCTCTGCTGGCATGCACAACTTCTGCTTTAGCTATTAAAGTGTCTTTATCTCGACCCATGAGTTTTCTCATTTTTACTCTTCCGATTCTATCCCCCATCCCATCTAGGGGGAGTGAGCAAGCAGCTGTGTGGGGCTCAGTTGCCAGCTAGGGTTAAACCACAACAGAAATTAAAGTGTGGCTAAACTTTTTGAAAGGCATGCAATTATATTAGAAATGCATCTTGTTCTAAAGTAGTAGACTGTAGAATTAGGTCAGGCACACCCTGCATATGCGTGTTTCCTGCTTGCTCATATTTCTGAGAATAATTGTACATGGGAATGTTTTTGTAGATTTATAGGAGTGTTGTCACCTTAAAAATGAGTTGTTTGGAGTTTTATTTTAAGTCATTGTGGTTATGCTGTGGTTTAGGAAGAGGGGAAGATTGCTAACCATCTGATTCACTCGCCTAGTGTGCTGGTCGTTCTTCACAATTCGCAAACCAAATGGTGAAATAAGGTTATTCACTTCTACTACTTCTACTCCCTTACGACTTCCTTCTTGTCATGCCAGATGACAGTGAAGCAGTGCATAAGCTGTCCAATGTTACAGTAAAGGGCTTTTTACTCTTCAATAGATTTTGACAGCTCAGCTTTTCATGATTTTTCTTTGAAGTTTCTGTGAAGTTCTGCAACCTTGATACCTAAAATATTTTATAATGGCTCTTTAAAAAAAATAATCCCTGGGATAAGGAACAAGTAATACAATAAAAAGTTAGAAACCAGCAAGTCTGTACTAATGCTTTTGATATCTTTTGCTTAATAAAATATCTGACATCTAAATGGGTTTTCTCTGCCGGACATGTGTTTGAGTTTCTTTTCTCTGCACACATCACCTATGTACTGTTTATGGTGACCTGTACGAGTTAAGCCATTCGGCTCTTTATAGTAGCTGGATGAGAACTGTAGACCTTGGGAAGTGGGTTTGGACATGCCACAGATTCGTTAGGGTGGGGAAGGATAATGTGCTGAAGATCATCACAGCCTTCTTATATTCCAGTACACTTCCTTCTTTCTTAAGAATTATGTAGAACAAGGATTAGCCTCTTTATCTCTGCAAAAGGTTTGTAGCATGAATTGTTTGTGCCAAAGATGCGTTGCAAGCTGTTCCAACTTTGTGTTTAAAAAAAATTATTTTTTTTTAATGTCCTTTCCATGTTTTTCTCTCAACAAAAGTGTTGTCTCTGAGCAACTTCAAATAAAGATTACTTCACCGTGACCATCGGCATGTGGTTTGGAGAACAGAGATGCTTGTTCAGTTGCATAGCTCATTTTTAACATTGTTGATGTTCTGGAGGGAGGAGGGACTTAAATGCTCAAGTTAGGCAAAGCCAACAGCCAGTGTCAGATGTGAATTTTGATTTTTGACTGTGATACTTTAAAAAAAAAAAAATAATCAAACAACCAACCAAAGCCTATTTAGGGGCCCTTTCTGTGATTTCTAGTGCTGAACGTGACATTAGGCTTTTGATATTCATGAGTTCCCAGCTCCCAAAATACAGCTGTCCACAAGCTGTGAGTTTTCCAAGTTTTCTGCAGACTGGTCCCTACCTGGTCCTTCAGGATCTGAGCATGCCGACAAGCCAGGGTGCTTATTTACTGCTCATGATCGGTTCTGTGGTACCAGCCAATTCATGCTTACCAGAGGGTAGAAATGTGCATGGAAACAGAACTCAAAAGAAGATTGTAACCTGCTAGTATTTGTCCTGCTAACTGCAGGGTAATTGCTGGTGCACAGCCAGGGAGCTTGAGCAGCAAACATGCAAAAAGGCAGTGTAACACCTAGTTAGTTAGCAGGCCTGATGCTCTGGCTGGTGCAGGAGATTGTGTCTCTTTGTCCCTGTTCTCTCTCATAAAAGACTTCCCTGCAGTGCTTCCCAGGGCTGTTAGGAGGAATGAGCCGTTCATATTTGTAAAAAGCTTTGAAGATGAATAGTGCTAATTATTATTTATAGGTATTCATTCTCACCACAGGTAGTTCACCTTGATCCTGGGCATGAAAGAAACCAGGACATTTGTAAGCTGGTCAGGCGTGAGTATGGCCTTCTGAAGTCTTTATGGTATTTCCCTACTGGGTTGTATGTGTGATTGCAATGTATTTGTCATGTTAAATGACTAGTTTGGACATTTATTGTACCAGCCAGATGTGCTAAAGGAATCCTTACTCATTTACCTCAATTCTGCTGACACATGTTGGGATTTGGGCACGGCAAGAGGGAACAGAAGACAGGAAAACGCCGTTAGCTTGGCCTGAGTCAGATTATCAGCAGGGCTGAACTTTCAGCTTCCCATAGATTTCATGAGGAAAGTCAGATTTGATGCTTCTAGGAGACACCCCAGCTGTGAAGAGCATCTGTTTCTGAATCTTCCCACGACTGCAGTTTTTAGCACCTTTCACTGGTGCTGAACTTAGAAAGGTGTCAAACAGCTGGGTCTTTTTTTTTCTAAAAATCCTGTTTAGCAGATTAAACATAAAAAGGTGGGGGGAACAATCAGGGAAAATTCATGTATTGTAGTTCCTGTGTATCTGATGATAATTGTTTAGTTTCTGAGATACTGTAGTAGAGGACTGCAGAATGGCACACAGGGTCTCAAACTGTGCATGCATTTAATTCAGAGCTTATGGTGATGAGCAAAGATGGCAATATTCGTCAAACCCAATTTGATTGTTGCGAAAATTCAGTCTGCAAGCATTTCACGCTATTTGACATCACTTAAATAGGGTTATAAGGCAGGCTGCTTGTGAAGTTACGGAATGTGAGTGTCCCGTGATAGTGTTTGCCTGGATATAAACAACTTATTGATCTACTCCCTGCCTAAATTCTTCTCTCTGCTAATTAACGTATTAAATAGTCAAGAGATTGTTCAGGCCGTGCAAGGGGTGTTTATCGGCAGAACTGCAGCAGTGGAGCACTCTTGAAAGAGAAGAGGCCTAAGAAGTAAATTTTATACTTATAAAGTTTTCTTAATAGAGTTCTTGTTAGCTCACAGGGCAAATCTGGTTCCCAAGTGAGTGTGTTAGCAGCTCAGTTTTATCAGGAAGCTTGTTTCAATATATAAAAGCTGGGGAGGGTGGGGGGAGTCCCTGAGATACAACCCAGTATTTGTTGTATTTGTTTGTGTTCTGACAACTAGCTAGTCTCAAAAACTACTCCTCTTAAGGGCTTTCCCAAGGTGATAACATATCCATTCGATGAGGATATTTGTTTCCCCATCTCAAAACACATTTGCTTAAGTAAATCAAACTGCAGTTTTAGAAACTATGTTTGGGCAGTCGCCAAATTTTCAAGCATTTTGGTCAAAAAGTATAGCGTAATTATGTTTGGAATTCAGTGAATGTGTTTGAAACCACAGTATTAGTTGTATAAAATATTTAACACTTGCAGTCTGGAAAATCCCATTTCCTTGCAATAATTATGATAGGCTATATGAAATAGGGGAATGGTTGACTTTTGTTCCATTTGATATTGACAATTCTGGAATTGATTTAAAGGCTGCTTTTTTTTTTTTTTTTTAATTTTCTCTCCAGGGTGTTGTACCATATGTGTGCCTGCATATTTATGTTTACTGTAAACAGTATTTTCTGCATGTTTACTCATTTATATAGGTCATTCCTGGGATAGTAGGTTTGTCCTGAAGTTGTGAGTGGAGCAGTTGGCATGTTCACTTCGGTGCAGTGGGCTCTGTGCACCCGCATCCCACTGCCCAGCATCCTGCCTGCCTTGCTGCTGACACGTGTAAGAAGAGGGCAGGAGGCTGCACGGGTTTTTTTCCACGGGGAGTTTGCGTTGCCCTTCGCTCAGGCAAAGAGGGATGGATTTGTTCACATGTGACTGCTGAGGTTGTGATGGGACTGATGAGGGGGGTCTCTCCAGAATCCAGGCAACCAGTGCAGTGGGTGCAAGAAAACAGCCTGGAAAGTTTTTTTTCCCTCGGGAGAGGGAATTTTCTCAACCAGCACTGGGTGTTTGGTGAGAGGAGAGGTGCATAGTGATGCCTCACTGCATGATGAGTTTGCTGGAGCTAAGGTGACTCTCATAGGCTCCTCGCGTTGCTATTCCTACCAGCCAGCCAGCACCTTTAAAAAAAAGGAAAAAATACAGTAGCTTTTCATGTGGTTTTGCTGTGGCCAGAGATCTTCCTTCTGATGAATATCACATGGTGCATAAGCAACAGATTTTCTAAAAATAAAACAGATACAATAATGCTGGCAACTTAGTATTGGTTTTACAGAACAAGAGGAAGGAATTGTTAATCCTTCTTTAAATTTCTAATTAAGAATGAAATGCTTACACTGACTGCCAGTAGCGATGGGCTTGAAACCCACCACTGAACTGCTCATTAAGGCCTTCGTCCTCAGCAGGTCCTGACCAGAAAACTCGCCAACTCTTATTTGGTATTTTGTTGTTTTATTAGTGCTGTATTTTATCAGGTTTGTATCTAGCTGTGTCAGTGTTCTGCTGTGCTTTACAGAGGGCACCCGCGGGCCCTGGCGTCTTAATTCAGCCAAGAAAAGGACACAGGGCAATTGTTGTGCACGGGGGGAAACTGGGAAAATTTATTAATGAGGAAATTGGTGTTTTATGTTTGAGAGGGTGAAAGGAAAATACTTCAAGCCAAGAAAGGAGAACTATTTCTTGTCCAAGGCAATAGCAGGACAAAATAAATGCCAAAGAGAGAATGAGGGACCGAGATCCGTTAGGAGATACAAAGGAGCGAGGCGGATCTGAAAGACAGGAACAGGGAAGAAGAATTTCACTTAAGAGTAAGGTGGCCAAACAGCAAAACCAGAAGATGTCTTTCTGCATATGCTGAAAGAGCATTTAAGATTGGGATGGCATCAGTTAAAGCATCTGTGTGTCGGGCTGAGCCAGGATATGATGGATGCAAGGCTGCTGCAGTTGTGGCTGTTCTATGTGATAGGAGTATTTCTTGTAGGACTATATTGGATTAAATACCGGGACAGCAGGGTGATAAATCAAGAAGGGAGACCAAACAAAAGCAATGACTGGGAGCAGGGAACCTCCTAGTCAAACCTCAGAGTGGTTAAGAGGCAATGCCTAAGCTGTTAACTGGGACAATGTTATATTTTGGGCTATTGATATGTTACAGAGCTCATTTTGCCAGTGCTGGGAATCGAGAGATATGTAAACATTTTTAAAGGGCTCTGGTGGTCCGGAGGTCAGGCAATTGCCAGGAAGGTATTTGCAGAACACGCGTGTGATCTAAAGACATCAGTGGCTTTAGACTTAATCTATAACCTTTTGCTTTTTTAAAATTAAATAGATCTCTGGTTACTTTAAAACCTTTTTTCCCTTCTTCCTAGGTAAGTGTAGGGGCATAACTAGCATCATAAGCCTCTCTGAAACACAGTCAAGTATCTGAAGAAATGCCTTTTGAGCCTGAGGGGCTTTGCTTGCAGTACCAGGTACAGGGATTTGACCTTCGTTGCTTGAGAGTGTCTTCCAAATCTAACAGCCTGGTGTTTTCTCTCCTAGCTCTTCTCTTAGGAAACGCAACCAACTCCTCACATCACGGAGGCCCAGCATGAATGTTAATTCTGCTGGTGGGACAGACTGGTCAAGAAATCTGGAGTCCAGTTGCTCTGTGGAAAACGTAACTGTAGCAGTCCATGAGTCAGAAGAAAGTAATGTGGTGCTAGGAGGTCACAGCCCTGCTGCAGTTCCCAGGACTGAGGGTAAGGAGAGTGTCTTTACCTTATAGAATCTTTACAGGAGATACTTTTGTAACACTTTTGAGTTAGGTTTGTTTTGATGGTTGTTTTTTTTTTTTTTGAGGAGCGATATATTTTGGAAAAATTTTAGTATCCCAAGGCAGTGTGCAGTGGGGAGTATGTACCCTGCCTTTGCCTGGCTGGTGTGAAGGACGAGGGTCCACAGCAGCGTTTAGGTTCTTGCTGTCGTGACAAGATCATCACACGGGTATACCCTGGCCGGCCAACTTGCAGCTTCTCCCGAGGTTGTCCCTGAACAGTAGCTGGACAGTCCTGATGATGGTGCCTGCCATGGAGTGGGCATCAAGCACTGCTGGCTTAAACTGCCTCTGGTGTGGTGCGTGCTCCTACTCCGGCTTTCCTGTGAGAGCAGTTATCAGTGCTAGGAATCTGTATCTGTATTTCTGGCCCTGTTCAGTTCCTGTGCTCCTGCTCTTTACACACTGAATCCATCCTGCTTTAACAAGGAGATTTAACCATCATGGCTCATCAGGGAATTTATTTTATCCAAAATCCAACTGCTGGCTCAATTTGAAAACACAGTCTAGTTTTATTTTATGTCACGTAACATTACCCTGACAGTCAACATATATTGACATCCTTTGTTACAGTATTGACTTAGTTTTCTCATTACAGTAGGTAGTGCTATTATGAAATTATGCTTTTCAATAAATGATATCTTACCCTTGCAATATTTGTGTCTCTCAGGTTTAGATTCTGAATGCCGACACACTGCTTGTCCAGTAAGTCCCCAGATCAGTAGCATGTTGTCTGCTCCTGAAGACACACACAACTGTCATTTCCAAGATGGAAATAAGAGACAGTCAGAATATTTTAATACCCAGGAACGCCATGGATGCTGCACTTTGTCTTCAACCAGCAATTCACAAACAGCAGCTCCAGAGAAAGTAACGCTTGTGGTAGATGGCACACGTTTTGCAGTGAATCCACAGATTTTCACTGCTCACCCTGATACTATGCTTGGAAGGTGGGTGATTTCTACTATTTTCAAGATACATTAAGGGGTCAAATGTTTGCTAAAATGGAACAAACCCCTAATGTTTGTTTTGCGATCTCATCTATATGCACAAGCAAAGCAAGGTTGACCTCTTTCAGAACTTGGCTGTGAGTGAGGCCTTGAAAATGTGACCAGATGTAGAGAGAGCTGGTCGGTCTGCAGATAACATTCTCCCTTTGGTCAGCTTCCTTCAAACAATATTTAGCTAGACATGGTCTCCTTTTACCTTCTCTTCTTGTTTGCCTTGTTTGTAAGTAGTACATCTGTTCACAGCTGATAATCTCCCTTCCAGAATGGGGAAAACGATAATGCTCCATCCCCCTCCTGCTGTTATCTTTTGATACTGTCCCAAAAGAGAAGTTACTCAGCTCCCTGTAACGTGGCTTAAAGGTTGGAATCTATTCCTGCAAGAAGCAGCATTCATTTTCTGTACTGCCAGCACTTTCACCCATCTCTGACCAAAGGGAGACAGTTTCTGTTGGGTTACTGACCCTTGCACAGGTCACTGTGTAAAACAAGGGATGAAAAAGCGTGCGGTGTTAGTTAAAGTTAGTTGTCAGTTAAAGGGCTTTATTGCCAGGGTACTTTCTGAGCCAGGGCTGCACGATCTGTTCCTTTGGGCTGTGGCTTGTTCCATACAGTACAGTAGCTATAGTGACAGAGTCCACCTATAGAAGGACTTAGCAGAGACAGCTCTTGTGCTTATTTACTATGTAAGGGATTGAAGTGTAGGTTTCAGGTTACTGTGTATATGTGTCACTGCCAGTTTTGTTTAACATCAGTGCTCCTGTTGGCCTTTAGAATGAATGCATTTAAATAGACTTGTGCACTTATTTAGATTTTTATCTGTTCAGAATGTTTGGGCCAGGAAGAGAATATAATTTCACCAGGCCAAATGAAAAAGGAGAATATGAAATCGCAGAAGGAATTAGCTCAGCTGTGTTCCGGACTGTGCTGGTAAGGAGATGTTTGCAGATTTAAAAAACCCAGTCTGTCACATGTGCAAAGCTGAGCCGTCTCCCAGGCAGCTACACACCCCCTGGGACATATTCTTTTATTACTGGTTTGCATTGTGATTTTCTAAAAATTATAGTAGATTTTGGTATGAGTGAACATTGCAGATATTTGCTCATGTTGCCTTTTACCTTTCTTGAGCGTGCAGTTGTAGTTCCTGAGCTGTGTCATGATCTTGTGGTTGCACATAAATGCATATCGCATATAAGATGTTATGAAACCCTATGCCATGGGAAAAGTTGTAACTGGAGCTCACTATTTATCAGACCCAAGAGGATCTGCAAAGAGACGTAGGTTCTCAGACAAGTAGGGCTGTTTTTACTGCTCACAGAGCTATATATAGCCTCTGTAACTCTCAAATATTCGTTAACAAAACAAAGAACTAATTAAAAATTATCAAGAGTCCCAAGATATTCTTAATTTTTCTCCCCAAAACCGGTTATTTGCAGGATTATTACAAAACTGGAATCATTAACTGCCCTGATGGGATTTCCATCCCGGACCTTCGAGACACATGTGATTACCTCTGCATAAACTTTGATTTCAACACAATCAAATGTCAAGATTTAAGTAAGTATGGAAAGAAATCAGCTCTTAGGATATCATTTGCCTGGTGTTGAGCCCTCTGATCCTGATTCAGTCAAATTCTTATTAGTGTGCTTTAGTTTAAGCATGAAGGTAGGGACTCGCTGCGACTCATTTAAATGTATTGCCTTTAAACAGCTTTGGTTTTTGCTGCATCAATCCAAAGTGAAGTGATTGAATCATGCAGAATACAGACATGCTACTCAAGAAAGCAAACTGAAATTGTAAAAATTCTAGCCTCTTCGTGTGACAGAGGCTGAGAAGAAGAGTTTGCTGTTACAGCCAAACAAAATGAAGGCTAAAAGCAGGGTTATAACTCCTGTCTAATAATGTACCAGAGAATCATGAATAATTTAAGCTAAAGGATGATGGGCAGAGCAGGAACCAAAGATACCAAAGTTGGAAAGTAGCAGAGGGTTCCTAGTCATGAAGGGATCCAATTGAGTGCAGCTTTTTGCTGGGTATGCTGGCAAAAAAGTACTTTTAACGTAGGCAAATCTGTGAAAGGCACTATACTGAAATGGGGTGTATCATAAGTACAGGCTGTAGGGTAGCATTTTCTATCCTGTCCTCTTGATGCGTGATCACAGAGAAGGTACAAAATGTACTTTCATGGGCAGAAGTTGCTGCTGGAAATTGAAGTATCATAATGAATTAAATTATTCAGTCTATTGCTGTTTCACTGTATTGATTGGACCTTGGTGGTTTTTTAATGGTAATGTAATGGTTCTGCAGTGTAATTTGCATTCCATTTGAAATGCAGTCTAATACATTGCTTTTGCCAATTCTGGAGCTGAAAGCTGTTGATGCATCTGAACATATGTTAAGGATTTTGTGCTCTTGAATGTATCTGGAAAGTGTAGAGCTGGGCCATGTTTTCACACTACGTAAAAAAAAAAAAGCTCATCATTTGATTTATGTCTCATTAGGTGCTCTCTTACACGAGCTCTCCAATGATGGTGCTCACAAGCAGTTTGATAGCTACCTAGAGGAGCTAATTCTGCCTATAATGGTGGATAGCGCAAGGAAAGGGGAACGTGAGTGCCATATTGTTGTGCTGACAGATGAAGACACCGTGGACTGGGATGAAGATCATCCACCTCCAATGGGAGAGGAGTACTCGCAAAGTAAGGGCTCTGCACTGGGGCTCCTGGCTCCGTGTTCAGCACGCACTCAGACATCTGGCCGTAAGGAAAGAACCCATTCCCAAAGAGCAGTCTCCCTCCAGGAAGAGACGCTGGCACATGCAGTCCCATTTTGTACTTTCCTTCTGAACTGGAGGCAGGGTACCTGGCTAGTTAGAGCTTCGGTCTGCCTGCCTGCGTTGGTAATGACAGCACTCACTGTATTTTTCACCCTTTTGTTTGTTGCCTCCCCCTTGGCCTTTTCCTGGCTGCCTAGTGAGCGAATACTCCTTGGTTTACCCACCCATTACCACCCATCACATCCAGCCTGTAATATGCATCACTAGTTTCCCACCAAGGAAGTGCAGGTAATCCCAGTGATGAGAACAGACACCTGAAGTAGATCTTGGAAACCAGACCTGGTTTGTGGCACTCCCACAGCTGAGAGACATCAGAAACAGGGAGAGGTTCCACCTTGTAGATTCTAATCAGCCTTTTTATTTCCCAAGTCCTTTACAGTTCCAAGCTGTACAGATTCTTCAAGTACATTGAGAACCGTGATGTTGCAAAAGCTGTATTAAAGGAACGGGGCCTGAAAAATATTCGCATTGGCATTGAAGGTAAAGTATTTCTTCAACAAAGGAAATTGTGAAACAGGTGACTTCAGAGGCAGTAAAGCCTGGTTTCCTCTGGACTCGAGGCACTTCCTGTTTTGCTTTGTGTTTTACTAGGTGTTTATTTTCATGTGACTAGCAGAAGCTGGGCATGTTCCTTCACCTCTACCATGTTACATGGAAATTAGCCAGAAGACTTAAGGGAAAGTGAAAGATATGTAGTGTGTACCAGTAAGCCTTGTCTTTAGGATCAAGTAAACAGGATGCAGGAGTCAAAACACTTCCACTTGCTGATCCAAGCATTCCCTTAGGGACCTTGGAGAATGTTGTGCTATGTCCTGGGAGACTGTCTCATTTTTATAGTAGCTATGTTTACTCACAAAATGGCCAACGTTGTGCAGCCATCGATCGTGACTACGCACACAATGCTGCACCCTCTTTTCATAGAATCATTAGGCTGGAAAAGACCTTAAAGAATCCAGCCGTTAATCTGACACTTCTAGGCCCACCGCTAAACCATGTCCACAAGTGCCACATCTACATATCTCTTAAATACCTCCAGGGATGGTGACTCAGCCGCTTCCCTGGGCAGCATGTTCTAACCCAGTTAGCCAAGGGCTGCTGATAAATGATGGAAAGTGGCCTGGTGAGCAGTTTGCCAGCTCCCTCAGTCTGCTGGGGTGGATCCCATCTGGCCCCATAGACGGGTGTGCATCTGAGTGGTGTGGCAGGTCACTGACCATTTCCCCTTGGATTATGGGTGCTTCATTCTGCTCCCTGTCCCTGTCTTCAAGCTCAGGGGAATGGGTACCTGGAAAACAGTTGGTCTTTATTCTATTAAAGACTGAGGTAAAGAAGGTGTTAAGTACCTCAGCCTTTTCCTCAGCCTTTGTCACTGTGTTTCCCCCTGCATCCAGTAAAGGATAGAGATTCTCCTTAGTCCTCCTTTTGTTGTTAATGTATTTATAGGAACATTTTTAATTGTCTTTTATGGCAGCTAGATTGAATTCTAGTTGGGGTTTGGCCCTCCTGATTTTCTCCCTGCAAACCTCACAACATCCTTGTAGCGCTCCTGAATTGCCTGCCCCCTCTTCCAAAGGTCATAAACTCTCCTTTTTTTCCTGAGTTCCAGCCAAAGCTCCCTGTTCAGCCAGGCTGGTCATCTTCCCTGCCAGCTCATCTTTCAGCACATGGGGACAGCCTGCTCCCTGTGCCTTTAAGCTTTCCGTCTTGAAGAATGTACAGCCTTCCTGGATTCCTTTGCAGGGGAAAAGGGAATGTTTTTTGCAAGCAAATAATGGGTAATGTGGAATGTGAGCATTTGTCTGCCAAGTCCTGGCTGATCCCATAGTCAGTCCTACCTCCTGCTCCTATCCTTCTGGGATCCTGTTGTCCCTTTGTGCAAGTTAGAGTTGTGTAGTGCAACTGACTGGCTGTCTGTGTTTCCAGGGTATCCCACCTGCAAAGAGAAGGTGAAGAGGAGGCCTGGTGGCCGATCCGAAGTGATATACAACTATGTTCAACGGCCGTTCATCCAGATGTCATGGGAAAAGGAAGAGGGCAAAAGCCGTCACGTTGATTTCCAGTGCGTTCGGAGCAAATCTCTAACAAACCTAGTCTCTGTGGGTGATGACGTTTCAGAGGACCATGAGGTTATAATGCATCACCCCCCACAAGTAGATGAACTGGACAGGCTAAATGCACCGTTCTCCCAAATGGCTGTTAACGATCTACCAGATTAGTTGTGGCTCAGGGTGGATAGTCCTGCTTGATGTGGGAACATCTCAGCATAGTTTCATCCCAGGTGATGGAACACAAACTCCTGCAAGGTGCTTTATCCTCGTTCATGCTCTTATTACATTGTCATATTTCAAGCATGTTAATAAAGAGCCACACACCATAGTTTAACTGTGCAATCAAAAGCAACATAACCTCAAACAAAAAGAAATTATGCTGTTTGTTTCTACTACAAAAGCTTCCAGATTGTTGGATGCTGACTATTTTAGCTGAAGTTCTAAAAGAAGAGCAGGGGTATTTAGAAACATCTTGTTTGACATGAGAGAGGAAAGTCTGGGCCTGTCAAGACAAAGCTTTCATTTACCATTAGGCACTTAGCTGTGCGTTTGTGATAATCAGTTACAAAGGACTGAACATCAAAGCAGGACAGATGATACTCTTTCATCAACCAGCAGAAATGTAGCACAGTTGTGACAGCAGAATCCTGAGTGTGGAGGAATCTGTTTACACTGCCACCTGGCTTTGCATCCAGCATGTTGTACTGCTGTTCTAGGGAAGGATGAACTAATTCAATAGGAAGCATATGCCTGTTCACAGGAATTTCCCGTACATACTTCTCCATAAGATGGAAGCGTTGTTTTTAGGGATGTTGTCTGTTCAGTAAAACAAGTAGATCATGCGGAAGTAAAAAGCAAAAAAACAAAGAGACTGTAGTTGATATCTTACCAACAAAGTAAATCTGTTTAGTAGCCTAATAGATGTAAGAAGCTTTCTAGTGGTGACTGTGCATGCTAAAGACTTTAAGTTGTCTCCTCCATCCCCCTGCTGAGACGAAAAAAGACAGCATGGAGGAGCTCCCAGTACAGACAGTTTACTACCCGAGTAGAATCCTTGGTCTCATCAACCTTAGTCAGAATTTCTGTAGACTCTCCCAGGAGCACTCTACTGTTGCAGCTTTAGAAGGTCAGCTACTTTCTTCCCAGTTTAGAACTGACTGGACCATTTTGCTGTCAGGCAGGTAAGAAATACCGCTAGTAAACCAGCCTTCAGCAGAGAAAAATACATGTACCCGAGAACAACTCTCCTTTGCTGCTCTGAACATTAGCCTAGTCTGTGGTTAAGGCTCTATTCATTTTGGATTCAGGGCCCACAAAGCTGTAAGTACTGACACGCTCCAGGCTGGGTTAGCTCAGTTACATGAAAGTCTCGCTGGTCCTGTTCCTGTAGCATGGAGTTACTGTAGGCTTGCTTAACCCCTGATTAGCACAGTGAATTCATGACGGCCACAACCGAGCCGCACATCAGGCAGAACGAGCCTGCCTGTCAAAGCCATCATTTCCAGTGGCCCAGTAGAGGTACAGCGTACCCAGAGCGGAGTACTTAAGTGCTCCCTTGCAAGGTTCTTACGTTCAGGTCAGTTCTGCTCTTGCAATTGACTGCTGTTCGAACCTGTACCGCTTACGTGTTGAGTTACCTGGTCATACTTGGCAAAATGGAGGTAGGTATGGGTCTGCCTCTAGAAGGTTTAATCCCTTGTTGTCAGGGTTGTATCATCAAGCAAATTTTTATTATCCTTCGTCTTGTCTGCAAAGTGTATGGTAGAGTTAGCATTGAAGATTGCCGTTAACTGTTTGCTGCTACTGATGTTTGTTTCTTTCAGTGTAAGTAATATGACAATATCAAGCACGAATTTTCCTGAAGATTTAAGAGTATTGTAGTTACAAGTAAGAAAATCTCTGCCAAGGCATGTACTTGCTGATACATTTAGTTCCCATTTGTGTGGATACAGGTTCCGTTCTTTGCAGTGTTTCTGTTCTTAGCTTTTTTCCTAAGTGCAGTAAATAGATTTCTTCTTTTTATAAGTGCCTATGGGAAGATTTCCAAAAGCGCTTTAGGACCTCCTGAGAGTCCCAGGGGTTCAGATGCCCAGGTCCACCTGACTATTTTTGCAAATTTCTCCCTGTGTGTCATTGGATCAGTATAGTGAAGTGTCCTTCAGTATCTGCACAGAGGTGGTGTGCAGTCACTTACCATTATTGCTCTAGATGAATTTCTATTTTTGTAGTAGAGAAAGGAAGACATATGGACCATTAACCTTCCAGCTAAGGGCCAGACCAAACCCATTACTTGCCTTGGTAACGAGCAGTTCCCACAAGTCAAGCAAAGGCACTGGTGAGGCTGTCCGCCCAGCAATGATGGAGCTTGCCCCCCAACCCTATGGATTATTTTTTGTGTGTGTGTGTGTATTTATTTTTACAGCAGTATAAGTTTTAAGTAAATGTGTATTGGTATTGACCAGCTGCCTTGGAGCTGGAGTTTATAGGTGTTCTGCTCGAAGGACCTGAAGCGTGCGTGGTGTCGAGCACTACCCTGCAGGACTGTGTCGAGGCATCGTCTGACTTTGATGACACCTGATGGGATCTGACACTTAAGTACTGTATTCAGCCAAAACAGATCCCACCCGTGTCTGTCCCTGAGCCCAGGGTCAGCTAAGGCCTCTTGAAGGATTTTTGGCCCGTTTATTAAAAACAGTGATAGCAGGCTGGTGCCTGAGAGCTAAGGACTGTCGATGCCTTGTAGGAGCTTGTTGGTTCTCTGTGTAGTCAAGTGGACCTGGAGGTATTCAGCTTCCATGATTTCCATGCAGTTTTTACCACTCTCAGTTGTTTATTGGCTTTCCCAAGTAAATAAAGATTCATTCTGGATTTTTTTATTTTATTATTAGTAGTAGAGTGAGTCCCATTGGAACACTAAATCAAATTGAAAAAGTACACATTTGCCTTTCTTCTCATGGTCACCTACTTCAGCTACAAGGTCAAGTCTTATTCTAGATATACTGAACTGTTATCCCTGGTGTGTTTGAACTACAGATGTATGGTTTACTTTTCTGTATTAAAGTATAAATTATATTTGGCTTGTTTGGCTCTTAAAAAATTGTTTCACGTGTGGAATAGAAAAATGGGCATAAGAAAGATTCCCAGAAGGGTTTGTTTCCTTGCTTCATGAAGTGTGGCTTGCGACCCCAAAGTCTTAGAAGTAGTTTTGTGTTAGACAGAGCCTGGCTGATCTGGCAGGGACCCCATGCAGCGGCTGCACAGAAGTGTTACTCCTATTTGTGCTGAAAGAACCTCAGAATTTAATAACTCACTGCAGTGATGTTCTAAAAGTAGCAGATAGCACAGGTATGAGATGATACAACTTAATCCATAAACTATGCGGCATCTGTAATGGGCCCTGGTGCTATTTTGGTTAGTATGTTCTCCACTTCTGCCTACCTCCGTCTTTGGAAGAAGACAGCTTTAGAGCAGGTCTGGCTTTTATTTACATCTTCATTGTTGGATATATTTCAGAGGTTTTCTTGATGAAACTTGAGAAGGGTGTTAAGAGTTTGAACAAGCTGGAATTTAGTGGAATTACTGAAGCGATAACAGGAGCTTGTACTCACAAGTGGAGCTGTCTCAAATGTGAAGCAATGAAATAAGAACTACAAGTTGATTTTGGCCTATTAAAAAAAAAAAAAAAAAAAGGTTGTAGCTTTACTTCCAGTGTCACTTGCTCACTGCTTGTTATCCCTTTTAAAAGTAGAAAAAGATTAAACCCAGCTTGCTCTGACACCTAGGTAGGCATCATGATGCCTAGGCATGACTAAGGCCACGGTCATCTACCCTGGTACGTTCTGCCGGGAAGGTTTAATTCTTCTGACCATCAGCACTGTCTTTCACCTTGAACAGGGTCCTCATTTCTTCACACCTGCTCTGCCTCTTTTGGAAACGCAGGCTTCAGCCCAGGACTTACCACTGCATTCTCATGTCCAAGCAGCTGATTTTAGAATTTCAGTTTCAAGTCTGAAAAAACACCAACCTGAGAGATCCCAGTTTGTAAAAACAAAACACACTAGCAAAATTGTCTTTATTAAGAGGATTTTATTTACACAACAATGCAAAGATCTTTCCATAAAAAGTTGGCTCCCCCTGCAACACACAATACACCTGCTAAATTTTACAGTGCAATTTAGTAACAGCTTTTAAATATTTACAGAACACTTTTTCAACTTACAGGTTAAGGCAGAGTCAGGGCACAGTGATAAGAAACATTTAGTGCAGTTTTGTGCTAGGCATGATACAGAGATGAACTGGCAGCATAACTCATGTTCAGATCCGTTGGAAATTCAGATGGGAATTGCTCCTAGAAGTCCAGCAACTGATTGCAGCTTTAAAAAAAAAAAAAAAGTGCTAAAAGATAGTTACAACCTCAATACACAAGCCAGCTGCTAAGAAAAATGTTTGGCTAATATGGGAGATGGAACAGGCATACAAAAATCTTAATCTGTTAGCAGTGAAGTATGGATCCTGGAAAGAAGACACTGTATTTTATTTTTTTTTCACCTAGTGTTGGTGAATAGCTGTACTAGGAAGCAGGCTTACAATGCAACTCTGATCCAAAACCTACTGCTGGAAAAGGGGTGTCCGAGAGGACTATGTTCAAAGACATCCAACTTCTACTGAAAGACGACAGGAGTGAGGTACCCAACTGTTCCTTGTGCCTTTGAAAAACTTCACCTTTAACTCAAAAAGGGAACAAGCTGAGGTTTCAGGAGACTTTAACACACATACGCTAAAAATGCACAATACATATTACTATATAGTTGGGGGGGTTTCACAGCAAGTTATCACAACTTACAATTGTTTAGTTTCTTCATCTTTGGTATTTATAAATAAAAATGCCAGTCCCTTTTAGTTAAAAGGGTAATAATGCAGCTTCTATCTCAAAATCATTTATTCCTAATCCACAGCAGCTTTAAAGGATTTTGATTTTAAAATTTTTATTTTTAAGGCAGTAACTAAGCTGTCAGGAATTTTAAAAAATGTTTTTATATTAGTACCTCTTAGTTTTCCGATGGTTTAAGGCAACATTTTCAAATGGCTAGAAGAAACTGCAGGATAACAAGATGGAGCAATTTGAGAAGTTGGTATCAGCCCTTCATAAAAAGTAAAAAGGAAGCAGAAGGTGCTATTAATGACTAGTTGATAAAAAGCCTGATCCTCTAAATCATTACTTCAGTTAGCCCTTAGTTCTCTGAGTAAGCCCTACTAACTACAGTAGGTAGTACTGGTACTTCTAGTTAAGGCTGGGTTTGGATTTCGGCTTTGTAGGATCCAACTGGTATCTAAACTGCTTATGGCAATTCATTAAACTCCTAGGACACGTAAAAAGCACAAGGGATGGTAAGGGAGAGGATGCTAACAAGTTATCACTCAGTTTTAGCTATATATGGTACTTTCAGTTGCCCAATCAGCCCTTCATGATGGCACTTGGTTCAAAAGAAATCAAGGTAAAAATTCCCTAAAAGCACCTATTAAAAAAAAGTTTCACTACAAACCCATTTTCTTTCATTTCCTAATCTAGAAAGTTAGGACTAAATATAACTGAAAGCCTTCCTTTTATTTTGATATGCTGCTCTAGCTTTGTTTCTAAAAAAGCTTTTGTTGTTGTTGTTGTTAGTGTTCAGCACCAATAAAAGTCTGCAAGAATCCAAGACAATGCAAATCGATACATGCTTTTAGAAACCTCATTACATTTATATTTTTAAAAAAATCTAATTCCAAATTAAAGACTGGAACCAGGCAGGCCCAGAGGTTAATGCCACCTGCCCCTGGAAGTAGAGTTAACACCACAGGTGCAGAGCAGAGCTCACAATTATACAAAGGAATTTGGAAAAGCTCAACTGAGGCAGAATCCTCCCTCCCAAAATGCAGTCATGTTCTGAGAGATGCCTAGGCAAGGAAAGGCACTTCGGGGCGCTCCTGGAAAGTGACCTGATCACAACTGACCATACTTTGATAAGCTGCACTAGGAAATAACCAAAAGAGCGGACACAGTGGGGGTTCCACTGCCCCAAAAATGACCCCACGAGGCACTGGCTCTTTGGAAGACTACAGGGACAGCTGGTTCAGCCACGACAGCAAGAGGAGCTCAGCAAGGAAAAGCCAGAGAGGCCCCCAATACCAAGACTCGTGGAAGAAGCTGCTGTTGTTCTGCCCAAAACAATTTGCAAAGAGGCCACAGAAGATGGTTTCATCTTTAAACCGAGGAAGATGCAGCAGACTTGTAAGTGGCCAAAAGATGGCAGCAGCAGGACTGGGAAGCCTCGTGGCTGACCCAGCTGTACCCAAGATGCCCACCAAGGATCAGGTTAAATTTCCCTCCCTCTCTGCTCTAATTCCAGACCCACTTGTGTTACCAGCTGTGCTTTTTATTATCTGCATTGTTAACAGATCCATCCTTTCATACAACAACTGAAAACTGTTGGCGCTTGGTAGAGGAAGTGGCCGATTTCTCCTGTCACTGTCTAGAAAAGAAAGCGTTGCACAATTTTTTAACTTAGAAAAAAATATTCAATGGCTTGAGGGTCACTGTCTTAGTACCAAAAGTAAAGTGCACCACGGCTGGAGGCCACCGAGACAGAGCTGAGAAATGCCATTAAAGAGGCTTCCAAGTAGCATTATAAAAAACAGCACTACAAACTAAAGTTAAGGCAATACAAGTTGTGTCCTTCTACTAGATAGTTTACTGGAGAGTTGTCTACCTCAAACTTTAATTATTGCTTTGTTTCCTCTGTACTGAAGTCCTTAGCCACTGGGAAAACAGTGCTGGCAGAATTGGCAGATTGAGTTTGTCACTTAATGCAGGACCGGCAAAACAGTCCCCATAAGCATTGCATGCTTTGTAACATCAAAGTGAAGGCTTGCTCTCATCTCATCTCCTGATGGACTGTACGGTCTGGCAAAGAATTTAAAAAGATAATCAACTCTTGCTCCTGAAGCAGCAAAACGTGCTTGCAGCAGAGATGATGCAAACATTTTGTGGAATTTTTCAATGGTGCAGAAAAAAAAAATCCTTAGTAGCAACCAGGGTGCATAACAAAATGGGGTCCTGAATCTTCTTCAAGAGTTAATAGCCCTCAAGTTTTCTTTAAAAAAAGAAAAAGTTCTTGTACAGGTATAAACACAAAGTCCAGGAACAGAATTTCATGGCTCAGAAGTTATCCCAGGTGAAGATTTGTTACTTTCCTGCTTTCATATAGGATGGTATTGCTCCTCGGGCTGTCAGACCTTCAAAACGCTTGTAGGTGTAATTGATAAAAACCCAGTCTTTGTTCTTGTAGTCAGTCTCTGGATGGTTGCTTGTTGCCACTGGTAAGACATAGAAAACCTAAAATTATCCTTTGAAGGCTGCAAAGTTTTATTTTCATACAAAACAGTGGCTGTGCGGTAGGGAAGAGTAGTTCTAAAGAAAGAAATATCGTTAAGTTTGGGCAGATTCATTCTTCAGCCCCAGTCAAGAACTGCTGTAACATGTTTTTTTTAAACACACGGAGCAAATGTGTGACTGTGCTTTGACAGGTAAATACAAGGATCCTTTAGAGATTTACACAGAAACCTATCATCCCCTTCTGTCCTGCTCTCTCCCTACTCCCTGTTCTAGGGGTTAGACGTGCTAGCAAGAGTTAGCCGGTACCAAGGGGGTACTCGCAATGTTGGGCTCACAGGTCCTGCTGAAATTTGAACTTGCTGGGACCTCTGCTGCCTCTTAGAGATGATGCCCTTTCGCAGACAGCTCCCACATCATTTGCAAGTCTGCATTCTGCCTCCTGAAACCCAAATTACAGTTTGCACACCCCTGCACCACAAGACTACCAAGCTAACGATTTGATCATGACAAAAACCCCTAGCACCTAGTAAGATCCTTTCTTTGATTTACAGGAAAGTTATATTATTCCACTAGAGGAGGAGGATTGTTTTCATGCAGAATCAAGGCATTCACCTGTTGGTTTAAGGATATCAGATTCTGGAAATTCATCAAAGTTTGAGGTATCATCAATGCTTTTAATTTCTATGGAAATCGCAGCAGGTCTCTCTCTGTCAAGAAGAGCAGATTCAGCGTTAAGATTTCAAAGGCAGAAAAAAATCAGGATTCAGCCACTTTCCATTTTGTAACAGAATCAAAGATTGAAGGTACCTAAACCTTAGCAAGTTTCAGATAAGGAACAAAATAGCCTTACAGAC
This sequence comes from Microhierax caerulescens, assembly GCA_035590215.1. Lineage (NCBI taxonomy): Eukaryota > Metazoa > Chordata > Aves > Falconiformes > Falconidae > Microhierax > Microhierax caerulescens. The sequence goes on from JAVJGJ010000035.1 coordinate 2,054,213, forward strand.
ACCTGGATATGATAAATGCCAGTCAAGCTGCTGCCTTTTGTTGAACAGGACTAGCTTTAAAAAGTCCATAGAAAAGAGCAGCTTGCTTTTCTGCAAAACATCTTACACATCTTACCTGATATGCTCCCAATCAACCCCTTCAAAGAATGGGTTACTCTTTATTTCCTCCACACCAGATGCACCAATTCTGTGCTCCCATTCACAGCAAAATCTGGGATGGAAGGAAGAATGAAAATGAAGGAAGAATGAAAATGAAAGCATTCCATCCAGAAATGGAACGGCTTTCTGAACTGATAGGACTACGGTTTCTTAACATATAAATGGAGAAGATTAAGAACTCCCACTGCAAAAGCAACACACAGTTATGTTTAGGAATGCCATGTCAAATGCTACAATTAAGATGTGGTACTCTTTCACAACAGGATAATGTGCCCTTTCTATTTCAGGACCAGCGTAGAGCAGGAGACCATATAAAGCCTAAAAAGCTAGACATTTATATTTCTGTCCTGAGAATAGATAAGTGGTTGAAAATATAAATGAAAGAGCAAGAGTCAGCATGCACTGAGATAGGTTTGGATGCTCCAGTGCATACAATGTCAAAAGCATGGCTATTGTAAGAAGCTAGCTCTGACAAAAAGATTAAAAGTTGCTTCCACAAGAAGCTCACAGACAAAATAAGGAGAAACATCTGTATTTTGTCAGACTGGCAACACTTCCATGGGAGCTCCTTTTTAGCATAGTTCCGTCAGGGAACCACTAAATGAACTCTGAGAGACAAATGTATTTGACAAGGGAGTTCAGCATTTGACACATGTGTGCAACAGTATGTGCCATCTGGGGTTTTTATCATGTGAAGGAAGCCATGAGAGGCATATACTACAGTTCACAAGAGAAGAAAACTAGTACTATTAATTGGCAAACCGTGTGGCTGGCACCTTAAAATAAGATCCTTCGCTTTATCAGATACCGGAACTTCTGGAGGAAAAGTCAGAGTCTCTTTCCAATTCATTACTTTCTTATATGTTTCTTGAGGAGTCTCAGAACAGAATGGTGGATAACCTGAAAAGAAAGAAAAATACAATCTTATTATTATTTGACTTCATAAAGTCAAAACAGATGCTGACTTATATAAAGTCAAAACAGAAGTCTACAAAGCAACTGTCAGAACACACCTCACAAACCACCTAAGGAGTGGATGCTTTGAGAACCTGACCCCAAGCACATAAACACAGCTGATGTCCTACACCACAATTCCTGCATAAAACTTGCACGCTGCCCATTTCTTACCGATCAACATCTCATACATGATGACCCCAAGTGACCACCAGTCACAAAGCTTGTTGTATCCAGTCTGCATGAAAACTTCAGGAGCAATGTAATCTGGAGTTCCCACAGTAGAAAAAGCCTGGAACAAATACCATCAGTTACGCATCTTTAGAGAAAACTGCCCGATATGGAAGCGGGAACTTACACAAGAACGGTTATTTTGAGAAAGACACCAGATTGCCTCTAAGATCCTTTAGCAAAGTTCTTTAAAGCTTTTATTTCAAGACACGTGGAGACAAATTCAACACGTTCACATGAAGGAGTCTTAAAATACTGTCAGGGAAGTGAGGAAAGGTACCACTGTCTATATACACCTTGGGATGGTCATTAGCCCCTTGTTGTATTGAAAGTGGCAAGAACTGTTAGTCTTGGCTGGGAGACATCAGATATCAATGTAAATAATTACGGCAGTGCCATCTCAGTTACAGGTCACCAGCTGTTCAGCAGATGGATGAAGGACAAACTAGAGTCATTCCTCTTTTTCAAAGAAAAAGCACAAATCTTTTTATTTCGGCAGTGTTCAGAACTCTGAAATGGATTAATGCCCTTCATGTAAACACGTGTGCCATTTGAATGCAGCAGCTCAGCAGAGAACATTTCCAAGCAGGTGAAGCGTACTTACCAACTGCCGCCTGTTTCTCTTCCAGGTCTCTGCTTTCCTTTTGGAATTCATGTTCTGGAAAGCTGAAGAAGATTGAAATATATATGACTGACTACCAGTCACCCAGTATGCACTTTTACCTCCAAAACATCATACTAAAGATCTTCCTTATGACATCAAAAAAAGGTAGCCAGGGCCTGGGCAGACAGCCCATTTTGTATTCAGCTGTCCCAGTAAGAGGTCACAGTCCCCAGGTGCTCGTCACTGGCTCCTACAACCAAAACTTACCACCCCAGTGAAGCTGGAGCTATTTGTGGAAGCCCACCTTAATTCCCCCCGCTGAAGGTAAGCCACATCAGCAGAGATGAACTAGTTAACCTGCCTCATCCTTGCCTGCCTCATCTTACCTGGCACCATCTAAGGGGCACCTGCAGTGGCAGACTGAAGTGGTCAGCAGCCTCCAGCAGGCAGTGGCAGCCGACAGTTAAGAGGCAAAGCAGGGGATGTAACCTCTGCCACCGGTACAGATGGTTGCAAAGAGCACATCTGTCAATACCCTAAACCTACCAGCAACTTCCAAACCTATCTAACACTGATAAAATTTTATCAAGCCTTTCATTAGCAATCCATGCTTTCAGCTTTTTTTTATCTCCCCTTGAGAAAAATACTGAATATTCGAAGAGACTGTGTGCTCACCTGGTAATTTAAGTAACACTTGAGATAAAGCTAGCACCTACCAAGTCACACTGAGTTTTCATTCGAGGTTTATTACACATGCAAAGAAGGGCTACATCCAAATCTATTTCAAAGAGAAACTTCTGGAAACGAGGATGTGTTTGTACATTAAAGTAACTGAAATTATTTTTATAAAGATGTTTTACAGAAAATCAAAATTACACCTCAAGATGTAGTGTTGATTATTAGACCCTCCACTGCTGCCTTCTAGCTTCACATTGAAATGAGTTATGTCAGGCACCAAGACCAAGTACGCAGATACCCTTCTGAAGCCAAATAACTTACTGAAGTCACTAGGAAGACTGTGGTTCAAGTTCCTGTAAAATTCTGTTCTGTGGGCTTTCTTTAGTCCAGTACATAGACCAAAATCTGAGAGTTTCACATGACCCTAGAGGAGAAAAAAAAAATATTAAAAGAAATACAAACCCACATGAGGCATTATCGTAGCAAATAAACTTTGCTACTTCTTCCCCTCCCTTTATTTTGTATACGTGTAATAAATAGTACACTCCTTTTGCATTCCTTGTTTTAGCCTAACACTGGATGTGTACATAGAATAAAGCCATTAATATGTTTATCACTACTACACAGAGAAAGTCCAGTAGCTGTTTACTTCAAGAAAACTCTGCTCCTCTAAGCTCCTGACCACTTCAGAGTGAAAGCAAATGTCTCCAGAGGCACCTGCAATCCCTGGATTTTGTGTTGACCCCAACAGGCAAACTCCTTAAATTCAGTAATTGGACCGGTGCCAGCGCGTAACAGGCAACCACACCAACTAAATGCAATTTTTAGATGTGTATCTAAAAACATACATCCTTTTCAAAGCTCTAAATCTGTCTGTGTCTAGATGTAGACACACTGAATTCCAGCAGTAATTCCAACAGTGCATTAACTGGCAAAGTAATTTACTGGTAAAGTAATTTACTGGTGGCAAACTTTCTCCAAGCAAGCTAAATTTTAAGCAAACTTGTAGTAAGCAGTAGGAAGATACTGACACAATCACGCTTTCTGCACATTACCTGCAATAACCACCTAGAAGCAATCGGGTAACCCAGCCAAGCCTTCAGAAATACATTCTGATTCTGAGGGAGATCATATCTCTGTCTTCAGTCTCGCTAGAAGAACTGCTACATCCTTTACATTTGATATCGTCATCTACCCAGCAGCTGGCAAGCGTAACATACCAGATGTGAGACCAAAAGGAAACATCTTTGACTAAGAGGGGAGAGCTGAAACTGCATGTTTTAAACTGCAGTTGAAATAACCAAAAACTGACAGAAGAGAGCTCGTAAGTGAGGTATGGATACAGCTGGAGGTCTTTCTTGGCTTTTGTTTCCCCAGCAATGTGGCAGATATACCCTCAAAAGCCAGAAGGAACAGGGCTCAGAAAGAAGCACCACCACCCACTGCCTTTCACAGCTGTCAACACTAGTTCAGGTCAATAATAAAACCTGCAAGTCCTATTTACTACTCCCCGGCCAGTGGTTAGTACACACCTTGCTATCCAGGAGAAGGTTGTCGGGTTTTATGTCCCGATGGATAAAGCCCAGCTGATGAATAGAATCAATGGCTAGCACAGTCTCGGCTATATAGAACTGTGTCTCTTCTTCTGTTAGAGTGTCTTTTTTCATCAACAGTGTCATCATATCACCTAGGAACACCCCCCCCAAATAGCAAAGGTAAATATAAGCAAACACACAAACTCCACTCTTGTTAATTTTTGAAGACTTTTACAGAGAAAACAGCCAACCTATTTAAAACCTCAGGAAATCTTAACTATTTCACATAAAATAATACAGTTCCCCAGCATCTCTGTGACTAACTTTCATATTTTCCCTTGTATCACTGCATGGGGAAAGGCTTATACTGTCATTGCATTAAACTCACGGAGACAGCTAAATAGCATAAAGCTGAAATGGCAGTATAGAAGCATCCCTTAAAGGAGATGGCCACGGACTGCTACTCTTCACTACACATCTGAATCACAGGTTAAAACAGACACTTTACAAAGAACAGATTGCATTTGTGCAGTGTCATCTCAGAAAGCGTTCTTGTGGTTTCCTTAGTCATGTACATTACGGGCTTTCAGTATAACTTTGAGTTACAGTAGCATTATCATGCAAGAACAAACATCATCCTTAAAAAAAAAAAAAAAAGACCTTAAAAGCTGCTCCCACTGCAAGCCAGCTAAAAGCAAAAGGTTACAAAAAATGCAAAACTGGTTACGTTATGGTTCTATAGATAGCCAGTGCATGGTAAAGATAAGAACTAGCCGAGTATTGAGGCCACGTTTCAAACATCTGCAGCTGGCAGAGCCGGGCTGACAACCTCCAGCCCGACCCGAAGACCTCAGCACCCTGACTGCCACAAGCAAAAAGCTTTACAAGGACTTGTTTCCTCACAAAGTAACAGACAGCACAAACACCGCTGGATGGTAACCACAGACATTCTAGTCCCAGGCTACAGCTGTAATTAAGAAATTAGAAATCCACAAGCAAAAGGAAAGCAGCCTTTTGATTTCGGGTAGTTACCTCCAGGCAGGAACTCCATGATAAGGTAGAGGTTTAGCTTGTCCTGAAAACTATAGAACATTTTCACAACCCACAAACTGTCTGCCTCCACTAGAATGTCCCGCTCCGCACGAATATGGCCAACCTGGAGATACACATATGCAGCTGATTAATTACAAGGTTGTGGTTTATTAGATGCATTTATTTCACAGAGAGTTCAAGTATTACATTGAAAAGCACCAAATACTGAAAAGACAGCAGTCAAACTTCTGCACAAGGGCAGAAACACTACCAAAACTTCAGTAAATTACACCCCTCAATATTTTCAGGTAATAAAATAGCATCACATGTTCAAAAACAAATCCAAAAGCCATGCTTCTGACAGTAAAATGGCGAGAAGCTTTCAATAGGCTGCTACTGTTTTTCCAAAATGTTTCTTTTTTTGTCTTTTTTCCTATGTGATAAAGCCCATTGAACAGCAACTCCATTTTACTCCTCAGCATGAAGATCTGAAAGGCCCTTTTACATTTAAGCATTTTCACTGGAAATTTTATGGGGACTTTTGCCTTTGGACATTTACACTTGAGTAACATTTATACTTATTGTGTGACTTTTGCTACCATAAAGTAAGGCACGTAGGGGGACGAGAGAGCACTAAACTCACTCCTTTCAGCAAAAACTCAAGCTACAGAAATTTAAATCACCCTCCTGAACAACAAGATTCTGTACAGAAAGATAACACATATTTACATTTTTAATCTTTCGTTTCTTATGGCATTTTGGTCCCCTTCAAACCAGAACCGTACAAGTGATAACGAAACACTATGAAAACACTTATCTTAAAACCACTTGGATAACAGACCACTCCAAAACACAATTTATTACCGTGGGAAGATTCAGGAGGAGAAACACATGGTTGATTATAAAAACAGGTTAATCCTATATACAAAAGCAGCTCCGTTTTTTACAAAATTATCTAACAAATCTCTATAAACCTAGCTCTTCTTTAAAAAGTTAGTACACCCTTCAGATACGGCTTCAGCCTATTCCCACAGATTTAGACCAAAGCACTGATTTAGCAGTGCTGCATAAAGCTTGTGTGTGAACACACTGCTGTTTGTTTTTTAAACAAGTATTTTCAGAAATGGAAACCAGCTCCTGTTTTTTTGAATGCACATAGTGTTTCCTAGATTGACCCCAGTGCTGACGAAAAATGATGGTCTCAGACCATTATGTTTCCAGAAATACTAGCAGAGGAAAGCCTTAAAAATGTTAAACTTTCTGAGTCAGAATTCCACGTTCATATCACTTTGATATTTATGTCTGATTCTGTAAATCAGAAATGCAGTAAAACACCGATCTTTACCTATACGGAATCATTTGTGTACCCGTATGTGTAACATCATCATAAAGTGAACAGAAATGTCACGTGCTTTAGGTACATAGAACCATCCCTTCTCTTTCAGTGGAGAAAGACACCTGGTCCTTCGAAAAACGCTCTGCTTCCCCTGTTTTCAAGCAGAAAGAGTTCAGTGCTACCTTGCTTCAGACCAGAGAGCCTCTGAGCACAGGTGTTACGATCGCAATTTCCATTGCAACTAAGCAAGGCGTCACAGGTTGTCTGAAACACCGTCCGGAGCGTTCTGTGACACGCGATATAGCCTGTAACTGCTGCTGTAACCCCATGAGGTGACAACTACATACTCCTCAAACTTCTGCATTGTTACAAGAAACGTTTTAAAGAAAAAAAAAAAAAAGAAAGAAAAAAAAAAAAACGAATTGAAAGACCCCGCAAGAAGAC
>JAVJGJ010000035.1:2066937-2099986 GCA_035590215.1 Microhierax caerulescens
CAGTGCCACAGGGTGCCAGCACCGCGCTATAGGGAGCCAGCACCGCGCCACAGGGTGCCAGCACCGTGCCACAGGGTGCCAGCACCGCGCTATAGGCAGCCAGCACCGCGCTATAGGGAGCCAGCACCACGCCGTAGGCAGCCAGCCGTCCGCCGCGGGCCTGGGGAGCCCCATCCTGCATCCCGCAATGGCGCTGTGCCCAGCCTCACCTCCCCTCCTGCCGGGGCATTGGGTTCCCCCCGCTCCCCCCAATAACACAGTGATGGCTACAGGAGCGAGGTGTACCCAGGGATGGGTGCCACAGGGACCCCGGTGGTCACTCAGGCTCCCGGGGCTCAGGGAACGGTCCCTCGGTCCCCGAGTGAACCTGCGAGGGCCGGCGGCTGCGGTGCTGAGCGGGACCCAGCCCCTGCCCAGAGGTTTTCCATCCTCGAGCCCCCTGGGTTCCATCCCCGGCTCTGGAGGCTGGCACAGCCCAGACATGGGCTCAGCAGTTGGGCTCCTACATCCCAGCTCAGCGAACGCTGCTTGGGCAGTACAGCCCATCCTCATCCCAGCGCTCCCGGCTCTTCCCGAATATCTGAAGCCATCTGTCTCCATAATGGTTTGATTGGCTTTGGGAATCTAACAGGGACATCTTGAGTAATGGCATGACAAAAGAAATGTGATTCCATACTCATCCCGATGTGTGGAGACAGTAGCAAAAGAGGATTTTGCTTCATTTTATTTACATTTCTACAAAAAAACCAACTGCAATTCAGAGGGTGGAAAGGGTTTTTTATTGTGAACATCAAGGATTTATTGGGGTTTAATCACTGAGAAATACCTTCTGCATGTGCAGTTGAAGTCCACCAGCAACAGAGGAATTTCAGGATTTAAAATGGTGTGCATAGTCCCTGCAGGCTGAAAATGCTGATATATTAGTAACACACATCAGAGATTTAATTTCTGAATTTTGCAATTAAACTGGACCTTGCTTTGCTTAGACAGAGCTGGTCAGTTTGATATTAAAGGTGAACAGTAAAATCATGTGCTGTCTCTTTCAGGAAACACAGCTGGCCTCGTGAAGCTGGGTATCTGCCCAGAAAACCTGATAAGCTGGGGAAGCTCTTGGAGAGGATTTCACATGGACAAAGAACAGGTAGGAAGTCTTGAAACAAAAGGCTCATAACAGGGACCCTGGAAGCTGATCCTCATTTTTTCCAGCAGCAGAACAAGGTGAATGTCTAGGGCTTTGGCTGGGAGGGGGGGGAATCACTGCCAGCTTTTCTGTGGCCTGCAAGAGTTTGGCACCTTGAAGGAGAACCTGGGAGATGAGAGGCTTAAAGCATTCTATATGCTGGAGAAGCAGCAAAACCAAAAAACAACCTTTGGGCCTAAAGTATAAGAAAAGTCATTATTCCTGCAGCGCCGGGCAGAACTGTGAAATAGGAGAGCATCTGTATCAGGAGGTCACTGCTGCTTCAGGAGCCAGAACATCAGGCTGCAAGCGAGCCTGTGAGGCTGCACATGAATGAACCAAACTTCTGCTACGTGTGGGCTACGGGAGCGTCAAAGAGCTGCCACAGCCCTAAGGTCTTGGTGACAGACGGGGAGGGCCCTGCCACGGAGAGAGAGATTTCTGGCCTGTGACAAATGACCCCATGTCGCAGCCCTGCCTGCTAGGCAGGGAGCCTGGCTCTTGGTGAGGGTCTCTGTTCAACATCTAGGAGTAGTTAATGGAACAAATGGACAGGGTTTAATTTTTTTTGCGGTTCACCTTTGTGCTAGAGCTTTTCCTTGCGATCGTCACGTGGCTAAAGCAATGGGCTGAGCTGGGTTGAGGCTAGTGGGGATAGTTCTGTAGCTGGGTGCAAGGATTTCTCTTGCTGCCTAGCTCTTTGATTTGAAGGAGCTGGAAAGGGTCTTGCGGGTTCCAGTTGCCCTTTGGGGTCTTCGCTTACGGCAGCAAACCCGGCTGCTTTAACAGCGGGAAGCCCTGCTCTTTTTCCGTGAGTTCCAGCAGCTGCTTCATCAGGCTTGAAGTCTCATCTCTGTTGATGCTGTTGTAGAGATCTGAGGGATCTTGGCTTTTCTGCGAATCCCACATGGCATTTGAAAGCGAAATATCCCTGCTGCTGGCTGTGTGCACACTACCTAGGGCGTTGTGGAGCCACATCAGGCGCTTCAGCCCTTGAAATGCCCTCCCCTTGTCATGCATGAGCTGATGCTCTGTCACTGCTCTCTTACTGCAACAGGAAGAAAAGAGTTCATTAGGGACCAAGCACAGCCAGATCCAAGCTCCTCTTTCAAACTGATTTGCAGCCATCAATTTTGTACGCTTCCCTAAGCTGAGGAAGGAGCACTGGTGGTGCCTACACGTGATGTGGACAGCCCAGAGGTGAGGCTGGTGGTGCTGGTGCTCGCAGCCAGCCTGACCCCTGCAAAGCCTGCAGCGGGAGCGCTCCTGCATAGGCTGACTCCAGCAGCCTGGGAGGCAGCCAGGCAGCCGGTTCCTGAAGATGGGAAGCTGAAACACAGCCATTCCCAAAACATATACCTCCAATCGACTCCTTTTTTTAAAAAAAAAAACAAACAACAGCAAACTGGGGAGACAGTGACAAAGTGACCTTAGCAGGCTTAAAGAGCTCTTACAGAGATTGGGTCTTTCCCCAATTTGGGTTCTTTTTCCCTTTTTATGACCTTAGTGTTCTAGGATTGTTGGGTTTGTTTCTTTCCTTCCAGAAATGGAAGTCAGGACTGATTTAACTGAAATCAGGGGCGTCCATGAAATGAAAACAAATCCATATTTTCTTCAGATATACCAAAAATTTCTAGCCAAATACTAAGGAGGACAGTCTAATTCTGGGATGCAAATATTTCTGGATTTCGGGCTGGTTAGATAACATCTAACTGCTGCTATAGGCTCCCACTGCAGATTTGGATCTGAATGGGAACCTAAATAGGGAATTTTAGTGTGTACTATTTCCATGGCTTGCATTGAACAGCCTTACATGGTTTGCTACTCTGCGTTTAAAAGATTCCACTGAAATGTGATATATGTTACACATCTAAAAATGCAATTGGTCTAATTTTATACTGCATAGAGGGAGATGTAAAATATTGCCATATCAAATGCATAGAATTTTCCTTCCATCATGCCCTGGAGTAAATGACAGCAGTGGAGAATACAGCCTATTAAATCAAAGGCAAGCAGTCTTCTAAGAACATTAAGTAAAAGGACGATATTTCTTACTTTTCTGTGTCTTGACATGTTGCAAAACAGGCAAAAAAAAGAACTGCCAAAAATGTAACCATCTGCAGAGATCTCTGGGGCAGGAACATCTTCTCTCTTCTTTAAATCTTCTGCACAGGACAAGAAGCTGACAGTATGATCAAAAATCTTTTTTCCTCTGTTGTTTCTTTCACCTGACAAAATTAATTTCAGCCTTTAAGCACTGGTAAAAGTGGAGCATTCTACTATGGTACATCATCCCAGGACCTCCCAAACATCAGACGTGTGGATTTGTAACATATACTGGTAAAAGATGAATAGGTTTCATAGTATATTTCTACATTTCCTTGCTCATAGTCCTAAATCTCCTTCTCTGCTATTGCTTCTCAATATACTGGTTCCCACTTCTGTGCATTTGGAAGCACAGGAGATGATTTCATTTTGAACTGGCGAGAGACCTTCCTGATAAAAACTTAGCAGAAATTTAAGAAAAAGATCAGGATTGCTGCCTAAGAAGTCACAAAACTGAAAAAGAGTTTAAGACTGCACCATGGAGATCAAGTTAAAAGGTGTATACACCATGGGACTCAGACCTTTAATAATACAGTGTTTTCCACGAGCAACACAAGTGCTGACATCCAAATCTGCCAATCCACGAGAACGGTATTTGGCTGAAACTAGATTTCTTTTCTGTAAGGAAGTGGATTTCTGGCTTTGGGAAATGACAACTAGAAAATGTAATTGCGCAATGATTATGTTAATCTAAGTTATAACTGCAGTCAGTTCTGTATCTGCTCCTGGCATTGGTATGCCTCTACCTACCCATCCTTTCAACCCCAGCGCTCCTTTATCGCCAGGTCTACCGCTAAAATTTCTGCATTTTTTACACTGATGACTGTACCCTGCTTTTAGCATTGGCTCCAACCTGTTCCTTCACTTATTTACTAGCAATTGCTGTTGTTACATCAAAACCCAGATGGACAACGAAACAAAAAATGCAGCATTTAAATTGTTATGTAAGAATAGAAAAGATATGTTCCCATATAACGATCTTTTTAAGAAATACTTTTTGTGCAGAAGCAGTTTGGGTCAATAAAAACCTCAGCATCTCCTCAAATAATTTTTCTTTATACTAACTTGAATATTGAATTGTCAATGGCTGGATAGAAAAGCAAGTTAAACATTTGGTTGTAAATTAAGCTTGTTCTTAAGAAGTCTACTCCACTAAAATGTGAGTGATTTCCTTGGCCAATATAAATTCAAAATAAACTAGGCATGAAATAACAAATGGGTATTAGTTGTGATTAAAAAGCAAATGTATTAAATACAGATACATACACATAAATACACAGATGTGTGTGTATTTACATGCTAAATGATTTTAGGTTATGCTAATGCAGAACGTCTGCTCATATGTTATAGATAAGCTGTACTTTCCTAGGGTGATCAACAGTACACTAGGTATTAATTTAACAGCATCTTCCAGTTACAAAAGTAACAGTTTCTACTTACTGATGATCTTGTAGAGATCACAGTGAAGTTCTGATCTGCGCAGATGTGTTGTCTTGCCGGTCTTGTCGTGATGTTCCAGCTGCAATGACAAGTGCCTTTCACCTTCTTTTATACCAGCCCAGAAACCACAGAAACAATAGAGATGATCTCTGCAGCATTTTGTGACTAAGACCTTTCCTCTCATGTCAGTGAAATGAGACAGCTCCCCGTTTCCAGCAATAATAAATCTTGGACTCTAAAATGTTCTGTTCAGCTATGACGCATTCATGGACAGTTCTTACTCCTTTGCTGTCTCTTCTGTTTTGTGAGAACTTTTTATTCTAACACAAGTTCCTGTGCCCCAAGATGATGGAAAGGGGATGTTCAAACCTGTTGTTCCAAGGCTGATCAGGAAAAATGTCTCTGGTATGCAAAAGAGATCTCACTCCTTTGCTGTCCTCATAAACTCACGTGTAGGACACTAAAGTTGTGTAGGAGGAATCTAAATCAACAGTACTGATGAACTCTGTAATGCCAGTTAGCATACAATCAGCAAAATGGGAGTTACTTACAGAAAATATATCTGAGGAGTTGATAAATAAGATCCCACTGGATTTTAATGTTCAGCACGAATTTCATTTAAATCTATTGATTGCAAACTAAACATATTTGCTTTAAATCTTGGAAACTGGGGAGATGTGGCAAAGACTTAAAACTGACAAAACAATAAAAATGCAAGTAGTAGCTCAGGCAAAAAGCCACATGATATGCTTTCAAACCTTACTCATTGATGCTGTGTGAGGCTTGATAATTACTTTATGATCTCTAACCAGGCAATTTCAATAGAATTTGGATACTCAGGATGTGGCTGGACCATTAAGATGAAACACGAGTCTACTTAAGAGGACCAATTCCTATTTCTCAAAGTGAAAGAAAGAAATTAATCAGGTTTTCACCTCTGTGGAAAAATTCCCTGGAAGGACTGAAAAGGTAATTTGCTTAGCGTTAGCCAGAAGCTACCAATTCCTTTTACATAAGGCACAGCCATACGTTCCCGTTAAACCCAGTCTCAGGTGAATGCAGACACATTGTCCAAATGGCAACAGGCCCTATTAGCAGTGCTTGCACGACCTCATCTGTTCTCGCAGCTTCTATGGACATCAAACTGCTTTTTATTATATTCCTCATGACGGCTTATTTTGAGCCCCACAATTTTGCAGCAATCAAATAAGCATTCCTGATTTCATGACATGAGTCCCAATTGTTAAGGAGAGTTTCACTCATTAAAGAGAACAAAGTGTATCACCAATTAAAGATGACATTTGTTAAATATTGGTAAAACAGGGACCTGCTTCACATCTCAGTTTCCGGGGTAGCGGTTATGCCGCAGTTACACTGAATTATCCACCCGTGAAACCAACGTTTCTTAGCTACATCTTCAAGGACTAACGAGCGTTGCCCAAAGTCATGTCCAAAACATCTCGTCTCATTCATCCTTGAACTTTTCGAGCCTCCATTATATAACAATTTGCATTGAATGCAGTTACTGGGAGAGGTAATACCACATTAACCGGAGTGGCTGCAGGGAGACAGAGACACTGACATGGGGTGGGTAAACAGGCACTTGAAGCATTCTGAAACAGCCAAACCACATCGCCGTGGCTACACTCTTCCACATCTTCCTTTCCACCCAAGGACTTGGAAGAAGTCACAATAACCTTGGTCCTGACTTTGGAACACCTGCCTGAGGCGTACGTGAGGACAGACTGCACTGAAGTTACGCTCTGTCTTTGGGAAGCAGCTGGCAGAACTTGGAGGCACTGGCAGCGCAGTGGGGAAGAGATGCTTGCGAGGACCGATTTCCATGGTTTGTGGTATTTCTGAGAGTAGGAAACGTGTCAATTGCACGGCTGATACCACAGCCACGCACGTAGTAGTTAGTATTTCTAACTATGATGGGAACGTTGCTAATTTCACAAGGACAAATCGTGCAAAGAGCACGGCCAGTGGATATTTTTAGCTGGTCTAGATTAATCTCTGCCCTGCGTACTGTAGAGCAGGCTAAGAGCCCATTTTGCCAGGGAAGTAACCAGCAAACCCAGCTGAACGGCATTTGGTTACCTCGGGGCCTCCCTCAAAGCACGTTTGAAGCCATCAAAAGGCTTTTGCTTCAAAGGCTTCGCTCCCACCCTCCAGCTTCTCCTGGTGACTTCACACCAGAGGGTGCCGCCTTTGCTGCTCTGTCACCTTCTTCAGTGGGAGCCTTTGAGCAAGGAGGGCTGTGCAAATTCCGGGTTCCCAGTGAGCGATTCCTTTGTTTTGCTTTCCAGTCCTCTTCCCAGGGAGCCAGGTGGGGGAGGAAGGGAATATGATGGCTTGTGCAGTGCAGAGCATGAAAGAAAAAGGAGAAAGCCTGGAGGCCCAGCTGAGGGGGAAGGAGGAATGGGGGGAGGGAACAGAAAGCAAAGCAAAAGTGCAAATAGCCTCGTTAGGGCAGGAGGGGTCCTCTTGCTTGGGATTTGAAGACTTAATTAAACAAAGACTGTACTGCATCAAAGAGGTCTGCTATCTGTAGGGAGATGGCCAGATCCGATTAATTTTTCCCACGTGCTGTTCTCTGTTACTCACCAGTAACAGGAATATGGGCTCCAGAAGGCTTCATGCTTCCCTAATGCAAAAGTCTACCTTGTTTTTTCCAGATTTTATTTTTTTCCCCCCTAACTGCTTTTAGCCTAACAGACTAAAATTCATACGAGCTGTTCAGTGCGGCATGTGGAAAGACAGACACCGCCCTGTTGAGAGGAAACTGTTTGACCACACTTGGCTGGTAAATATAGTTCCCCTGAGCTGCTGGTGAAGCAGCTGCTAATGAATAACTGCTCTTTCTTCCTGGCCTCCCTAATTGAGAGATCAGAGGAAATGACACCTCGCAGCAAACCCAGAGGCCGAAGCCTTTTGCATCACTGCACCCGCATTTCTGGGCACTAGCAGGGCTGACATCAGCCCTCAGCCCTGGGAGGAAGGAGCCAGCAGCAGCAGCACATCCATAACCACTGACAGCAGCTGAACTTCAGCTCCTGGAGAGCAGGCTGCAGGCTTCCCCTCTGCTTGGGTGCTCACAGCTCTTCTGTATCCCCTTCTGATTGCTGCGGGACCGTCTTGTGCGATCTGGAGAGCTGTAAGAAATTGCATTTGTGGCAGGTAGGGTCCAGGGGCAGCGTCTGGACTGCATGGGGCAGTTTTAAATCCTGGTCCCTAATCCACTACGTACTGCATCACCCCAGAGAGCACTCCCGTCTTCCAGGGGATTAAAATTAGAGTAGAACAGCCGTGAGTCAGGCTCACTGTTTTCCATTTTCTGATTTCAAACTGGATTTACAGAAGTGCCTGAGACTCACAGTTCTGTCTGAACACAGCAGCAAGGGTAAGTGTTTTGTCCTGCAAAACCTGCCCTGAAGCCAAGCCTGGGGCTGACTCCTTTCCTTTCCAAAAGAGACTTCAGATGGAATATTTTCTGTGCACAAAACAAATTCAGGTGAAGCTGATGCAAAGCCTCGGGTCCTTTCTGCTGTTTCTGTAATACCTGCTGCACCCTCAGAGTTTATCCCTGGTTCGACAGCATTGCAGGATGCCTGCAGAAGTCTGCCAAGAACCTCGACTGAGCAAAAATGAAAGAGGAGGTGGTGGTTCTCCCGGTGGCACCGAGCCTGCCCCCGAGCTCTCGGGAGCGGAGAACTGCCGCCACCTGGTGCCTGCGCCTTGGCTGGGCAGGGGGGTGCTGACCCCCCCGGTGGGTCCGGGGCTGTGGCTCAGGGGCAGCCCCAAATCCTGCCTGAGAAGCAGGGCAACCCTGAGGTTACCTGAGAATCGGGTATCTTGTCCCCCAGGCTTTATGCTAGCAGGGTGCCCAGCTGCTAATATCTGTAGGACCAAGAAGGTGTTTCTTAAAGGACCAAATTGGACGCAGCTGGGCTGGATTTCTTCCTTCTTTAATGGTGCCAGCAAATTCTAGAATGATAGGATGCTTTGGGTTGGAAGGAACCTAAAAAAGCATCTAGTTCCAACCCCCTGCCATGGGCAGGGACACCTTCTGCTGGACCAGGTTGCTCCAAGCCCTGTCCAGGGGCATCCACAGCTTCTCTGGCCAGCCTGTGCCAGTGCCTCTGCCCTCACAGTAAAGAATTTCTTCCTAATATCTAATCTAAATCTCCCCTCTTTCAGTTTAAAGCCATTAGCCCTTGTCCTATCACTACATGTAACAAGTCCCTCCCCAGCTTTATTGTCAGCCCCGTTAGGTACTGGCAGGCTGCTGTCAGGTCTCCCCAGAGCCTGCTCTTCTCCAGGCTGGACAACCCCAACTCTTCCAGCCTGTCTTTCCAGGTGTCCCAGCCCTCTGACCATCTTTGTGGCCTCCTCTGGACTTGCTCCAACAGGTCCATGTCCCCTTACATTGGTGGCCCCAGAGCTGGATGCCGTACTGTGGGGGGGGTCTCACCAGAGCGGAGCAGAGGGGGAGAATCCCCTCCCTTGACCTGCTGGCCACGTTTCCTTTGATGCAGCCCAGGATATGGTTGGCTTTCTGGGCTGCAAGCGCACATTCTTGGGCCATGCTGGGCTTTTTATCTACCAGCACCCCAAGTTCTCCTCAGGGCTGCTCTCAATCCATCCTCTGCCCAATCCATATTGATAACTGGGGGTTGCTCCGACGCAGGTGCAGGACCTTGCACTTGGTGTGCTGGGTCTTGCACTGGTGTGCTTCCAAATGGTGTACTGGTCCTGAGGGAGAGCGGTGCATCAGCCTGCCACCACGCAAAGGTCGTGGGGCTCAGCACAGTGTCTGGGGTGGCGATCAACACCCAGCCCTTAGGTGTGAAAGGTGCAGGAAGTGGGACCCCAACAATGGCAGAAGGCTTATGCCTGGAAAGGTGGGGATGAAGGTTGAGGAATTAAGAGTCCCCCAATGATATGTCATTCAAGTAAACTGGCTTCTTGTGAACTAATCCTCCAGTGCCCTTGGGGACATGTTGTGCCCCTGCGCTGGGTGCTGAGTGCACCTTAATTTAGGTCTGTGATGTATAAATTATTGTCTGTTCTTTCACTCTCCCTTGAGGTCTGAGGCACAGCTGAAAGCTTTCACAGTGTAAAAATTTATAATTTTTAGAAGTGGAAGAATAAGGAACAGGGACTTTTACTGTAAACAGAAGAGCAGCTGTGGTGGGAATAAGCTTATGCAAGCTGATTGTAGTATATCAAAAGATCAGGCAAGTGTAACTCACTGCTTCTTTAGAAAATAGCCTTATCAAGATTAGTCTGTTGGCAGGATGTGAAAATGGGGTGAATCCACAAGAAGTTCACAAGTAGCTAGCCAAGGTATGACTGTGCCGACAGTTTTCTGACTAAGTAAAGGCCTGTCCCCTCAACCAGTTCCTGTTGTGTTTGTGTAATGACGTTTTCTAGCATGAGACCTTTCCACAGACAGAATCATGCCAGTAAGTGTTTTTGCTAATGTCTAGTTTTGCTTGAGGAGCAACACTAGGAGATCCTATTGCGGGTAGAAATATTCTTCAGTAAATATTGTCTCTCTCCTAAAGTATCCCTGAAATTTAGCTCACGTGGCTGAAGTTTCTTCCAAATCATAATGGCTGGAATAGGTTCATTTTCTTTTGTGACATTTAAATCTCAGAAACCATGATAGCAGCTTGAATATAATACCTTACTGCTTGTCAGTCTGGCCATGGATTCTGGTCTGGCCACGTTACAAAATAGATAGCTGTGCTCCACTGTACAGCGTGCAGGCGTTAGGTGCCTTTGCAGTCCAGTCTTGGCCCACCTGTTTAAAGTAGAGCTGCTCTTGCTTCTAAGGTCAGTGTTCTCACCTTCCTTGTACAGAAGAGCCGATGAATGTCAGAGTTCTGTACATCTCATAAACATTGGACACAACTGGCGTTCCCCTACTGCAAGAGCAAGAGAGTTGCAACACAGCAACTCTCACAGATTGAAAAATCAACAGATTTTTCAAACACTATCTTAGAAACTTGGAATAAGGAAGAAAGTAATGTAGCACAGTGCAGCTTGCGTATCTAGGTATATGTACACATACATAGTGCTGCTCAGAGCTGTGTCAGGGTATCATCCCTCAGAGGACAATCAAAACGCTGACTTTCAAATTACTGAAATGTTGTATGGCTGTGTTGGGGCACCCTAAAACAGACTGCAGAAAAAAAGAGGTTGGGGTTTTGGTTGAATGCAGTTGCCTCTAACCTTTGCCTTTTGTCTCAATGATGTGCCACATTGAGTTGCTTTATAATGCCAAAAGCAAACTGAAAATGGATTAGATTTGGATTACATGCCTTTTATGCTATGTGATTTATAAAGCATGGTGTTGGGCCTAAGCCCATGTAGGAAGTTCCTTGAACAGAACAGGTGAGTCCTAGGTGAGTGCTGAACGCTGTATTTACTTTGCACGAGCAAAACTTACTTCTGAATAAATCCTTTGTTGTCAAGTCTGTCACCTGTAATTATTTTCATATGTCAGATGTTACTTTGTTATGAAATTAAAAGATTATTAAGATTACAAGGTTGTCCACATTGCTCTCTAACAATGTTTGATATGTTTGGGTTTCTTTTATTTAAATATTGTTGCAAAACTTAAATCTTGTTGCAAACGTACATTGTGTGGTATGAGGCAGGGTCTAGTTAATGCTGTAAACCCCAGTGGAGAAGAGAGGTGAGATCACCATCTCCAAAAAAATCATCAAGTGAAATGGCTGAACAGCCCCACGTCTGCTTCACATTATTTCCTTTCTTTGTGTTGCCTCAGGACATTAACCATCAGCTAATTTAGATTACAATGTGTTACATTTCTTTAATTAAAATCAGGTAGCTGTCAGATAAAGCGATAAAGATACTGTAGAGTATCAGTTACCTCCAAATCCTTGGTTTTCTGTCCCTTGGCCAGTTTTGACCCTTGGGATGATTTTACTGAAAAGACTCTTCTAAAAATAACGAGGGATGCTGCAAAAGATTTTGGAAGATTCCAATAAATTATATGAGCTGGTTGTCTTAAATTCTGATAATTATTTTTTTTTAAACGCTGGTACAATTCTAGCAGACTGAGGACACCCCATGCTCTGCATGGTTCCTGCTCGGAAAACAATGTCCATGTACATTCATCTGTACTGAAAATGCCTTATCGCATATAATAGTACTGCAAGTATTATTAATTATACTTGGAACAGATAATTTTGTCTTGTCTGGCACAAGTCAAAAAGGATTAAATACAGCCTCCAGACATGGATGCCAAGGGATATTTATTTGGGGAAGTTGCTGTAGCAGCGGCCCTGGGTGGGTTTTTCCTATCGCCTGGTAACTCGGAACCAGGGGCTTGGTATTTACGGCAACCCTTCTGGAGCAAGTTATTTAAAACTCATATATCCTGTTTAAATGAATGAGAGTTTAGTAAAGCACATCGACACCACAGACTGTGCTCTCTGAGGCTAAAATTCCTCAGTACAAATCCCCTCGTTTTCTACTGAGTGCTGAAAAATAATCAATTCCCTCTGTGGCGCCTCAGTAGGCCCAAGCCCAGACATAAAATTCACCAAAAGCTATTGGGTTAACACTGCTTTGCTCAACGTGTTTATTTAAAAACCCAGCTCATGGGGGAAAACGGCTACTAGTGAACTGAAGCTTTCAGACGTGTAAAAAACCCTAACAGTGAGGAGATGACGCTTAACAAACAAGGCCTGAATGCATCCCACCGGCTCAGAGAGACTCCACGAGAAAAGAAAACCTTTTTCCTTTCAGGTAGCAAAACGGCCTCCGTGGGTGCGCTGCCGTTTCCCGATGCCAGGGGCCTGGAGCCCTCGGTCGGTCAGCAGCCCGTAAGGGGCAGGTGGGGGCGGCAGCACCCCCCACCGCCATGCGCCCTCCGCTCCCGCCGCTGAAGCGACGCCCGCCCGCCGCTGCTCGGGCCCGCGCGGAGGCGGCGGGATGAGGTGAGCTGTCAATCAGCCGAACGGCGCCCTCTGACTTGCTGCCGCCTGCATCACGTGAGCGCGACTGCCTTATATAATGGCGGGCGGGGCAGGGGCTTGCCGCCATTTTGTCCAGTGAGGAAAAGCGGAGCGGGAGTCTCGTTGAGGGTCGAGTCGGCTACGAATTTAGCGCGGGCTCCCTTCGCGCGCCCTCCCTCTTAGCATCGGTGAGGATCTTCACCTCGGAGGGCGGGGGGGGAGGAGGCGGCACCCGCGGACTCGGTCCCCGGCAGGGCGGATGGAAGCGGCGGTGCCCGGTGGCGGCAAACAAAGAGCAGCCGCCATTTTGTAAAGCTGGGCCGCGGGCGGTGGCTGCCGCTACGCTGAGGAAAAGCGGGCGGGGAGAGAGCGGGGAGGCCACGGATTGCTTTGGAGAGGCCGCTCGCCGCCGTTTCTGCGTGGCTAGTGAGGCGAGGCGCGGCCGGGCGGGCGGTGCCGCGGGGGTGGTGTGGCGCCTTCCCCCCGCTCGGCGGGAGCGCAGCTTCCTCAGGCCGCGCTGCGGAGACGCTTGGGAGGGATTCCCCGAGCGCTCCCGGCCTGGCCTCCGCCGGAGATGGCGCTGCTTTTCCTCCTCCGGCGTGTGCAGCTTCCCTTGGATCCTGCTCCGAGAACAATGGAGCCCTTCTCCCGCGCAGCGCTCCCCCTGCAGCCCGGCCCCCGCCCTCACCCGGGGAGAGGGCCGCAGGGAAACACCCCCTCGCAGAGTTGAGAGGCCTTAGAAGTAAACGAAATTCCTAAGAGTAGTGAATTACGATCTAACAGCTAGTTTTGTTTGGTTTTAAACACCTTCCCCATTACCCCCCTACCCCAGTCCCACCACCGCTTAATGTTTCTATCCTGTTCAGTTTCTGGAAAAAGCAACCAGCAGCTTTACTTGTAAGTGAACAAACACATGCTGTATATTAAATGTACATGAGCTTTTTTTTTTGTCCTAGCAATGCATCGTGACTCTTGTCCGCTGGACTGCAAGGTTTATGTGGGTAACCTTGGAAACAATGGCAACAAAACTGAATTAGAGCGAGCTTTTGGCTACTATGGACCTCTGCGCAGTGTATGGGTGGCAAGGAATCCTCCTGGTTTTGCCTTTGTGGAATTTGAAGATCCACGAGATGCAGCTGATGCAGTAAGAGAACTAGATGGAAGGTAAAATTAGCTTCTTGTGTGTTTGGCTTGCCTGGTGTAAATCAGAAGTTGTGGGTAGTGATACAGTTTGAAGGAGGCTTCAGCTGGCGAAACCAAGGACTTCGCACATTAGTTATGCAGTGTTTATTTGTACAATGATACATGGATAGTGTTTCTTCATAGTGCAAGGATAGTGTTGGGATGGTTAATTTTACATTTTAGAGTTGAACTCTCAAGTTAGACATGACCTGGACATCATGGTGCATGTGAGTTAAATTCAAGATGGTGTTACTACAAAGAGGCAAGACTGATCAGGGAGACTCTGCTTCCCTCTTTGCCTGCTTTTAATGGCATGGCAAGCTTTCCAAAGTGGCCAAACCTTTTGTTTGTTGTGTTGGGATCTACTTTTTTTATACTGACTACTGTGTATTTTGACGAACGATTCTGCCCTTATCTGTGCCTTTTGCCTCTCTTGAGTCCATAGGGTTTCTTTTGCATGCAGACTTGTCCCTGGAAATACTAACAGATGTCAGTTTTTTTGTTGTTTTTTTTTTTCACAGAACCCTCTGTGGGTGTCGTGTCAGAGTGGAGCTCTCCAATGGTGAGAAACGGAGTCGGAACCGTGGTCCACCTCCATCCTGGGGCAGGCGTCCTCGAGATGACTATCGCAGAAGAAGTCCTCCTCCTCGTCGCAGGTACCCTAGGTCAAAGTACACTCATAGAGCTGTTGGCACTGTTACCACGTAGCATCCTAGAAGCAGGCTTTTTAAAAGCATGTTGATGGATAACATTCATCTATCTGATCACAATTTGGAGATGGCAAATGCTAAAAAACCCGAACAAACAAAAAAATACCAAAAAAAACCCAAACCCCACAAAACCGAGGTGAACTTAAGTTGTGTTGAATGTTGGCTTTTGTCCTTAGGTCACTGTGCAAGTTGGTAGTCAGCGCCCTCTATCCTGGACTTGTCCTCCTTCCTTCTAAAATCTGCTCATCTTCTAGTCACACTTTCCCTTTCTTCCCCATACTTCAACTTAGGCTGTTCCTTTGCTTTATTCCATAATGGCAAAACATGACATACAGCAGCTTAGCATTTCCATACAGATGTGTTTCTCCGCTTTGTTTGCTCGATTGAAATACTTTCCAAGTAGGCAGCTGTTGAATAATAGACTGAGTAACAGTTGCTCTAAACTTCTAGAATCTTGACACTTCACTGTTAGTTTGGAATTAAAACATTGAGTGACGATCCTGTCACTTGAGGTTTGCAAACCGAGCTCTAAAATATAGCAGGATTTTTGGTAACTGACACGTTCTTGGACCCAGACTAGCTTGTCTGGCGGTTTAAGTCTGCAACATGGTTTTTGCAGGACTGAATTTACCTGTTGCCGGTGAGTGAAGTCCTCACGAGTCAGGGTTTCAAGCTTACCCTTTTGCTGTTGAAAAATAACACATTAGGAGTATTTGTTAGCTAATAGATGGTTGTACTGATGGCTTGTTTTTCATTTTTTTTATGCTTTTTGGTCCATCTATTAATAAAAATGAACCCGTTACAGAGTCACCATCATGTCTCTTCTCACCACCCTCTGAGTCTGCATTAGCCAGTCAACTAGCCCTTTCAGCGTCATGTGACCAGCGCGCCCCATTCAGCTTGGCTGGTGTCGTTTCACATGACCCAGGCATGGCCAGTCGTCAGGTTGCACCGCCCTTTGGTTCCCGAGCATGCTGTTTTCTCTCAGCCTTCTCTCCAACCTTAACCAAATCGGCAGCAGCCACCTCGACCGCCCACACATTCCCGGCCAATCAGCTCAGCTGTTTATTTACCAAATGTCTTCACAACAACTACAGCAGCAGCCTTCGGCTAACAAAAAAGCAGGAAAAATCCACAACACCCCCTTCGCCAACCAACTAAATACAACGCAACATCTGGCAAAACCTTTTCAGCAAATTCTTCTTGGCAGTCAGTCCGGCAGCCTCACCTCACCATTTCTAGCTTGTTGAAACCAAAAACTAGTAAGTTTTTCCTGCTTATACAGTTTACTGCTGGTTAAAATAAGGAGTAAGCGGCTTATAAGTAATTACTTTTCTCAATCAAAGGCTGGCTGTGCATAATTGAGTGGTAACGTACATATGTTGCTTGAGAAAACTTTTAAGGGTGATACGGAAGCTCTTACACTGAATAATGTAAAAACCAGTATATTTGCATGTGAGATGCCAAACTAAATTTTTAATAAAGCTCTAACAAACTTAGCTTTTCCTTGCCAGAAAAATCCTATCACCTTTAAATGGTTTTACTAACAGTTTTCAAAACTTAAAACATTTACTTTTTGGGATGAACTGGGCCGAGCTAAGGTTATTATTTTTTTTTATTATTATTTTTATTCTTTAAGAAAATAGTCTAAACACACTCTGGCATTAAAAATGACAATCACAATATGCAGTTCTAATGTAGCACTTAATGGCATTATCAATATTTACACTGAGCGCATTTTCACTTTTTTTCCACTTGGTATCTCTTTTATGTCGTGTTATGGACCTTTTTGGCTTGCATGGGTTCCAAAACATTTGGTCTGTGCTATTTTTTTTTTTTTTTTTTTTTGGAACCACTTGTGGGACTTTGGTGTGGTGTTCTGGGCAGTGTATTTAGTTGAAATGGAAAGTGTTGCATTGGACAACTCTGCTATGAAGCATTCGTAGTTAAAGTGAATTCATGGTTGGAAACGTGCTGTTCACACTGAGCTTGGTTTTACTGCCTAATCTTTCCATGCCTTTTACTGGATGATGGATGCCAGTTATTCTTGGCACGTTCCCTGGGCCCAACAGTGAGTTTGACAAGTTGGGAAATGCCTCACCCCATTAATGCTAAAAGAATTGATAAAAAGCCTCACATTTCTTTTTCTGGTTCTAGATCACCACGAAGGAGAAGCTTTTCTCGCAGCCGCAGCAGGTATGCATTTGTTAATTACTGCATGGACTGTTTTGTCCAGGAGGTTTAAAAACAAACAGAAACAGCTGAACATTTGGGCTGTATGTGTTCAGAGACTCTAAGGCAAGTAATTCAGTAAAAGGGAGTGATGGGTTTGCTTCTGTCATATTTCTTGCCTGGAGTTAATACATCTACACAGCTATTTGCGATTCCAGGGTTATCAGTTGAAGGATGTCAAGAATGGAAGTAATCAGGTTTTCTGTTCTGCAGCTGCCCAGGGTTCCTGCCAGTTTTTCCCAAAATTTCTGTGTTAAGGTGCTGCTCTCTGCCAGATACTGTGAGCCACAAGCACAGATAAGAAGCACAGTGAGCGCGTTCTGCTGTCGTGGGCTGTAGAGTGCCAGGCGGTAATGACCCAGCGGTGTAACGCAGTTTTGTGTCAGGCTCATTGAAGCTTGCAGAGTTTGGCGGCGATCTTCACATTCCTGTATCAGAGTGCCGCATTACTGTCAGGGGTGCATAAGCACACGTGGGCACACTGTCAGCAGAGCACTGTCGCTCACTGACTGAGCAGCTGTAAGCTGCTGCAGAGGGAGAGATGCCTGTTCACAGCACAACTTCAGCCGTGTTGTATGGCTCAACTGATTATTCTTACCTGAAGGAAAGGCTAATGCCATAATATTCAGTGGGTTTCCCCCACATGAATAGTTAAAAACCTTAACTTCCTGAAGGGACACTGTTCCGATAGCCTTGTCAACCCAATCTAGCTTTGACTCTGTAATCATCTTGGCATTGTGATCTTTTAACAGGTCCCTCTCCAGAGACAGAAGAAGAGAGCGATCACTCTCACGGGAGAGGAATCACAAGCCTTCTCGTTCCTTCTCCAGGTCTCGCAGGTAGGATGAGCCTGTCGCTGTTTTGAGCAGATACGCTCAAATGAATCGGTGTCTGGGGTGATACTGAAGAAGGCTGTTGTGGGGAACCATCTCTAGTGTTTTACGATGTTCTTCACCTTGAAGAATTAAATACACAGCTTTATTAAATAAATAGTGGATTTTAAATGCATAAACATAATTACTGATTTGGGGGGGGGTGTTAAAGCAAAATCTGCTGCTCTTGGGGCCTGGGTACTAATGTGTCTTTTCTTCTTCAGTCGCTCCAGGTCAAACGAGAGGAAATAGGAGTATGAGGAGCTGTGTACAGGAAGTCATTAGATCTGAGGACAGGAGGAGTATGTACAGAACATTGTTTTGTTTTGAAACTTCATAAAGCTAGGTGCATTTTTAAGATGTTTTAGCTGTTGAACTTGCTTTGTTCCTTGTATCTTGTAACAGGTGGCAAATGTAAAGATGTGAATCTGTATATGGTTCTGAGCAGATCATATGATTTGTAATACTAATTGTTTTACAACGTACCATTATACATAATTTTGTGTTTGTGCTGAATGGTGAGCGGTTTGTCTTGCATAGATAGAAGAATGCTTCTGATGTTGTTGTGCTGGGATTCAGCTCTTGGGAGGAGGCACGTGATGGAGATGCTCCTTGCGGAAGCGTGGCCGTGAGTGGTGCTTGTTATGCAGGGTGAGATGTAGATGCTTCGTAGTACAGTTCTCTGAGCTAGTCGGGAATGTCGAGCCAGTGGTGTGTGAGGGGAATGACTGAGCTGCAGTTCTAGCCAGAGCTCTAGTTCTGACTTCCAATACCTGGAACTGAGCTACTTTATATCATGTGAAATACAATTTTTTTTTTAGTGGTAGGGTCAGTTAATTTTGTACTTCATGTGACTAGAGTACTTACGTAGGTGATTGTTGATAAACCATCTATTCCAGAACCTCCGAATAGACCAAATACACAACAGAACTGCAGCTGGAGTGGATGTGTTGAGTGTGTAATGGTACATTGTAAAAGTTAAGAATTAAACATTTCTTTACTGTACAAGAATTTTCATGTCACTTGTAAAATGTCTTTTGTGAGATCCTTGGGATTAAAGTTTTGGTTACAACTTGTTGTTTGGTATTTAACTTGAGTACCTGCTGTGTACCTTGGCATTGCGAAATGCACGCTTGGGTCTCGTGGCACAACTGTTCAAATAAAACATGCTCTGCAGTATGGGGCCAGAGGACACCGCTGTGTCTCACTGACATGGGCCAGCTACTCAGGCACTGCTCTTGGTGCAGGTGGCTGCTGCTGTGGTGTCACTGTCTCACCTCGGCAAGAGGCCGGGCATCTGGCACTGGTGTGGCGCATGTTGGTCCTAGGTGACTGTAGTCGGTGATGCTGGCTGGACTTCCCACCTGATGTTGAGCTCTGAAGCGCTTCCCCCCACAAACCAGCCAGGGATTCACCCTGGGGTGTTCTGCATCTTGGCTGGGGGTCGGTAAGGACACAGGTTCTTGTGTCTGGTTTGAAATAGCCGGGTTGGGAGCTGGAGCTTTGCACGGAGGTGTCACCATCATCCTGCGGCAAGGCTGGGTGCAGCCACAGCTGCTGGGCTGCCCAGTGGCTCCTTTGCTCCTGTATCCAGGAGAGGATGAGCTGCACCTAAACCCAGTGGTGTGTGTTGAGATTAAATCTGTCGTACTAATTGGGTTGGTGGTTTGATTTCCTTTGCTGGTAGTACCTGGGTGGGGAGGAGGTGGTGACAAAGCTGTATCAGAAAGGGAGCGTGGGCAGTGTGTGTCCGTCACCCTCACTTAGCAGCTGGGGCACCTCTTCCCTGCCCAAGTACAGTGTCCAGTTATTTTTTTAATTACTCAATAGTTCTTGTGGTTGGACTCCATCGTAAAGGTGTTTTTCCAACCTAAATGGTTCCGCTGTTCCCTGTGGAGCGGTTTAACAGCCTCCAGCCGTAGTTAGTGGTGGTTCCAGCCTCGCGGTCACTGAGCAGCCCTAGGTCACCCCAAGCGGGGCGCAGGGTGAGCTGCGAAGGTGCCAGTGCCACATCCCTCCTCTCCGGGATGCGGCCGAGCAGCGGCTGTTGCGACGCGCTGTCGCGACTCCCCGGCAGAGGTCGGGGTGGCCCCACCAGCTGGCTGGGGCTCCTGCCCTGCTGCTGCCCCGCCGGGTTTGGTCTCAAAACAGTGCCGACTCCCCTGGGGATGTTTGCCTTAGGGGAAAGGCAGCCAAGGGCTGCGATGATATCATGCGCCACACACGGCTGCGTTCCCTTTTTTAATCTGTGCGTTTGATTTGTGGAAGGATTGCGCGGGCGCCTGTGGCGCGGTGAGGAGGGAGCGGTGTGGGACTGGGGCGAGTAGCCGAAGCTGAAGCGCTGGGGACAACGTACGCTGCGGGAAAGCAGCTAGTGGGTTTTGTGTGAGAGGTAGTCGGTGGAACTTTGGAATATTTATCAGTTCCAGGTTTCTGGCTTTGTATCCTGCTCCTCAGGTGCCTGAGGAAGAAGCTGGCAGCAGGCTGCTGGCTTTAGATTGCCAGGTGGGGTTTTGACGGGGAACAAAATTAGCAGGTTCTAGAGAAAGATGGGAAGTGTATGAATGCTGACTGCACAGCCCTTCTCCCAAGGTGTAATTAGCAGGTGGTATTTTTAATGCAGCAACATGTTCATGGACTTAAGGCTTCCAGTTTGCTTCTGTGAGAGGCCCACCAGCCTGGGAGCGCTCTTTACCAGTAGTGCTTGCGTTTCAAAATTCTACTCTTAAATTAAATTTACATGGAAATGTTTGTGTTGACTTTTTAAGGCCAGGGACATCCCTCGCCCTTCCCCAGAGATCCTTAAACCAGGAGGGGCCATGGAGCGCGGTGTCCTGGCCAGAAGAGGACAGAGTGATGCCATCTGGGGGCTCCTTAGTGGCACGGGGTGGCCTGCACCCCATCCTGGGCGCTGGCAGGGGAACTGCCGCTCTCTGCCACTTCCCAAATTGTTTCAGGGCTGGGTTTTGTAGCGCTCACGCTGACGTCTTCAGCTGTGTTTCTAATTTGGGGAGAGGTTTAGCAGCCGCTTGTTCTGCCCAGCAGAAGCATCCTGAGGTTAATGCTATCGGAGCTGCTCAGCTGCCCGTGGCGCAGTATCTGAGCACATCCCAGAAGCGCATTAGAACAACGTAACTACCCTCTGTTTATGTGCAGTTTGTTCTTCCCTCACGCTCTCCCTGAGGAGAGCATTGTGTGCGAGTGGTTTTGCGAAGAAAGGGGTTGGCTTTTTTTTCATTTTATGTACTTGCTGCTCTTTATTTATGGCAGAGAGGATCATTTTAAGAACGTGCCTTGCACTTAAAATGGAGAGGTTAGAGATGTTCGTTCGTTCGTCAGTGGGATGTGTCTCACTGACCTTCAGGCAGGTTCAGCTGACCAGGGTCGTGCTTGGTGAGGAGCTGCAATCATACTGAGCGCTGGCAGTGGTTCCAGTTAACAAAACCATGTTTCAGCTGCTGTGGGGAGCTGCCGCAGTTCACCTCCAGAACGAATGCGTTTCGGGAGCTGTGCTATTCTGTGCTCCAGTCACACTGAGAACTGAAATAGGTTCATGATAGAAGATCGCGTGCATTTCACTGGGCTGTCTTTGCTTTTTTTTTTTTTTTGTCTGAAGTCAAAAGGAGCCGTGAGAGACGCTGCGCCGTGCCCTTGGGTCTTCCTGCAGCAGCCAGCCTTGCCTGGCAGGGCAGGTTATGCCTCTTATCTCAGAACGTCTACGTGCTTCTGTGGGGACCTGTCGGCAGCGTTGGCTGGAAGTGACGAGTGCCCCAGCAGTTCTGTGGCTTTTTTCTTCTGCTGTTAACATCACTTCTCAGTTCCCAGTTTTACTTTCTTTTACTCATCACCGTGAGATGCCGCAATGTTTCCTGACATAAAGATCCTCAGAGCATCCGAACATTTGCCAAACTTTCTCCCATTTCTGCTGCTTTTAGTCCCCGTTCTCATACCTGTGTTCAAATCGTACCCTAGAAATATTGTCCCAAAACCTGAGCTGCAGTCACCATCATGAACTGTCTGACGCTGGTGCTGATGGAGCATGGCATCGTGTAGGTAGGAAAGAAAAAATGAAAAACCCGGAGCATCAACCCCTTTTGCAAACAGAAGGCCAAAGGGCAGAATTCCAGCAGCTCCGGTCTGACCTTAGCTCCCGCACAGCCGGGCGCTGGCACAGGACCTGGTGATTTCCCAGCTGCTGAAGCGCAGTGAGCTCCGATTTCACACCTCAACCTGCCCCAAACGGGCAGAATAAAGGCAGTTTTCCCTTGGCAGCCGTGCGGTGAAGCAGTGGGGAAGCTGAAGCAGCATCCCAGCCTGCCAGCACACGCAAGAAGCCATCCGGCTTCCTCGAAATACTGTTGCTGTCTTGGTTTTGTTTCATTTCTGAAGTTTCACTGAGATGCTGCCATTAGTTACATTCTGTTAGTGCCCTTCAAACAAATCCTGTCATGGACAAAAATAAACACGAGATCCAGACAAATATAAAATAGACTATGCAATAGGAACGCTATGTTCCCAAGTGATTCATTCATCTATTATTTAATAATGTATTAGCTGACAAAACTTCTAGTTGGACAAATCTTCACATTGATTCAAGTGGTGATTCTACTCGATCCTCAAAATAATTTTAGCTGTCAGATTTTCTGTGGGAGTTATCCCAGCTGGAAAAGGGAAGTGTATGTCCTTCCCAGCTAGAATCTGCCATGGCATTCCTCCACACCCTTCCCGTGGTACCCTGGGACTCATCCTGCCCTGTCCTTGGACACTTGGCTGGCCAGCACGCTGACGGCTTGTGATGCACCGCCAGCACGGAATGACACTGCGCCGCTGCCCGACGTCCCCAGCCGTGCAGCCCAGCGACGCCACGTGCCCTGGTCCAACCCTGCATCGGTATCAGGGTGGAGCGGTGGTATCAGGGTGGGGCACCGTGTCACCCTGGGTGTCACTTTGGTGCCGGCTGGAAGATCGCTCCTGCCAGCTGTGAGCAAAGCATTATCTCCACCGCACGCGGGGGCTGCGTTGCCCATGAATATTCAGCAATATCGAGGGGCGTCGCTGCAAGGAACCCCCACTGCTCCACCCGCTGCCCGTGCAGGACTTGCCATTCGTGTTCGCTATAAAATGTTTACAGTCGCTTGTTTCTGACTAATACCGGCCTTATTTGCCATCGCATTAAAAGGCGGTCGGTCACAGCAGGGTGGCCGCCGGCTGGACTGGGTGCTGTGCTTCCTGGTGCTGGCCAATGTGGATGGAGCAGCTTTTCGTGCAGGATTATTACAAGCTTTTGGGGAGGAGGTTAGGGAGATAGGCTCCAGGTGTGGTACGCCACTGCTCCTGCCAACAGTCATTCTTCTCGCTGCCTGGCTGACACATTCTGCTCTGAAACTCAGGGCTGAACCCTCCCCAGATTTTCCCCCTCTGCAGGATTAGTCTGACAGGGACTGGTGGGCTATTTTTTGACTTACAGACATTTTGATGTTTTCATGGTTTTTACATCTCACCACCTCCCTCTCCCTCTTTGTCTCCCTCCCGCGCTTTGTGGCATATACGCTCTTTGTGGCATATTACGGTTACATCCATAAATCTTCTGGAAAGCCTGGGCTTGCTGCGGGGGGTGGGAAGGGCGCTGGGGCAGCGTCGCTGCTGGCGGGTGAAGTACAGGGCGTTTTCAGCTTGTTTCCAGCCTCTCTTGTGCTGCTGACAAGATGCGGCAGACTGCCTTTCCCTGGTGCACTGGGGATTCTCCCAGACAAGGCAGGGAAACCAGTGAGGGCAGCTGAAACCAAAAGAAAAAGTTTTTTCCTTTCCATGTTGGCACCTGGAACTCCCCGAGTCGGATCCCCGTCGGGGGGAGCGGAGTGGAGCTCCACCACGGTGCGTGGACCACGGCCAGCCCAGTCGCCGGGTCTGGCACAGCTCTGTGCCAGCGCTCGGGGCCAAGGCCAGCGGGGTTCAGTGTGGGGTGACAGCTGCTCCTTCGCCCCGGCTCCAGGAAGTCCTGCTGTGCACGACCGACACGTAGGAATGAGAATGCTTTCGACCCTTACCCCGGCGTCGAGGTGGCGGCTGTCATATCTCACTGGTGGCTTTACTGAAAGTTGTGCACACACAGCTGTCCCCTCCCATTCCCTCTGTCCCGCACAGCGTCGGGTCACCGCGCGTGACAGCCGTCCACCTGCCTGCGGTGCGTGGGCCGGGTGCTGCCCCCCTCCCGCTGCCCTTCCAGCCATCCCTTCGCTCCCAGTGCCATGGGGCCGCTCTTGCCCCTGGTGCTGCCCCTTCCCTCTCTGCCCCACTCCTCGCCCTGCAGCACCGCAACCAAGTGAATCACGACCCGGTGCCTGCCCTCACCCCGGGTGACAGGATTCCCAAAACCTGTGACATGAGCGGGGAGATCCCAGGAGGTGCTGACACAGGGTGAGCCACCGCCTGGCAGTGCCGGGACGGGCGAGCGGGCCAGCACATGTCGCCGGAGCCGCGGCTTTGGGCATTGGTGTCTCTGCCTCCGCAAGCGGGAGCCGAGGGACTCGCAGACACCCCACCCTCCTGTGACTGCACCGAATGGGGATTATTTTTAAAGCTCGTATCGTGAGCCAGCGTTAGTCAACAGCTCTCCATAGTCACCTCCTTCTCACGCACGGCTATAAAGGGCCAGGTCATGCTCCTGGTGGATTTTAAACGTCACAGCTCGGGGAGCAACAAATCTGCCCGCAGCAGCGCTGTGCCACGCGTGTCATCCACTGCGAAGAAAAGAAGTCAGGTCGATCGACAGCTTCCCGTGGGCCTGGCTGCACCCAGAGCTGCCGAGAGCTGGGGACCCCGTACACCACGTGGACGGGAGCAATTCTGCCCCACGCTCCGCTTGCTTATCCCCACCCACGCGGTGAATCCTGCTGTGGAAGGTGCCGGAGCAATCCACCCCCCCGGCCCACTGCCACCCCGATGGCAAACCTTCCCTGCCCTCGCTGGGATGCCTGTGGGGAAGAAATGGCTGCAATAAAAAAAAAAACCAAAAAACCCTGTGGCTGTTTTGGATGGACGGACCATGGTCTCTGCATGGAAAGAAGTGGCTGCAATAAAAAAACCCAAAACCTTGTGGATATTTTGGATGGACCATGGTCCCTGCATGGAAAGAAGTGGCTGCAATAAAAAAAACAAAACCCTGTGGATGTTTTGGATGGACCATGGTCCCTGCATGGAAAGAAGTGGCTGCAATAAAAAAACTAACAAAACCCTGTGGATGTTTTGGATGGACCATGGTCCCTGCATGGAAAGAAGTGGCTGCAATAAAAAAAAAACAAAACCCTGTGGACATTTTGGATATGGACCATGTTCCCTGCATGGAGCTTTCCAAAAGGCTGGAGCCATCCGCCTCGGTTCCCAGCGGGGTGTCCGTGCCCCCTCCGTGGGTGCCGGCCGGCTGCTCGGTCCTGCCTTGCTCTCGGGCCGTAGTCAATGAGGTGAAGCAGCAAGTAAATAAACAGGCAAACGAGCGCGGGGTTCGAAGCCAGGTAGTCCCTGCCGCCCTCGCCGGGCTCTGAACAATGAGGTCCTTTGCTGCCAGTGGAAAAAAAAAAAAACCAACCCAACAAAAAAAAACCCTAACACACAAAGCTTCCAAGCTGCTCATGGAAAGTCAGTGAAGCAATTACGTTAATGACTATGAATGGGGCTAAAAACAATCTGGGATGAAAATGAGTGAGGGGCCGAATGAAGCGACCGATTCATAGCCTGGCTCACGCACCCAGGAGTATTTCCAGTAAGGAAGGGCCTTGTTTTAGGGACTGTCGCATCCCCCATTTGTGCTCGGTGGGACTCTATTTCCACTCTGCTGGGTCCGGTGTCTCATCAAAATGCCTTCATAAATGGAGCAAACAAGGGCTGTATATGGCAGGGAAACAGTCAATTAACACGATCCGAGTTCTTTTAGGGGCAGAGTTAATCAAGCATTCAGCGTTTTGTCATTCTTGTCTTTCTTTCCTGGGAAAATCCTATTAGTATAAAATCACTTAATTGGGCACTTCAAAGAGCTGATGGGAAAACAGTCTTCGCTGGGATATAAACGCCATTCAGCCGAACACTGGGTTCATTTAGACTTTTGCTGGAGCGTGAGTGTTTCATTAAGAGCCTTCACGTTTCCCACTTAAAAGAAAAAAGCTTGTTAGTGGAGATAATACAAAAAATCTTGGAGATTTGAATCTTGCTGAAGAGGGTTTTTACTGCCTGAACACGCGGGGCTTTGTTGTGGGGCTTTGTCCCCAGCAGAGCCGCTTACACCTACAGCGAGTGCCTGTCAATCTGCTGTCCCGAGCCGAGGGATTTCACACCTGCCCCGGGCGTTCGTGCGAGTAAAAACTGTTCCAAGAGGGAAAGTCACCCCCACGATCCGTAGAGGTGGGTGACAGCCCTGGTCACACCTTTGGGGTGTCGGATGGTGCATTTGGCAGGACTGAACCTCAAAGCCCATGTGCTCGGCCCCCACTCTCCATGCTGGGAGCGGGGGTGTGGGGGGGATGTCCTGTGCCAGTTCCCTCGTCCTTGGGTTGTTTCCCTGGGCAGAAATTCAGTTTTTTGCAGAGTTCACAATTACCCACCCGGAAAAACAACAGTGCGTGCCCTGCTCCGTCACTGCCGACTGCATCCCCACAGGATGGATGCTCATCTGCCCAACCCTTTTCTGTTTCTTCCCCCTACGCTGGTTGATCTAAAGGAATATGACGTTCCCCCCCAAAAATAACCACTTCCCATACAGCTTGGACCGCCAGGTCTCCAAATCCCGCTGCTGGGGAGGGCTGGGTGAGGAACCGCGCGCATCCCTTCGTTTCTACCGTCGGCACTGGCAGGCTTCGGTCTGGGAAAATGTTTCCACGTTGACCACGTGCTTCCATGTTACTGGTGAGTTTTATTCTGCCTTTATCAAATCCTTACGTGTAGGTATTTGTGTGCATCTAAACCGTCGCTGGCCCTCAGCCTGCTGAGGTCCTTCCTGGGCACGCCGCTCGGTTCGTCACTTGGGGCTCAGGGCTGCCGTCCGTGGCTCCGTGGAGCCGCTCTTCCCCATCCTTCTCCACCTCACCCAAGGCTGGGACCTCCAGACTTCCATCACCCGACCCAAACTGTTCCCCCGCCGCGTGCCAGAGCTCCCACCCAGCTCCCCTGGGCTCTGGGGGTGCTGCACCCCGGGTCCCCGGTAAGGATGAAGCTCAGTGGCGGAGGCAATGTGCCCGGGCATGTTCCCCTGACGAAACCCTGGTTGTGCCGGTGCTGAGGACAGGTTGAGTCATGCACCGACTTTGCCTGCCATGAATAATGTCTTTGCAGCCATTTCCCCTCCCGGCGGGACCCACCGGGGGAGATCCGCCGGGAAGGAAACATTCCCAGGGGATCCCCGGCCCGGGCAGCCACCCCGGCTTCTGCCGGTGCTGGGGGGAAGGTTACTTTGAAGCTTGCGAAATTTGCAGTTATTTAATGTTATTCCATTGGCTTCCAGGCGTTGGATGGGATTTTCAGGCAAGTTATAAGGATGGATTCCCCGGCGATCACACCCCTGCCGGGTGGGGGTTGGGACACCCCTTGGGGAGGGCGAGCCTGGTGGGGGAGAGGTGGCAGCTCCCACACGGTGGCTAAAAATGGTGAGGAGACACCCCCCACCCTCGGTGCTGCTCCCCGTCCCCAGCCCTGCGCCTCTGACCTCCTCCTACGTGTTGCTGGGGCTGAACATCGTGAGTCACCTTTGAGATTTTTTTTTTTTTAAGTTCCTGTACTGCCTTTTGTATTAATCACACTTTTCCCCCTCCCCCTTTTTTTTCTGGTGATGCTACTTCAGACTTCACCACGGACTCTGACCCAGACCCCGCCGTTGTTCCTCTCCCTGCTTCCCATTTCCAGTAACCCCCAGTACCAGCACTCCCAGTGCGGGGGCACGAGGAGGGGGAGTGACAGCAGAGTTTGCACCAGCCAGAAACCTGCCCCCCCCCCATCCCGGGGCACAGGGAGCGGACCCCCACCCCACCAAAACAAATCACAGGGAGAGTTACAGAGTTCTTTTCCTAAGGGATAATTTAGGTCTGATTTATTTTCTGGCTGGGTTTGCCCTGGGATATGTCCCCCGTGTAAGTGGGATGCTGGCAGCCGTTGCTTATCCCTCCTCACGTTGCTGTTTCCATCCCTCGCTCCTGCGTCCGCGGTGGCTGGAGTTCGCCGCCGGCTGCACAAGCGAGGCCCCTCATGTCTCCACCACTTTGGGCACTTCATTTCAAAAGCTGCCAGTTCCGATGGTCCCGTTGCCTTTTGTGTATTTTACAAAAAGCAGAGTTCCTTGAAGCGGTGAGTATCCTCTCGGTAAATGCTGCTTCGCCTCGGAGCCCTGGCGCAGCGGGTGCGGGGAGGATGCTCACGGTGCTGCAGCTGGGCCGGTGTCCAGCTTCCCTTGGGGACCGATCGCATCTTCCTCGCATCCAGCGGGATGGAGCCCAGGAGCTGCAGCTGGAGCAGAGCTGGTGGTGGGTTGGGGAACGATCCGCTACGGCACAGCGAGGCAGCCAGCCCGCCGCAGCGGGCTCGGAACGCTGCTCTTTGCAACCAGGAGCAAAACCAGGTCCCACACGGAAACACCAGGGAAGGCTGCCCGCTCCTTCCCTGACAGGCAGGATGGATCCCAGATTCCCTGCAGCGTGTGATATTAATTTCACATTCCCCGTCTTTTCTCCTTCCCTCCCCATCCCAGGGTGCCCAGCTGGAGGTGGCAGTGCTGCAGGGGGAGGGGGGCCCAGCGATGGCAAACACCCCTGCGGCGCCGCAGCTCCCCCAAACACGTTCCCCAGCCCCCCAAGCCCCCGGGGAAGCTGCCGGTCCGGCAGGGAAACATGCTTTGCAGAGCCAGGGTCCTGCTGAGCACCCCAGCACCCACCGGCCGCAGGGGCTTTGGAGGGTGCCTGGCGCTGCCCTGGGGCTGCTTTGAGCCACCCTTGGTCACTTGGGTGCGTGTGTCACCTCGCTGCGCCCCACCGCCGGCTCCGCAGGTGCCCGGTGACGAATGTGCCCCCCCCCTGTCCCGGGGCATCAGCTCTCGGCCGTGGGGCAGGACTGGACCCACGGAGCAGGCACGGGGGTAGGTGCCCTCCGGCCTTGCACTTGACCCCCGGCAGAAGCTGCCCTGGGTTCACGCCAGCGGACTGGGATGTGTTTTCCAGATAAGCCGCAGATCCCTCCAGATCCTCCTGGCGGGATCCTGTGGGACATGCGCGGGCTTGTTCCTGCTCCTCATCCCGGCCCCGCAGCCTGCAGGATGTGGACCACCAGATCCTTCCCAAAACGAAGCTGGGGTGCCGGGGGGTCCAGTTGGTCCAGAGCCCCGGGGAGAAAATCCCACCGGAGAGGCCGGGGGCAACCTGCGGCTGCTGCCCGGGGGGAGGGGGGGGGAGCATCACCCCCGCGGGGCTCCGAGGTTGGGCACCCCGAGGGGCTGAGTCGCCCCTTCCTTAATCCGTTATCCCCCCTCCGACAGTGACTTGGGGGTCAGAAAAGCCTGGGAGGGATGGGGACACCCACCCCACCCCCCAGCCAGCCATGGGTGGGATAGGGAGACCCCCCCTCTAGCCAGCCAAGACCCTGCGTCTCCCAGCTGGGATGGGACACCCCTGTATCCCTTGTGGGGGGTGGGGGGACGGTGTCCTGCATCCCCTTCTGGGGGGTGTCCCTGTACCCCCTTGAGGAGGGGGGTGCCTGTAGGTCCTAATGGGGGGATCGCTGTATCCCCCATGGGGGGATCCTGGCACCCCCGCAGGAAGCAGGTCCCAGTATCTCCTTCTGGGGGGGGGATCCCTACATCCCAATAGGAAGTGGGTCTCTGTATCCCCTGCTGGGGGGGTCCGTACACCCCCCCAGGAAGGGGGTCCCTCCATCCCCTTCTGGGGGGTGTCCCTGCAATGCTTGTGGAAGGGTGTGCCTGTATCTCCTAATGGGGGGGCTCCCTCTATCACCTGGTGAGGGGACCCCTGCACCCCCATAAGAAGGGGATGCCTGTATCCCCTCATGGGGGGCTCCCTGTATGCCCTGATGGGGGGCTCCCTGCAGCACCCCGAGGCAGGGGGGTCCCTGTCTCATGGGGGGCTCCCTGTATGCCCTGATGGGGGGACCCCTGACTCCTGCAGCACCCCGAGGCAGGGGGTCCCCGCACCCAGTGACGGCGGTCGCGGCACCCCCGGGGCTGGGGGGGGCGGGGCCGGGCGGGGCGGGAGGGAAATCCCGGGGGGGTGGGGGAGGCCCCGCCCCGCCCCGCCCGTCCGCTATAAACCGCGGCGACAGGCACCGGCACCGGCAGTCGGGAGACGCGACGGTGAGTGGGGGTGGCAGCCGTGGGGGGGGCCATTACATTTTCAGCCCTGACAATGTTGTTGAAGGAAATAGAGTTTTGTGCTGTAATACTTGTCTAGAGTTCATTTGGGGCTGTGTAATTGCCCTAAAACTATAGAGTTTGGATCAAAAATGACCATTTCTATAAACAGATGAAATTGTTACCTGTTCAGGGGAATCCAGTAATGCCACTAAGAGAAGAAAAGAGGAGGAGACCATTGGATCAAAATTAGGAGAAAGAAACAGATGACAGAACTGAAGGAAAAAGGAGATTTTGAAATCCATCCTTCCCAGATAGGGATACTGCCTCTAGGAGTAATCAGTTAATCACTCCAGAGAAGTGGCAGATACATTCTTGAAACACAGTCCTTCATCCCAGACCTTTCATCTCTGAATGTCTCTGCATGGTACGTTTGTTTCTGAGACATACACCATGCATTCCCTGTGTTTGGAAAATGCTTACAGGATATTTTGGGTTGCCTTACGAACATAACTACAAGGAAAAGGCGAATTACTTAATGGAGATGAAGGAAAATGAAAGCAGGAAGAGCTGAGAATAACAAAGTCACAGAGGGAAGCTTTGGGTTGTGTTCTCACCAGTTAACTGGAAGTTTTGCAAAGGGATGTTTGGAAATCACTTGTGAGTTCTGCAAGACTGACCACCACAGACCAAAACTAAATGTTTCATTGTCTAGCACCATCAAAAGGGAAAACAAAAGGAGAAAATTGTCAGCATTTGCAGCCTTAGATTTGTTATTCAGAGTCATCTGTCCTTGCCTGATACTTTTACAAAGCATCCCTTGCATCGAAGGGATCACTTTTCTAGGTACTAGAAGCTACTGTGGAGTGCTGAGGCCCATAATTTCTGTGAATTTAAGAACATTGGTGGGTGTTCAGTGCTTGGCAAGATGAAGTCTTAAACATAGCTATGTAGATAAATTTGTATATGCAATATTTAATATAAAATAGATAATATTTAATATTTAGATATAATTTTACATTTATTACATAAGCCAAGCTCAAAAATATGGCAGACAAATTGGATCTTCAGAAAGAGAGCACGTTTTAATAATCTGTGTGGTTAGTTCAAGAAAGAAATGTCCGACATCAATTAGTGCCATTTTCAGTGCTATTTTTAATAGTACACTCACAACGTAGGATTTGACTACTGAATTAGATCATTGGCCCTTCAAGTCCAGAGATTTTAGCTATTCCTGTAATGAAAGGAAGGCAGAGAAAGCTAATAGAGTTCACCTTGCCAGTTGTTAAATGCTGTATATAGGTAAGAGATGTTATCCTGACATTTTTAGTAATCTGCTCATGCCCCCCAGCATCATAACGATGTGATTACTTTTAGCTCAGAAACTTTATTACAGGTAAATCGTATCGTGCGGCTGCTCTGCCTCATACCGTGTTGATTGTGCCCATAGTATGACTCTTAGCATCAAAAATTAAGCAAGGTGGGGGGCGGATGGGATATTGTAGAGTCATTCATGTTCGCTTATTATGGAAATTTGTTTTATTTTGGGCCACTCAGTGTTGCACTGACAGACATTATGCATTGCCAAAGAATAGATGCTGTTCACTGAGACTGATATTTGAAAGAGCTCCAGTTCCAAATACGTGTGCTTGAGTACTGGTAAAATCTGACAGGCTCCTGTTTTTGCTGGTGTGCCACGTCAGTGATCACCGTGTTTATCTCTGTGGGGGTATAGAGAGGTGCAGAGCCTTGCTTGCTGCACTTTATTTAAACGTACCTGTGTGGTGCTCTCCTAAAAAGCTGTTGCTGCAACTGCTGCCCTCCACATCTCATGATTCTGCCTGGAGAGTGACAGGGAGTGGAGCTGCGCAGCATTGGCGCATATTCCCTGTCTTAATAGTTGCAATTGGTGGGGTCCCAACATGAACAGACCAGCTGTTGGCAGTCTTCTTTTAAATGCCAATATACTGGGCATTTAGGCATGAATGTTTCTGTTTGCATTATGCAATGTGTTCTTTACGCACCACTTAGCTGTAAGTCAGTAGGCACAAAGGGCTGTGTAACTGGATTTCAAGCCTCAACAAGGGGCAGTTTATGAAAATCTCATCTCCTTTAACTCCTGGGTTCTTGCAGGATGTACCAGAGAATTATAAACAGTTAGCATAGCCATGCCAACCTGCTTGCTGTTAATGCTATCCTCGAAAGATCTTTTCTGACTGACAGCAGTTAGGTGTTACTAAACACTGAGAGAAATGAAGAAATGTTTCCTTTGCTGGCACACAGGCTTTGGAACAGTATGGCTAATGATAACTTTTGTAGCTATACAAGTTAAGTTAGACTCATTAAAATCTCAGGCCTCAGGGCAAGTAGCAGGCATCATAAAATCGGGATTTTTCCCCAACAAAAGCGGAGATGCTCAGATGTGTAAAAGCCCATTTATTTCGGTGCTGCCTCCCCTCCCTAGCAGTTGCACAACTGGTTGAATGAACTTTGGGGCATGAGGTATTACGGCAAAAAAAAACTGGCTGCTGTGAGCGGTACTGCTGAGCAAGCCAGTGGCATCGTCCAGGATGACAAATTAACTTTGCTGTGATTACCGATCAGCTGTGTTTGAGGAACTCACAAACGGAGTATTTCAATATTCTCAGCCTTACACTGCAAACAAGACAGCAGAGTTGTGCAGTCAGCACTGTAATACAGAGTGTTGCTGGACTAGCCCTGCATGTTTGAAGTCTGCCTTAATTAATTAAGGGTCCTTGCTTCACTCTGCCTCTCACCTTGCCAAAGGATCATTGATCTGTCCCTGCAAGATGCCCTAAAGTGAAAGGACTTGAACCAGGAATTACAGGCTGAACTATTTGACAGCTGGTGGCTATTTTGGAGAAAAAAATATTTTTCATATCAGTGCTCAAATATTTAAATTGCAGACTAACACTGTTATTGCTTTCTAAATTAGTTTTTAGAAGATGCTTATTAGTTAGAATATGGTGGGTGTGGGT